>VDFB02086081.1:262220225-262377109 GCA_007258455.2 Sequoia sempervirens
CTTAGAAAAGTCGTCGATGCCTTAGTGCGCTGGAAAGCGGAGTGACAATGGATGAATTTATTGGCAATTTGAGCAGTAATGTCTTGATCTTCAATACCCGCCTCAACAAGGATTTCATCCGAGACGGAGTATAGCTTATTGAGCAAGTCCCTTGCCTTAGGAACCTTTTCCAAGATAAAACGCGGGAACTGCTCCATTGTGTCGTGAGCTTCTTGATTGAGTCTCGATGCCTTGTCGATGAATCAGAGGGTAGGCTGCAGTGTTAGGTAGAAGGTCTTGACTTTCTCCCAGTGAGAAATGTATAATTGTCTAACCAACAGGATGACATCAGGTTGGGTAGGGGCAGGTAGTAGAGAGGCTTTAAACGGAGAAATCTCTGCGTCTCTTGAAATGAGGGCCTCGGCTAATTCTGCCTTCTTCTTTTTCTCAGACGCTAACTGCTCCGCATAGCTATTCATTTCTTTATTCCAATTTTATTCAGCTCGGGAGTGGTTAGCCGATTGCTCCTCCAGAGAAGCCTTTGTCTCTCGGAGCTCCTCTTCTAGCTTAGCCTTCAGGGTTTTGAATTCAGCATCTTTCTCCTGTACTTTTTGCTGATACTGCTCTTGTAGGCATTCCAACTCCTCACCTTTTTGCGCCATCCCCTGACTATACTAAAGGCAGATGCGTTCGAGCTCTTCCTCTTTTGACCGTAGGCTCTGCTGCACTGATTGGTTCTAGCTTTGCAATTCTTTTACTAAGCCTGGGTCGGCAACCTGGGTTTTCACAATTTTGCCTTGAAGCCTGTTCCTCTCATTCTCTGCGGTTAGCGCCCTTTCAGTCATTCGGGCGATATCTACCTCCAAGGATTTCTCCTTTGTTTCTAGAAAGCTCACCCTTTCCTTATCTGCCTTGAGCTACTCATCTTTCTTCTTTAACTGACAACCAGTTTTGAGGAAGTCAGAAGTGACCACCCGTTGCGTCTCCTCCATGATTTCGACCTTATCTTGCGGCCGGGCTATTTTCATGTCAAGTCCAACAGCATAGATCTCATAATCTTCGGGTTGCGTTTCTCCTTGAGGCTTGCTTATCGTTGGGTACATGGTTGCAAATTTTAATTCTTGTCGAGCCTCATCATACGAAGCTTGTACTCTCGGTTCGGCGGGAGAATTATCATCTTTTGCCTTGTGTCGCCTCATTCTATTTGCGCGTGCCTCTTTTCCACAATCTATCTGCACTATGAATTCGACTAGTGATGAAACTAGCCCACCTGCGAAAGGAACACCAGAAGGTAGGGCATAGGGATAGGTAATTTTCATAGGCGCACGCATTTGCTTCTTCTGGAGAGTGACGGTTTGCGGAAAAAAGTGTGGCACGTTCCATAGCCTTGCCTGAGAACTATCAGCAGGGCTAGGCATTTGTAACGGCTGAATCGGAGATTCAGTCGTAAGGCTCATTGGCTGGAAAAAGGGAGTTGCTAACGGGGTGTCAGCTTGTTGCAATGGACGGGGATCAGTAAGCATAGTAGAAAAAGAATGGGGGTCGATAGGGGGAATATTTTCAAAAAGCGAGGTGAGGAAAGACTGAGCGGCAGTAGTAGGCGTGAGCATACTCGGAGGAGTAATTATAAACGGTTGGGCCTGCGAATATTGGGCAAATCCAACCGAATAAGATGGACCAGAAGCAGAAGGTGGAGGGCTCGGGCTTATGGCAGGAGTTGCCAATGGAGCAGGGGAGGATACAAAGGAATGAGATGCAAGAGAAGAAGGAGCGAAATGTACCTGTTGACTAGTCGGCGGTGGTTCCAGGATCATTCGTGACTCTCCTGAAAACTCCGGCATTTGGCTAGCAACGGGCACTTCTCCTCCAACAGGTTCTTGCAAAACACCTCCGATAATACTTTCCGTGCGCTTCCTTTTCGTAGGCAGACCCTCACTAACTTCGGCAGTCAGATCCTTCTGATGAGGCGTTAGCCGAGCTGGTTTAGTGGCCCAAGTGCATGTAAGCGAGCCCCCTAATATATTAAAACGTACATTAGTGGCCACATAGGCGGTCTGCTTGGAAGCCTCACCCTTTTGCGCCGAAGAGGATGATACCGCTGCTTCTTCTTCATACTCCTCGGATCCCTCTCCCTCTTCGCTCTTGTCAGCACTAGAGTTCGGGCTGGGGTGGCCTTCATTCCACCATCTATCAAATTCCTGGTCATCCTTCAATTGATTATAAGGAGCATCCAACTGCGTTATTTCCTGGCGATATTTCCAAAAAGCCCTTATCTTTTCATCATTCCATTCCTCATCCCTCTTCAATTTGTTATACATGTTGCACTCCATCGGAAGATTGTCTCTGGCCACAGCCACAGGAAAGTAGAATTTGTGCCATGGACCTCTGGTATCCGGTGTAGGGATTTGCGCTAATTCAACAAAATCTTCCTCTTTATCAGTCTGCGTATTAACCCGCTTCTCCTAGTATGGTCGAGGAACATGGGTAACTTTCATATGTGGCTCTGGCAGGTCGTTGAAAGGGTTGTACTCTCACTTATCATTTACCAGTACCAACCCTAGATGTGTCAGCTTCTCCTCTAGCAACTTGTGTGATTATTTTTTAACCAGCGTTACCGACTTGAAATTCTTTGGGCAAGTGAAGAATCCCTTCTTCTTGACACTTTCGCTGCTACAGAAGGTGAAATCAATGACACATACTTGTCAGAAAACCTCCAGTGCGAGCACTCTATCGGTGACGCAAGCCGGGAGCATGAAAGGTTTTCCAGTAAAGCCCCGCATTCGGAGAATTGTGAAATCCTTACCTAAAAACCAGTCACAAGCAGGGGTGTAGCTTTGCATAAATCCAGTCTGCTCCATGGTGAGCCGGATGATATCACCTTCTCCAATCAAATCATTCAAAACTGGGGCTATGAAATAGTCCGTGAAGGCATAATAGTCATATGTTGCGGAAAGGAAAGGTGTCCATGTTGACACCGGCTTTCTTCTGTTTTGCTCATCAAAAATTGATACCGGAAGAAATCAGGCGAAAAAATTCAGATTCTGATGCAGGAACATGTGGACCAGGTAGGAAAGAAATCTAAACTTCTTTTCCACCTGATAATTCTCCATTTGATGTATCATCTCTTCAACCATGAACTCAGCAAAATCATACCAGAAGAGTTCATGCTGATTGCGAAACTGTATTGCAGGGCCCAGCTGAAAAGCCTCGATCTTCTCATCGGACTCTCGGCCGCAAACAAATGCCAGCATAGACATGGAGTCTTGAAGATCATTGTGGAATGAACCACACGATAATGGGATACTTGGTGCTTTAGCGGACGCGATACCTTTCTTACTAGTTTCTTCTAACAAGAAATTAGAGCCGGTTTTCATTTTCTTCCATATTTTCTCCCCCTTGCTTGGGCGAAAAGACTCGATAGTCTCCTTTCTTCTGCTTGGATCTGGGATACATAATATGTGCCAGATAGCTTCTAGGCTGATATGAACCCTTAAATTGTGACCCTCAATGCAGTGGGTATCTGGATTATAGCGCTGAAAAGCCGCGTCGACCACCTCCGGGCCATAGTGCACCAATGGGACCATGTTTTGTGGGAGACCGCTATACCAGACTCTACCTGCCGTAAATTGGTCTGCCTTTGCTACTGATAACCTTGCACAAGCCGCCTCTCTAAGAGATTTAGGGTTCTTTGCAAGCTTTGGGTCGTAGATATTATCCCATTTTTCTTTAACCCTTTTCTGGTTACTCCATTCCTTGGGTCTATCCAGCTCTTCCGTGTGGGCTCTTTTCGTCTTCGTGGGTATACCAGGCATGGCGTATGCTACATCCTCGTACACGTATACCTCGGCCAAAGAACTAATAGCCGTGAACAGTTCCTGGCTAATCTCTTCCTGCATCTGCTAGGCTGAAGATCTCGACATTTTTTTTTTCTACAGAATTTGTAAGCTCCTGGCCTGCGAATTTGCTTGCTCTAGATAGACAGACAGAAAACACTTTGCACTTCCCTGCGTTTGTAAAAGCCTTTGAAATATTTAAGCCTTTTTGTTGCAATAATAACAACCTTTCCCAAGGTGGTAGGTGAAAACAAGTCTTTTGCATTTAATTCGGCATGTACCGTTAATCCTACAACTCGTGCAAGATGAACTGATTGCTATTTCGAGGCGGTCGAATTTCATCATTGCTTTTAAGAGATCATGTGATACGCCTTGATTTCCTTGGAAATTGAGCTTGCAACTGGCCTTCCAACGCTGCGTTAACATGTGCTGGCAATTAATATCCCGGTCGGAATGATTACATCAAGCAAACGATCACCGCCTGAAAAAGATATGAGTATCGCCTTGGGCCCTGGGATGCGCTTGAGATATGACACAATAGCCTACGGCCATACGTCCTTTCACCAACAAGTGCCACCTTTTTAAAGCTAATTAATCAACTTCATTTAATTAAGCACGCCTTGAGTCGTGCTATCATACATGTACCAGCCCAAAATGTGAACAAACGCAGACTCGTCCTTCGAGATGGCAGCCAACATACATCACATTTCTTAGAGGCGGATTAACATATGTCTTGTCAATTTTTCTATAAATAGGCCAGTAGATAGCGAGCAAACATACTTAGCATTTAAGAGGTGATAGGTCAGTAGCAGATTGCTAAACAAGTCCTTTCATAGGTTAGGTGGTGAGCAAGTTCGGCATTATCTTAGGAGACTTAGTGACAGTGTCAGGACGAATGGATACCCGAATTCACCTAACCTCGTTTAAATCACAGACGACATTCTTAGGTGAAATCTTCACTAGAAGGCTGAAAAGAATGATGAAGAACAAACATTCGCTGGTTCTGGTATCCATTAAGTGGGTCCTAGGCAAGGATTGCGTAGAATATGAGGATAAGTATAGGGTGAATACCGACATATGCTCACACTTTGTAGCATCCACGCTGGACATCAGCGTTCCCCGACCACTTATCCTGAGGCTGGTGAAGGAAATCTTCCTGAAGAAATACCTGAATGGGCTTGGTGAGGTCATTGCACATGCTGCATATGGGATAGGCCTGCCAATAGCCAGCGACCTGTGTCGCTTTATCGAAGAAGAAGTTGTTGTGGTTTGGCTACCATTTCTTAGCGGATTCTGCCTACAGACCCGTGACCAACACCAGCAAAGGGCTACTCAGGCCCTTCACTTCCTGTTTCGGAGCTACAACGTGATACCTTTCTACAACGTAGACTGGTACACTGACTTCAGGAATCTGGTGTTCCCACCGCCACTGGCGGTTGTGCCAAATGATGCTACTAGTGCCGCCGACAAGCCCGTGGACGAGGAAGAAGCGGACGCTGCAGTGAATGCGTGAGTTGCTGCCAGTCATTCCTCTGGATAGATAACTCCCTTGCCTGCTTGCTCAACATGTAATTTTCTTGTTTTAGATAAGCCTGATAAAAAGATATCGTATATATAATGTACCAAGATACTTGTACATTTTGTAAATCGGCCTCCCAGCCATTTTGTAACTAAAGAACATATATATAAATATATACTTCTCGTTTTAAGGAAAATCCATGCTCTTTTTTGCTTCTGTGTTTAAAATTTTCTGGGTTTGCTAGTTTTGTATGCTATTTCTCCATGCATGAATATATTTTGTGTAAAGCAACTCCGGTGTTTTACCCGCCAACGACGATGAGCAAATGCGTAGAAAGACAACTGATTTTAGAAAAAGAACAGGCCACACACAGGAAAGGAAACAAAAGCGTTATTTACAACTGTACAAGGTAGAGCATAATGCTTAATCAAACAACTTAAGATGAATCTCATTGACCGAGATTCCTAACGGCTCTTGTTCCATATTTTTCAACTCAAAAGCGTTGTGTTGCTGGGCCCGAATAATTTTGAAGGGTCCCTCCTATAGGCTATCAAATTTACTGTGCTGACCTGGCTTTGCAGCCCTGCTGTCATATTTTAGCACTAAGTCCACTTTTCAGACCTTGGTCGGAAGCCTTCTTGTCAAACCATCGTTTGACCACCTGTTGACGGCTTGTCATCGCTATTAGGGAATTCTCCCTTTTTTCTTGTACTTCCAATAGTTCGGTGAGCTGAACCTCTATGGCTCCATTTTGTTCTATCTCAAGAGATTTAAGTAACTGTATTGCTGGGATCTCCATAGAGATAGGTAACAGCGCCTCCTTCCCATATACCAGCTCATAAGGAAAAGTCTTGAGGACTTGCTTAGGAGTTATGCGGTTGGCCCAGAGCACTTTTCAGAGATTCTTATGCCATTCCCTCTGGTGTTCTGAGCCAACCTTTTTAAGGAGTCGGATTAAGCTTTTGTTTGTCGACTCGGCTAGGCCATTTCCCTGTGGATAATAGTTTGATGATGTTTTAAAGAATATGCCATTTTTTAATGCAAAGTGACATACCTTTGTACCTAGAAATGCTCTGGCGTTGTCCGAAATGATTGTCTTCGGAGGCCCGAACCTTGTCACCAGTGCTTCAAGGAAGTCTACAATCTCTGTTTCTGTTGCCCTCTTAAGGGGAATGGCTTCTGCCCACCTCGTGAAGTAGTCAGTAGCTGTTAAAATCCACTTATGTCCGGCACTAGAAACCAGATTGATCATTCCGATGAAGTCCAGGCCCCACTGCGCAAATGGTTCATCCGCCACGATAGGTTTGAGGGGCATCGCTGAATTTTTCCTTCTGTCAGAGAAGAACTGACACTTTTTACAAGCCCTTACCAGAGAGTAGGAATTACTGAAAAGTGTAGGCTAGTAATATCCAGCTCTCATGACCTTGATGGCAGTAGTTTTCACAGAGAAATGTTCACCCTCGTCGCTATTGTGAAACGCGTCGAGGATCCTCTGCACCTCCTCTGAAGTAACGCATCGCAGGAGCACACCATTGAAATTTCTTTTGAACAGAACTCTTTCTATCAGCGTATATCTGCAATTCTGAAGCTGGTAATACCTTCTTTTTTGAGATAAGAGGCCTGGCGGATACCTTTCGGTTTGCATGAAGTTCATTCTATTTGTCAGCCAATCATCTTCCGATCCTGATTCATTTATCAGGACGAGTTCTAGCTGTTCCTCTTTGGCAGGTATCTCCTCGTTCTGTGCCATATACTCACACAGTCCTCTGCCCTTAACAGTCTTGGTAGGCCTGACCTCGATGTCATACTCCAAGATCTTGGTAATCTAATTAGCCCTTTTCTCTGTAATCTCTCCTTCCATGATATATTCTAGCACACCTAGAATGTAACATATACGAACTTTATTCTGAAATTAGATGGCGGAACTTTTTAAGTCCCTTTACTAGAGAAAAGGCCTATCTTTCGACGAAGTTATAATTCACCTCATATTCTTTTAGAGTTCGGGAATAGAACGCCACTGGATGCTCTCCCTTTCCTTCACTATCCTTTTGAGTTAGAACAGTAGCAATACTGGACTTGCTCTGAAGGCATACGTACCAAAGTCTTTGCATTGTCTGGATTAATTGATCACAAGGCTGTAGGAGATTGCTTCTTCGTATTTCAAATACTTCCCAAGGCCTTAGGTTGTCCACTTGGTGATCCCTTTTGACATTGAGTGATCATTAATCTGTTCCATAAAATCGGAAATAAATTTGCTGATGAAATTTACCTTGCTAAGAAAAGACTGGACACCTTTCTTATTTACCGGAAGGGGAAGCTCCTTAATAGCCTTTACTCATTTGGGGTCAATTGAAATACCTTCTTTAGATACAACATGCCCTAACAGCTTACCCTGAGGTACTCCGAATACACATTTCTTTGGATTTAAGGAAACCCCGAACTCACGGCACTTTGAAAACTAATTCCAAATGATCAAATGATCATCTTTAGATTTAGAACCATGATGAGTCATCGATGATTAGAATAGAAAAGCATTGACAGTTCCAAGATAGATGTCCACGCTTTCAGCTGGAAGAGATTTACATTAGGATAAACCAAAGGCATTTTAGCATATACCGTCTTCCCCATAGTGGTAATGACTGATCTTGTCTTGATGCTAACTTCTTCGCTTTGAATCAGTTATAGCCGGAGAAGCCATCCAGAGAGAAGACACTTACGATCCTGCGGCCGGTTGGAGGATTGACTCCATAGAGCGGATAGTGATCTTGAGATCGCTGTTGGTCACCAGTCTCATATTCATGAATATGTATTCTTTTTTATGACTGGTACCAGGTTCGATACCCAAGTACTATGTTTGATTGGGAAGACGATACGTGACTCAATGAGCTTGGTTAGCTCTTGTGCCATGAGGGCCTCAACTTTAGGGTTGACCGGCCTTTGTTTCTGTCAGACTGGTTTCACACCTTCTGTTAGCTCAATAGTATGTTGAATGATACCAGGATCGTAACCCTCCAGATCATAGTAGGACCAAGCCACTACTCCATATTTTTCACAGAAACTGATAAGCCTTTCTCTATCTCGTTGTGGAACATCTTTTCTGACCCAGAGATTCCTGTCATCGGAGACCCGAAGGTTTTCATAATCACTTTTGTCTGCCATGAATTTTCGTTTATCATTTCGGGCGTCATTACAATCAAAAAAATTCTCGAGAGTAACTAACCCTTTTGGAAGTTTATTTGACCTGAGCTGCATAATTTGTCCTTCATAAGCCTTGGCGATCTTCGGTTGAAGTTGATCAGCGAATTCTCCCGAGTGTTGGATAAACGAGGCGATGTGCTCATCACTCTCAAAGACTTGCCAACTCTGATCATTGTCGAGAATCGCTGGTCGAACAAGCACTCATACTGAATATTTGTTTCGAAGCAAGTCAGAGACAGGATCAAACTAAGCGCCGATCACCGCCATGCGATCTGCATCGCTATTCTGCATTCAGGGAATGGTCAGGATGTTAAAAGCTTCAAATCCTTCAATCAGGTCCCAGATTTGATGCCTATAGGATCTCATTCGGACATTCTTCGCTGCGGAGATTCCCCAGACCTGATTAACTACTAGTTCAGAATCTCCGAACACAATCAATTGCTTAATACCCATTAGTTCCGCTAGGCTTAGGCCTTGGACTAACCCTTCATATTCAGCCTCATTGTTTGAACAGGCGAATTGGAATCAGAAAGACCTCAACAATTTCTTATTCTGCGGGGATATTAGACATACCCCAGCTCCAGCTCCAACTTTGCTCCTCGCTCCATCAAAATACAACATCCATAGTTCATTTGCTTGGTTATCGTCGGATTCTTTGACGACCTTCCGAAGAACTTGGTCTTCATCATAAATCACATATGTGCCCAATCCGGTAGCATGATAATTCCTGAAAGGATCATTATTTATGTGTTCACTCAACAGAGCATCTTCCTCTTCATTTCGGTCTTCGCTCACCTCCTCCTCCTCTAGCAGTTCGACATTGTATATGTCCTGCTTGGTGATGGAGGTATGTGCAGCCTCAAAATTGATCAGGGCCTCATCTGCCACGTGTTCGGAATGTAGAGCCTCTGATTCTATCTTCATTTTCGCACCATGCTTGGTCCTAAGTATTAGATGTGACCAATCTAAAGACAAATATCCACCCACCTTTGAAGTAAATTCTTGAGATAGATAGAGACTGAACATAGGAGGAACATCTATGATCACTATATCTTGCGGGACTGTGATACTTGGGCAGGCAAATAGAGTTAACAGAAGCGCTTTAATGACACCCACAGTATCAACTTTATTTCCATCTAGCTGCATCACCCCCTTCTTCATAGATTCGTAGCTGAGCCCCAAGGCTTCGGCTATCAGTTTTTGCATAACCATTGTACTAGCACCAGAATCAATCATAGCATTGTGTAACAGCTTCTTCCCTACAATGAGAGTCAAGAAGAAGGGTTGAGGTTTTGGCCTACCTCCGCCTTCCGCATGGGATCCCTTCGTTTTGTCTGCAAGAATTTTAGCTAGTGGCATTTGATAAACCACCTCCTTACTGGCAAATGGCTCTGTTGGTGCTGAGTTGATCTCTTGTTGAAGTGCCTTTTGTAGCATAGTTTTCTGTTCTGGGATAGCTAGCATGTCCCATAAAGACACATTAGTGGATGATTTCTTCAATTGCTCCACCACATTAAAAGGTGACAAGCTCGGAGATTTCTGCTCCTTTGCTTTTGTTATAATAATCTTCTTCCATGGTTGAGAAGGCGAAGAGACAGTCGAAGCGCCGAGAATTTGATCAGACACGCCTTTGCATTGTGGGTTGTCTGAAAGTGAAAAAATAGGCTCACTGGTGAATCTCCTCTTTGAGCGTGTGCTATAGTCGAACTGTACCTGTGGCATTTCGGCTGTGGACATGTCATTGGCAAACACCATTTCCTCATCTTCCATCCATGAGAAGAGCGCATGATCAGGCACAATATCGGACTCTCGCTCTAAGGACATTCCTTGCATTTGTGCGGTAAGGACCACATTCTCCATTGCCGAGGCATATATGTATTCTCCATTTTCTGTAGCAGTACCTTCATTGCATTGTTCTGCCACCTTCTGTTGTAAGTTGCCACGCGGACAATTTCGGGGCATATGTGCATCATTGTAGGGGAAACACCATGGATTGATGTCATCAATAAGATTATTTTATCCCGCGGTTAATTCTCTACTTGAGCTTAGCGATGCACCTGTCAGTGGCGTAGGCACCGAGACTATTTGGTTGGTAGTCGACGCTGATGGATTAGTGCGAGGCGCACTCTAATATTGATTTTACTGATAAGTAGACCGCCCACCTTGATAGTTTTGATATGCGGGTCGTGGAGGTGTTGCTTGGTTCCGCTTGAGAGTTGTTATATCATTCACCATAGTTCGCAACATCTCCTTGAGGTCGCCCATTTCATCCTTGGGAGAACCCGATGTGGAAGCCAAGTTTTCAAGAGCGGCTGCATACGAGTACATCGACTAGGGAGTTGCTAGCGCACTGGTCGATGCAACCTCTTGTGCTGCATTTGATATTTCAAGAAATATCGGCACAATAGGTCGAGGAGGCAACTTTCCGCAATCTATCAAATGATTTTCAGCTTTGATAGCGGTAGCATAAGCATCTGGTAAAGTGGCTCCTCCCAAAGACTTGATCATTACAGAAATGTCGGGGTTAATGGACTTCAGATAAAATATGAATGTCAGTTCTGGAGTCGGGCAGATAGTCGCAGGAATCCTCTGCCAATTTGAGTGAAATCGGGCATTAAAATCTGTCAGGGCCTCCTAGGGCGCTCGTCTTATGACAGATAGCTGATAATATAACGAAGAACGATCTCCATCATTTGAAAACCTTTCATAGAATGGATCTCCGAGGTCATCCCAAGTGCAAATTGAATTCAGAGTCAGCGTCCGATACCAATCTAGGGCCTTGCCTTTGAAGGACACAATGAGGAGCCTCAGGGCTACATTCTGCACTGTAATACTGTGTACCAGACATACAGCCGCTACATCCTGCAAATGTTCTGCTGGCGTTTTTGTGTTGTCCCCGGCAAATTTAGGAAGAGCTTTTAGGGCCGAAACCGGGATAGCGCCCCAAACAGCAGGCAGTATCGGAGCTACCAAGGGACTTCCAGCATCTCATGCTACATAGTTTCTGTTCGCGGCCGACAACATGGTGAGAGGAAGGGGCGGTGGGAATGGAACAGTTACTAACTGATTTGTAGCCTGGACTATTCCTAGCGGAGGTACTAGTAAACCTGAGTTATTTGCAGTCTGGGATCTAGTTACAGGCTAATGGCTCATACACCCCTCTATAAGGCAATTTCATTAGTTTGGGTCCCACTAGGCGTGCCAGAAAAAGGACAAACTGTTGACGCCAAAAATTGGCAAGGTAATAGTGCCTTATGGGAAACTCAGTTCAAGGGGGACCCTTTGCGCCAAACTGAGTGACCTCCGGATTTTAAAGAAGCCGGCTTCTTCTATAATGAGTTTTTGGAAAGGGAAAATGAAACGGATATATGAAGCAAAGTCTAATCTAAGGTGATGCGCCAAAGTTTGCTGATGGGCATGATAAATCATAGACTTAAGGGCCTGAATGGTGTTGTCACATTCCAAAACGTCAGAAACTTAAAACTATAGCATAAACAGTTCATTTATTGACATAAAATAATATCGCATACATCCTTACTACTAAGAAGAGTCAGTTAGACATGATTTAGATAAGCAAGCTTGTATTCAATATATAGAAGTCTTGTCAAATGAAATGCTTAAAACAATAAAAGGCACAGTTTACAGTTTGATCAAAACAGGAAAAATAGAAAAGTCGAACAGTGGGAATAATCTAAAAATTTCTTGCAAATAAACATGTAAAAGAGGCCTGGTGTCTCTTGCTAAAACTAGTATCATTTTTCTTAAAGCTCTTGGGTTTATTTTGTGTTGGGCCTCCCTCCTGTTGACAGAGAGAGTATATATATAGCTGGAGAGAAAACTCCCACCACTTTGGAAAGCTATAACAGAAAAGATCCCACGATCCCCTGTAATGATGCCAAAATCAGAAGATTCCCAATGTCGTTACAACAGCAATGAGCTAGAGCACAGCATCTAGTCATTCAGTTGTAGGCGCGCCCTTTGTAATGATGGCAGTGGTCCCAGCCATACCCGAGGCGACAAGTATCATTCACCGCTTGAAGAACCATGAAGAGCAGCACCCAATAGCATACTCTCCCTCAGCCAGCCTATCGCCTGCTTTGAGAATCAGCGTAAGGCACGTGGCAGCTTGTCGCTGCCCGAATGAAAACTTCCCTTACCGCTGCCGAGAGATTGTGAAGTAGCAACACGTGTCCCATGGGTTGAGGTCTTTGTTGCAATGGAGAGAAAGCTGCATCAACCGGGTGTGAAAGACGCGTGGCAGCGTTTCGCAGCCCGCGGTCGCTCACCCCTCTGCCGATTTGAAAAGATGCAAATGGTTACCACCTAGCAGGAGGTGGGGCCAGCCAACAATAAAAGAAGGCATGCGGAAGCACCTCGCAGCCTGCAGCTGCTTATTTCAATCCCGCATGAAAAACTTGCAATACGCTGCCACGTAGCAAGATGTGGGTCCTTCTGATAATCTTTAGAAGTGATGGCCCTGGCAGAAGGCTTTCGCAACTCGAAGAGACCTCAAGGCAAAAAAGAAATAAAAACCTCCGCAAGTGAGACACGTGGACACCCAGCGCAGCCTCTCGGGACCCGAAAGGGAAGCCGCTACCCAAAGCTGCGAAGAGAGGATGCGTACAGTGGGAGATCAACACTTGATGGAAAACCGACCAAACTCAATGACTCACAGGCTGGCACACACACATTCACAAAAAGAAACCCGAAGGGAGCTATTCGAATATTTATTTTAACAGTTTCATACAACCCTAAACCCTACACATAGATAACTACAATTCCTCCTATGGTAATGGTTGCAACGCCAAAGATATATAAAGACAATTAAAATAGTAGACCAACATATAACAAGAAGACATTAACAATAAATTAATCATCTATGCAAAACACCAATGCAAACATTAGTATAATGCCACAACCTCCATTGAAAATTCAAGCTACATCACCTGACACTAAATATTATATAGAAATAGAGAAATTGTAAAAGAGCTATTAGAACAACACTAAATAGCCACCAAAGTAATTTTATCTCCAATATATCAATGGTTTCATACAATAGGTGATCCCACAATAGTGGTTTACAATTTTTGACCAAACTGGACACTGGAATTATTATTTTTAACTAAATCTTCTCATTTGGGCACTTATAGCAGCTAAATCATGAGGAATTTGAAGATAATGCAAACTAGAGTCTTGTCACATTTTGTCTGTAGATTCTAAAACATATTTTTTTCAAAAATTTTGGAATTAGATTGCACTTCTTTTTCCATCTCCCATGAAAACTATTTTTTTTTAAATTTTTTTTTTTAAAAGTGACGCACACTGTATAACATATAACTTTTTTTCCATGAAGGATAAAATTGTAATTCTTTTGAATTTAGATTTGTAACTTTGATATCTAGTGCTTCCACTTGGTTAGATAGTTTTTTATTTTATTTTTTTCTTTAATCAAGTTTTGAAGTCAAACAAATTATAATTCAGACATAGCGCAGGTGTATAATGCGTAACTTTTTTTGTATATATTGAAATTCAATTTTTTTTGTTGGATCAAGGACTTCAATATTTGGTGCACTCATATTTTTCAAAAAAAAATTTGATAATCTGAACTATTTTTCCACATGTGCAGAACAAAGACCTTCATTTTTAATGAAAAACCCATGTTTAATAAAACTTAAAAACAAAATACATAATAAAACCAAAACATATTAAAATTATATTTGTTGGATAGCTTGTTCTGAGGACTATGTGATTCCAATTGGGTTTGTGAGGACTCCTCCATTTTCATCCTCAATCTGAGCTTCAAATTGTAAAAATTTAAGTTTTTTTTGTGTTTTAGGGGGAGAATGAAGAATAAGGGGGGTTTGTACAAACCCTGGTTCGAGCGAACCACCCTTCAATATGAATTTCCTTTTTTTTTGGGCAAGAAATGTGGGCCCAATAATTAATGGGTTCACTCAAACCCTAGTTCAGGCGAATCCTTTTTGGATTCGGTCGAACTTGTAGGTTCATTCGAATCCCTAAAACCAATTTTTTTGCCATGGGATTATTTTTTCTTAGTTTTCCTTCCTCCATCAAATTGTAAACCACTATTGTAGCTTCACCCCAACCATAAAAACTACACACATATAGCTATAATTCCTCCTATGGTAATGGTTACAATGCCAAAGATATACATAGATAATCAAAATAGTAGACCAACAACGAAAGAAAGAAGATTTAACTACAATTGCTTCTATGGTAACAGGTATAAAGCCAAAGTTGTACAACCATAACTACAAACAATAAACAAGGTTCAGGGTATATGCAGGATCATGATGGGCCAAAAAGTGGCGATATGATGGGTATGTGGTTGATGACTTTTTTTCTACCCAAAATTGATGAAACGAAAAGAGTTTTTAAAGGAGATTCTTAACTTTCAAGCAATATAAATTATACTTTACTTTTAATTTAATAAATAATTATTATTTATTTTCTATTTGAATTACGAGTAAAGTCTTGATTGATAGGTTGATTGAAAAACATCTATAGTTTTCAAATCGTATCACATTTTTTGAACCCAAAACATGCGTCACATTCTATCCTTCACATACTATAGGATTAAAAAAAAATGAATTTCATGAAGTTTTGACCAAGTTAAGGTGGTTAGACATACGAGTTTTTATATTTTTTAAAAGTTGTAATAAAAACTTCATAATTAATTATTTGCTTGGAAAAAAATTACAAAAAAATATGCATCACATCAGGACAAGTTTTCTACTTATATCTAAAATCTTATAAAAATAATTATCATTTTATTGTGGTTAGGGTGGTCAGATAGATACCCACTTCTTATTTTTTCCCTAAAATTTAACTACCACTACATTGAAATTTACAATTTTCACTAAATAGATTTTTATTTTTTATAAATAAGCCTAGTAGTTTAGAAACTAGATTCAATTTTCTATAGATTCTATTCTTACATATTTTTGAAATAATATAGATAACTTATTCAAATTTTTATGTCAAGTTACCTAACTCTGATTTTTCTAAATTTTTTGCCACTTAAGGGCCTATTTTTTCCATGATGATCTTGTACATACCTGGCCACAAAAATCAGTCATCCCAACCATATCTTCTTGACAATAGGAAGAAATACAAAAAATATAAAAGAGGTATTAGAATAATACTCAACAACCAAATATTGGTAACTTTAACCTTATTTTTTCCATGAAAGGAAGAATATTTAATTGCAATTTCTCGACCCACAAAGAGCAGTAATCTCTTTCAAATCTCAAAAATGGGTATAATGCCAAAGATAGAAACATATAAGAAGAGATTAACAATAAATTAATCATCTATGAAAAAAAATCATGCAAACATCAGTATAACACCACAACCTCCATTGAAAATTCGAGCTACATCACCTGACACTAAATATTATATAGAAATAGAGAAATTGTAAAACAGCTATTAAAATAACACTAAACAACCACCAAAACAATTTTATCTCCAATATCTTAATGGTTCCATACAACCCTAAACCCTACACATAGATAGAGGCAAGTGCACCAATCTGTGACACAATTTAGGTGCCAAATTGGAAAAATGTGCAAAAAAAGGCCCAAAATTGGCCATTTGGTGCACACCAAATTTAGCACATGCTAAATGGAAAATTTGAATAAAATCATAAAAGGCATTTGAAACCCTCATTTCACTTCAACCCATGGCTTGGCTTGGAGGATTTGCGGTCTACAACTTGCGCTCACCAAATATCATCCATTATTTGCATCCTTAGCTTGCTATTTTTCATGAGGATGCCACCAACATGTCAAAGATGTCAAATATTGCAAAGAGGTATGTATTTTTATTCTATTTATTTTGAATTTTATTTAGAATGCAAATTGAAATAGGTTTTTATAATAAATTTTTTTTCTAATTCTCAGGGAATGAATCTCCACCTCCAAACATTGAGAATTTAGTCACCCCCTTAGGAAGAGCCTCCTATTCAAGAACAACGAAACCCCTCCATAAATTCATAGGCATCCTCAAGGAACACAAGAAAATATTCAAAATCAAATTGAAAACAATAAAATAGACATTGAAAAATTAATTGGAATATTAACTGAGCATGCCAAAACCCACCCTTATAGGAGAGGGATTGCTAAGTCATTGAAGTCAATTGTATCTCATGTAGGAGAAATGAGCAAGAAAATAATTTTTTGTTCAAGTAAGAGGTATGAGACGAGACAATATTATGCTAGAGGTTTGTCACATGTAGATAAAAAACAAAAATTAATTAGCAAAGTTGACTTTTGTGCCCTATTTACAGACCCAAAAACCAACACACCTTTGTCTCATACATGCAAGAGGTTCCCCATCCATTGGTTCCACCACATGAGTTAATTAAAAATAAATTTTGGGAGCGGTGGTGGATGGTATTTGACCAACCTCCATGCAATAACCATGAGGTACCACAATAATTTTTGAGGAAACTCTATTGTGAGTTTATCCTCAATAAGATGCCAACTTATTTTGACATCATAGACTTTCAGGGTAGAGGTGGGAGCTCCACATATGATATACCTGTTGCATGATGTAATCCATAATTGGAATCGAGACCCTTGGCTAGACCCATGGTGCAGCATGTCGTCCTTCCTTCCATTGTTAAGGATATTGTACAGAGGTGGACATGTTAGAGTCAATTGGCTCATTCACCCAGACCATTTTATAGTGTGTGAGGCCTCTAGGAGAGTTTGGTGTGGAAGATACATGTAGGCCTTAAGCTCCACCCCATCATTGTGGTGCTTGTGGTGCAATTTGCACGTACAATTATTAGAGTGCTCGGGATGTAGCTACATAGCCTACATCAGTTGTAGAGGCAATGGCTTTCACAAATGATTTGTTGAATGATACATTCGACATTGACACTTAGGTAAAATTCAACAAGTTCATTTAATGTTGTTTATTAAATTATATTTTGAAATTTAAGAATAAGTAAATTAGTAGAATTTCGATATGATGAAATTTCAGGGTCGGAGTGTTCATGAGACGTGCCCCATTCCTATAGACCCTTATTCGTTCTCAATGTTGAGTCCACAAGTATGCAACTAGTATTAAATATATTATTATTGCATTTGAACAATTAAATGTTATATTTGAATATTTGTCTCATAACATGCTTTGGATTTCAAATAGTTTCCTAGTGGACCTTCGACCTCCACACCTCACAATTCATTTCCTCAAACAACTTACACTCAGGCATCCTTTATTCAATAATGGTGTTGTAAAACAATGTTAGCTAGTTTTCATAATTTTGCATATATAAATCTAAAAAATTGATGAGAAACACAAACATTGCATTTGTATTCCTTGATCGTGTCACATTATCTTTTCCTAATTCACTTTTTGTTCCTTTATTCCTTCCTAAATCCATCCCATTAACATTTAATAGTTCACCCTACCATTTACTCTTTCATTTACCATTTGTAGATGTTGACATCAAACAACCTTGGTGATGTTGGTGGAATGATGGACCACAGAGTTGCTTCAAAAATAGCCAGTTCTGATCCATTGAGAGAGGTATGCAACAAATTAATCGATTTGACATTATATTTTCTCTTTTATGGTCTATTTTCAAAAATTTTCATGATAATTTTGTGTAGCTTAATATCTATCTTGATGGTTGCTACAGGTGGTGATGCAGAGCATCATACCAAACCACTCAACATCATCATTTCTTCAAGGGATTTCAATCCCAAACACAATCAGGAGAAGATCAAATATGTAATCATCAACTTTTCACTTAACTTCATCAAAAACACTTTTTTGTCTTCCAATCTACACAACTTCAAGGCATCAAGTCAGTATTAAACAAAACCATATTCTACACCATCAAGTTGATCAAAAGCAAACAAAACTCAAATCAGGACCTTTTGAAAACAATCCTCTCATTCACCATTAGCATCTTTACAAAATTTATCAAGTTCAACAAACTCAACAAATCACATCATGTAATAACCCGCCTGTTTGCTAGTTGGACTCAGTAGTGTTATGTTTTTTTTGATACTCAGATACTATGATGATACTGTTATTGTTTGATTTGGTTAGTTAGACGTTAGATGATGTTGTTATTTCATTATGGACATGATTATTTCATATGACATTATGGTTGGTTATATTAGTTGTTTTTCAGAATTATGATATGATGCAGTGATTTAATTAAATATGTTATGAGATGATTGTTAGTTAGAAATGTTATTTTATTGGTTATATTATAATTGTTAGAATAGGTGTGATGAAGGACAATATAGCATCACTCGTTCGCGAGTGCCCTGCTATGTTGCGATTTCTTCTCACAATGCAGTGCTTTGAATTAATGCTTCGATTTTATATATATATGTATGCACATGTACACGACTTCATTTGTATGCAGGTATTGTAGGTACAAGTCTCGATTCCACCTGTTTCAGCAGGACAGGGCGAGCACCAATAACCCAATGGTTAAATGTTGAAACAGAGGTGACGATGAAGTCATCCCGTCCGATGATGCCAGACCGTCTTGTTTGACTGGTATTGTTCATTTTTGTAATTGTCATCATTTTTGGTTTGTGTTTTGTGTTTTGTCGTATTTTATTTAAGGTGGCATTTTATAAGTTATGATTTATTTTATTTAAATGATTGAAATAATTATTTATTTTAATGTTAGATTAAATTGTATTTAAATATTTAAATGATTTAATTATTTTTGAAAGTCTTGTGTTTCAATTAAATGATAATTAAATATTAAATGTGTTTTAATTATTTTAATCAATTATCTGGTGGAGGATAATTATTAGAATAAATTATTTAAATTAGATAGATAATGTGAGGTGCATGAAAAGTGGTAAAAATAGAAATTAAAACAATAAAACAAATAAAAGAATGAAAAAGTTGTGAGAACGAATAAGAATACAGATCTGATTAAAAAGCTGGCTTTTAAAGAATTATTTTCTTTTATTTTTGATTTTTAGAGTTTTGGAAGAAATGGACAATATCTTTTATTTATTTGAGAATTTTTGTAAGTTTTCACACATAGAGGATTATTGTTATAGAAGTTGCACAAGATATTGGCTTTGTATTTTGGAATTTTAGAAAGGATATTGGAATCTTTTGTTGTATTTTGAGGAGAGTTATGGAAAGGGATTTTCAATATGTTACTGGTGATTGTCCTGGAGAGTTTTCTGAACAAAGAATCAGATTCGAGTTCGAGGGTGAAATTCTGTAGAGGAAATTTGGAAGCACGAACAGGGAGCTCTTCGAGGTCATCAGAATCAAACGGGCATCATCAGATTTTTGAATAAGCGCTGGACACCAGGTTCCACTCGTATTTTCCTTCCCGTACTATCTCTTTCATCTTTCTACTTCAGCGAAAAATATAAGTTATTAAATATGATTTGTGTGAAGAAAGAAAGCTGTTGTTTGAACTGATAACTAGTGAAAGATATTAGACTAGAATTTTAAAGAAAAAAGAAAATTACTGAACTGATTCCAATCTATCAAATCAAAAACCTTTAGCTTCTGAAATGTTCAACTTAACAATAATAGCATTTAAGGAAAAATGATTTCCTTATTGAGAATAATAAATTTGAGGGTTTGTAAATATATAATTATGTATGAATTATTCATTGCTCTGTATTTTATTCTGTTATCTGTATTTTACCCTATGTACTTTTATTCTGGATGTTAATATATATATATAAGTATTTCGTTTATTTATTTTTATTATGTGAATCTGTGTGTCGGCCGTACGCCTGACAAGGAATGAATTTTATAATTTTTGATTTCTGTAAAAGCGTATTTTCTATGTTTTTATATCAATTTTTTTCTTTTAAAAAAATGTAAAAGAAATGAATGCATTGTATAGGGGAGGGTAGAAGGGATGGCCGAAGCCGTACCTTCGCCCTCGGCCCTATGATGCGTATTGCACACAGCAGTCTTAAAGACTGCTGTGCGCAACAGTCTTTATGACTGTTGTGCGCAGCAGTCAATAAGACTGCTGCGTGCAGTATGAGGGCTACGGCCTTCGATTTATTTTATGTTTTTTTTGTTTTGTTTGTTTTTTTATTATATATATTTTACATATATATATATATATGTATATATATATGTATATATATATTTATATATATATATTTTTTTTTTAATATAATTTAATGTGTTTTATTTTAAAAAAATAGTATTATAATCATTTTATTTAATATTATTTATTAAAAAATAGAATTATAATTATTTAATTTTAACGTTAATTTATTACATTTTAAGAATGTAATTTTGTATTGTATTCAAATATTCAGTTTTGTTCATATTTAGGTAATTTTGATATATTTTAAAAGGGCACTGTTTAATTATTATTTTGGTTAAACAAATTTGTTTAGATAAGAATTAGCCTTTAGTTGTGATTGTGGAACTTATTGAGATAATTGTATTTTAGCTATTTAATTGGGATTGGAATCAAACTTAATGGTGCAACCTTGCAAAATTTAATGTGAGTTTTCTTTTATGTTATGTTTTTCTTTATCGCTTATTGTTGTCTATGCGGGAACCCTATTGTCTTGTAACCCTAGTCCAGAGGCATGTTTATTTTTTAAGTAGTCTTCATCTTAGTTATACCTTTGGTTTTGAAGCTTAATGGTTTATGCTTGGAAGGGTTGAACGGTTTCTTTGGACTTTTGTTATGTGTTGTTGCAAGAGGAATAATGCCTCGCATGTGTTGATTTGAGTATTGTGTTTTTTTTTATGTGCTAGTTCAACCCTTTCCGATTTGAGATATGTTAGGGGTCATAGGGAGAGTGGCTCTTCGTGGGAGCCGACGCCTTAGAATGAGGAAGGGCTCAGGATAACCCACGAAAGAGTAGTTAAACAAGTGATAACCTAAACAATAGAATTTAGGGGGTTGGGTAGTAAAACACACAAGATAATTAAAACTGGATTCCTCATCTATGCATTAGGGCTACCATAGACTAGTGATAGACTGAGAAGGCCATGGTCGGCAAAGTCATAGTCTCGTCTTCATGAGAGATTATCGGCTCCACATTAGCTACCCTATGGTACCGACGCCTCAGTTAGGAGGAAGGGCCAGGAGATCCATAGATGGGTGTCGGCGCCTCAGTTGGAGGAAAGTCTAGGAGAATCCCATGAGAGCTATGCGATGACACTCTCCACTTGACACCCTTGTACTTTGTTGTTGTTGCCTCTGGATATTGTAATCTTTATGTAGTTTCTGATTATTGTGAATTTGGTTTATGATTGCTATTTAGTTACTTGTATAATTGGTGATACTTTGTTTAATTGTGATGAGTTTCATAGTTTTAAATTGTTATGTGATTTGTGAACGTTGATGGTTGTTTCATTGTATGTCTTGAGTTGTACTTGTTTTTGTGCTATGTTGTTGTTGAGTTGGTTTGACATTCATGGTCGGGTTCTCTTCCTTGTCACCTCTGAGCACGGGGGGTGAGTTACTTGTAATTCACATGGTTGGGTGGAACGTGCTCCGCACCCGTTGGGTTCCCCATTAGCATCTTGTCTTCTCAGCATTTTCGCAGCTGGAGTTGTACCAGTATTCACTTGTATTTCAGATTTCATTGTATTTGTAGTATCCCACATGTTTGGGAAATTCAATGTAATTCATTTATCAGGAGATTGTAATGTAACATTAAAACAATGATGTAATAGTTAGGATCATTTGTATCTTTATTAAGAGATGTATTATGGATGTATTATGTGACGTTTATTGTTCTCGCATCATGGTTAATGGGTGTATCCTTATTCATGGTTATTATAATATGAATGGTTATGTTGTAATCTTTATCTATTTCTGTTTAGTTGTTGCGATGTAACTTCGCGTGCCCCAGAGAACTAAGTGTGTTAATGCTATGTAATATGCTATGTGGTTATGGTTTAATGTTATTGCATGTTTAATTTTATTGTTTTTTTAAAAAAAAAATATTTGTTTTGTGTGTGTTCTCTGGGGTTTGCACGACGGGCGTTACAACTTGGTATTAGAGCCAAGGTTGCAAATGCTAGGGTCTTTGGGTAGTGTAGTCCATTAGGTTACCGTGCGTGTGACTCTTGAGCTCATTATTTACCTTTATCTTGTTGCGTAGAATTATGCCTCGAGGTAGAGGATGTGGCCGTGCAAGAGGCCGTGGTGCCGGTCGTCGAGAAAATTGGCGAAGCCCCTTAGTTCCTAGTTCCCATGGTTCCGAGCATGAGGAACAATAGAGTCTTCACAACATTCCTTCAGGTGGCCAGAATCCAGCACAGCCAGGTCTAGACAGTCAGTTATAGCATATACTTGGAGAGATTCTTGACCGATTGGGACCCAGGCCAGATGAGGTGCACCAGGTTAAGAGAGAGAGAGAGAGAGAGGTCTCCGAGGCGTAGGGATATAGATGTGGTTCAGGATGCAGTCATAGCAGGCCATATGAGAGATCTGATGAGGGCACACCCTCCAACTTTTGATGGTTCTAGAGGAGGTCTAGAGGTTGAGACCTAGTTAATTGACTTAGATCGTTGCTTCGCTATGCACCCTTATGGTAGCAATACCAAGGCTTGGTGTGCAGTTATGCACCTGCGAGGCTTCGCATCTACTTGGTGGCACCTTGAGGAATAGAAGTTGCATCTTGATCTCAGTATGGTCACTTGGGAGTTGTTTCTAGATAGGTTCAAAGCTCGTTTTCTCTCAGACCATTGGAGGTAGCGCATAGCTGATGAGTTTCATGATCTCAAGCAGTTGTCTATGTCAGTGGAGCAGTATGAGAGGCACTTCTATGAGTTGAAGCAGTATGCAGGGATTAGCCACGATGAGGGCATGTTAGTGCAGCATTTTTTTTGGGGCTTAAATGCCCGCATCAGAGGTGGCGTACGAGTCTTTGAGCCAAAGATGATGGAAATGGAAGTTGATAAGGCTCGATTAGTGGAGGAAAATTTGGCCATGGCTTTGGGTGGTCACATCAGAGTACAGATTGGCAGCACGCCCACACCTAGTTATGTTACTCATGGAGGGCAGTCACAAGGAGCAGGATCTTCCAGGAATAGGTACCCACCCTCGAAAGGGGGTCATCAGCAGCAGCAGTAGTTGAGACAGAAGAACACTCAATCTCAGCAGGGTGGCAATTCCCAATATCGCAGGGATCAGAATAGGAACTGTTTTCGTTAGGAGCATTTTGCATAGCCTGCACCTAGTTTCCAGTCAGCACCGAGTCGAGGAAGTTTTCAACAGTCAAATGCTCCATCAGGGGGCAGAGGTTTTGGCAGAGGTACTGGGTGTTTCTCTTATGGACACCAGGGGCATATTGCTAGGATGTGTCCTCAGAAGAACACTTCTAGTTTTAATCAGAGGCCAGCAGCATCGGAGCCGACAGTAGGTGATGTAGGGAGATCTCATCATGTGTTCACTTCAATGGATAATCGTCAGGCAGTTCATTAGAACACTGTAGTTGAGGCATCAGGTGTGTTGAATAATTCTAGCATTTCTATACTTTTTGATTTTGGTGCATCTGATTCCTTTATATCACCTTTAGTAGTTGAGCGATGTGGTCTAGTGGCAAATAGCCAAGGCGCAAAATGGCATGTTGAATTAGCATCAGGGTTAAGGGTTGTGGTAGAGAAGCTTGTGCAGGATTGTAATTTGAGTATAGGTGAAATTTCAACTAAGGTGGACCTCAGAATCTTGCCACTCGGTTCTTATGATGTCGTCTTGGGCATGGACTGGTTGAGTGCACATCGTACTTTGATTGACTGCTGATGTAAAGCAGTGCGGTGCATTGATGACTCTGGTAAGGACGTGGAGATCTTGGGTATTCAGAGACCCATCTCATTACATATGATCTCTGCCATGCAGCTCAAAAGGCACTTCTGATAGGGTTGTCAGCTCTTTGCAGTATCTGTGAGTGACTTGGAATCTGAGGATAATCAGGGGTTGTCATTGGATGATTACCCCCTTCTTAAGGATTTTTTTGATGTGTTTCCAGAGGAGATTCCTGGTATGCCGCCAAAGTGAGATGTGGATTTCCGGATTGATCTGGTACCTGGAGCCGAACCAATATCATGAGCTCCATATCGGATGACAACACAGGAACTTCAGGAACTTCGTCTTTAGTTGGAAGAATTGTTGGCCAAGGGCTTTATCCGCCCAAGTGTATCTCCTTGGGGAGCACCTGTGATATTTGTGAAAAAGAAGGATGGTTCTCTTCGCTTGTGTATTGACTACAGGCAATTGAATAAGGTAACAGTGAAGAACCGATATCCATTACCCAGAATTGACTATCTCTTCGATCAGATAAAAGGGGCAAAGGTGTTCTCTAAGGTTGATCTCAAATCGGGATATCATCAGTTGAGGATTGTAGATGCAGATATTCACAAAACCGCATTTCAAACTCGATACGGACATTATGAGTTCATTGTGATGTCGTTCGGGTTAACAAATGCACCTTTAGTCTTTGAGTCTAATGAATGGAGTATTCCGTACATACTTGGATAGATTCGTCCTGGTGTTTCTCGATGACATTCTGATCTATTCTAGGTCTATGGAGGAACACGAGGAACATCTAAAACTGGTGTTGCAGGGCTTAAGGGATAATCAGTTGTTTGCCAATCTCAAAAAGTGTGACTTTTACAAGACTGAAGTTCAGTATTTGGGCCATGTGATTTCTGGTGAAGGAATTTCAGTTGATCCTGCAAAGATTCAGGCCATTATAGATTGGCCCGCACCCACAAATGTCTCAGAAATTCGTAGCTTCATGGGACTTGCAAGGTATTATAGGCAGTTTGTTCAGGGGTTTTCTAGGTTGGCTCATCCTATCACCTCTTTGCAGAGGAAGGGAAAGAAGTTTCTTTGGTCCGAACAATGTCAATTAGCTTTCCAGACTCTAAAGGATAAGTTGACTAGTGCTCCAATATTAGCAGTTCCTGATCCGTCAGGTGATTTCGTTGTTTGTACAGATGCTTCTTTGGAAGGTTTAGGGGCTGTGTTGATGTAGGAAGGTCGAGTGATTTCTTATGAATCACGAAAACTAAAGGACCATGAACTTAATTACCCCACTCATGATTTGGAGTTGGCCACAGTTGTGCATGCCTTGGTGAGGTGGAGGCACTTTCTCCTTGGGCATCGGTTCGAGTTGCATACAGATCACCGTAGTCTATAGTACATATTCACGCAGCCGAACTTGAATGCAAGACAAAGAAGGTGGATGGAATTTTTGTGTGAATACGACTTTGAGGTGAAACATATTCAAGGCAAGGAGAATGTTGTAGCAGATGCATTGAGCAGACGCAGGCATGAGTTATCCGCTATGACTCTTGAGGTTGATTTGAAGAGTCAGATTATTGCAGCTCTTTCTTCCGATGATTGGTATCAAGTAGTGAAGGCAAAGAATGAGTCGGGTAGAGCTTTGGAAGGTAAATTTGCAGGATACTCTTTGGTTTCAGATGGTGTTTTGCGCTATGTAGGTCGTATGTATGTACCTCCTGTAGAGGGTCTTCGTACCCTTATCTTGACGGAAGCTCATAGAGCTCCTTATTCGGCACACCCAGGAGTTAAGAAAATGTACGCTGATCTTCATTCACTATATTTTTGGGCAGGATTGAAGCGTGACATTTCTGATTTTGTAGCTATGTGTCTTGAATGTCAGAGAGTTAAGGCTGAGCATCATCATCCGGCAGGCTTGTTGCAGCCGCATCTTGTTCCAGAGTGGAAGTGGGACATCATTTCTATGGATTTTATAGTCGGGTTGCCTATGTCTTCTAGGCGACACAATGCTATCATGGTCACTGTTGACAGGTTGACCAAGGTAGCCCATTTCTCTCCTATTCAATCTTCATATACTGCTTCAGTGGTGGCTAGGGTGTTCATGGAGGATATTGTTAGATTACATGGAATACCGCGCAGGATTATTTTTGACAGAGATCCGGTATTCACTTCTGCATTATGGACATCCCTTCAGCGGTCCTTAGGAACTAAGTTGAATTTTAGTTCTGCCTACCATCCAAAGACAGATGGTCAGACTGAGAGAGTTAATCAGGTGCTCGAGGACATGCTTCCTATGTACGTCATGGACCAACAGTCTTGTTGGGAAGACTACCTGTATTTGGTTGAGTTTGCCTACAATAATGGCTATCATAGTTCGATTGGCATGGCTCCATTTCAAGCTTTGTATGGTCATCCTTGTCGTACCCCGTTGAGCTGGGATCGATTGGAGGACAGGGTGCTTCTTGGACCCAAGATGCTTCAGGATATGGAGCAGCAGGTAACTCGCATCCGAGAGCATCTGGTATTGGCTCAAGACAGGAAAAAGAAGTTCACTGATGCACACAGAGTAGATCGACAGTTTGCAATTGGAGATCGAGTGTTTCTCAGAGTTCGTCCTCGGAAGAGCCCTATTCGTTATGGAAAGGGTTCTAAGCTGGCACCCCATTTTGTGTGTCCGTTCGAGGTGTTAGAGCGTATTGGTCCTGTTGCCTATCGCCTAGCATTGCCACCTAGTCTGTTGCAGATTCACGATGTTTTTCATGTATCCGTTCTTAGACCTTACTTTCCTGATGTTACTCACGTACTTGATTGGAATGCTCTACAGGTCGAGGACAGGCAGCTAGCTCTAGAGCCCATGGCTGTGGTGCATGCAAGGCTGGCTCGGGAAGCTTGAGGATATTGGTGGTCCGGTGGGATCTAATGATGAGACAGTGGGAGGATACTTCCCGTATGGAAAATCCTACCCTTACTTGTTTCTGGCCGAGGTAAACCAGATTTAAGAGGGGAGGATATAATGTCCCTTTGTTTGCTAGTTAGACTCGATGTATCTTTTGTTTGATACTGAGATACTATGATGATACTATTGTTTTGATTTGGTTGATTCAGGCGTTAGATGATACATTATTTCATTATGGACATGATTTTCCTTGTGACATTATGGCTGGTTATATTAGTTGTTTTTAAATTGTGATATGATGCGATGATTTAGTTAAATATGTTGTGGATGATTGTTGGTTAGAAATGTTGTTTATTGGGTTATATTATAATTGTTAGAATGGGTGTGAGGAACAATATAATCTTTCGTTCACCGGTGCTGCTGCTATTAGCGATTTCTTCTCCTGATAATTTTGAATTAATGCTTGATTTTATATATATATGTATGCACATGTACACGACTTCATTTGTATGCGGTATTATGAGTGCACGTCTAATTCCTTATTTAATTAGGATGAGAAGTGAGCACCAATAATGATAGTTAAATGTTGAAGCTTAAATTGACGATGAAGTCATCCTGTCCCATGATGTCAGACCGTCTTGTTGGATTGGTATTGTTCATTTTTGTAGTTGTCGTCATTTGTGGTTTGTGTTTTGTGTTTTGTCGTATTTTATTTAAGGTGGCATTTTATAAGTTATGATTTATTTTATTTAAATGATTGAAATAATTGTTTATTTTAATGTTAGATTAAGTTCTATTTAAATATTTAAATGATTTAATTATTTTTGAAAGTCTTGTGTTTCAATTAAATGATAATTAAATATTAAATGTGTTTTAATTATTTTAATCAATTATCTGGTGGAGGATAATTATTAGAATAAATTATTTAAATTAGATAGATAATGTGAGGTGCAAGAAAAGTGGTAAAAATAGAAATTAAAACAATAAAACAAATAAAAGAATGAAAAAGTTGTGAGAACGAATAAGAATATAGATCTGATTAAAAAGCTGGCTTTTAAAGAATTATTTTCTTTTATTTTTTATTTTTAGAGTTTTGGAAGAAATGGACAATATCTTTTATTTAATTGAGAATTTTTGTAAGTTTTCACAGACAGAGGATTATTGTTACAGAAGTTGCACAAGATATTGGCTTTCTATTTTGGAATTTTAGAAAGGATATTGGAATCTTTTGCTGTATTTTGAGGAGAGTTATAGAAAGGGATTTTCAATCTATTACTAGTTATTGTCCTGAAGAGTTTTCTGAACAAAGAATTGGATTTGAGTTTGAGGGAAAAATTCTGTAGAGGAGATTTGGAAGCATGCACAGGGAGCTCTTCGAGGTCATCAGAATCAAACGGGCATCATCAGATTTTTGAATAAGCGCTGGACACCAAGTTCCACTCGTATTTTCCTTCTCGTACTATCTCTTTCATCTTTCTGCTTTAGAGAAAAATATTAGTTATTAAATATGATTTGTGTGAAGAAAGAAAACTGTTGTTTGAACTGAAAACTAGTGAAAGATATTAGACTAGAACTTTAAAGAAAAAAAAAAAAAATTATTGAACTGCTTCCAATCTGTCAAATCAAAAACCTTTAGCTTCTGAAATTTTCAACTTAACAATAATAGAATTTAAGGAAAAATGATTTCCTTATTGAGGATAATAAATTTGAGGGTTTGTAAATATATAATTATGTATGAATTATTCATTGCTCTGTATTTTATTCTATTATTGTATTTTACCCTCTGTACTTTTATTGGATGTTAATATATATATATATAAGTGTTTGGTTATTTATTTTTATGTGAATCGTGTGTGGTAAAATGCTTTGACAAAGAATGAATTTATAATTTCCAAATCTACGTAAGCGTATTTTCTATGTTTTTTATATCAAATTTTCTTTAAAAAATGTAAAGAAATGAATGCATTGTCTGAGGGAGGTAGAAGGACGGCCAAAGCGTTATAGCCCTAAACCTGTGATGCATCTTACTGATAGTCTTTATAGTACACTATACGCGATGATAAATAAGGCTAACTGCGTGCGATATATGGGGAAATTCTGACCTTGATTGTTTATGTTTTATTTGTTTTGTTTTTTTTTATTATATATTTCATATATATGTATACTTCTGTTATATTTATATATATATATTTTAACTGTTAATGTGTTTTATTTTTAAAAAAATAGTATTATAATCATTTTATTTAATATTATTTATTCAAAAATAGAATTATAACTATTTAATTTTAACGTTAATTTATTACATTTTAAGAATGTAATTTTGTATTGTATTCAAATATTCAGTTTTGTTCATATTTAGGTAATTTTGATATATTTTAAAAGGGCACTGTTTAATTATTATTTTGGTTAAACAAATTTGTTTAGATAAGAATTAGCCTTTAGTTGTGATTGTGGACCTTATTGAGATAATTGTATTTTAGCTATTTAATTGGGATTGGAATCAAACTTAATGGTGCAACCTTGCAAAATTTAATATGATTTTTCTTTTATGCTATATTTTTCTTTATCGCTTAGTGTTGTCTATGCGGGAACCCTATTGTCTTGTAAGCCTAGTCCAGAGGCATGTTTATTTTTGAAGTAGTCTTCATCTTAGTTATACCTTTGGTTTTGAAGCTTAATGGTTTATGCTTGGAAGGGTTGAACGGTTTCTTTGGACTTTTTTTATGTGTTGTTGTGAGAGGAATAATGCCTCGCATGTGTTGATTTGAGTATTGTGTTTTTTTTTATGTGCTAGTTCAACCCTTGCCGATTTGAGATATGTTAGGGGTCATAGGGAGAGTGGCTCTTCGTGGGAGCTGGCACCTCAGAATGAGGAAGGGATCAGGATAACCCACGAAAGAGTAGTTAAACAAGTGATAACCTAAACAATAGAATTTAGGGGGTTGGGTAGTAAAACACACAAGATAATTAAAACTGGATTCCTCGTCTATTCATTAGGGCTACCATAGACTAGTGATAGACTGAGAAGGTCGTCGTCGGCAAAGTCGTAGTCTCGTCTTCATGAGAGATTATCGGCTCAGCGTTAGCTACCCTATGGTGGTGGCACCTCAGTTAGGAGGAAGGGCCAGGAGATCCATAGATGGGTGTCAGCGCCTCAGTTGGAGGAAGGGCCAGGAGAATCCCATGAGAGCTATGCGATGACACTCTCCACTTGACACCCTTGTGCTTTGTTGTTGTTGCCTCTGGATATTGTAATATTTATGTAGTTTTTGATTATTGTGAATTTGGTTTATGATTGCTATTTAGTTACTTGTATAATTGGTGATACTTTGTTTAATTGTGATGAGTTTCATAGTTTTAACTTGTTATGTGATTTGTAAACGTTGATGGTTGTTTCATTGTATGTCTTGAGTTGTACTTTTTTTTGTAACGTGCTCTGCACCCATTGGGTTCCCCATCAGCATCTTGTCTTCTCAGCATTTCCGCAGCTGGAGTTGTACTAGTATTCACTTGTATTTCAGATTGCATTGTATTTGTAGCATCCCACTTGTTTGGGAAATTCAATGTAATTCATTTATCAGGAGATTGTAATGTAACATTAAAACAATGATGTAATAGTTAGGATCATTTGTATCTTTATTAAGAGATGTATTATGGATGTATTATGTGACGTTTATTATTCTTGCATCATGGTTAATGGGTGTATCCTTATTCATGGTTATTATAATATGAATGGTTATGTTGTAATCTTTATCTTTATTTCCATTTAGTTGTTGTGATGTAACCTTGCGTGCCCCAGAGAACTAAGTGTGTTAATGCTATGTAATATGCTATGTGGTTATGGTTTAATGTTATTGCATGTTTAATTTTATTGTTTTAAAAAAAAAAAATTATTTTCTTTGTGTGTGTTCTCTGGGGTTTGCACGACGGGTGTTACACATCATTAGTACACCAATATATCTTATTCTTCAAGGAAACAAAACACTTTTGCCGAATCCTTCAACTTATGCATCATCAAAATATCTGTACCAAACCATAATCAGACTTAAATCACTGAAACAATCCATACTCTTCTACCAACATGTAATGCCCCTCCATTTTGAATGTTTGGCTCGACAAGTGTTTACTTTATGATGATTGTGTCTGATCATGCATTGACTTTGGAGCTCGGTTACTTCTAATTTCAATGGTTAAACGATGTGAAAGTTATATTTTGATGTGATGTGATTTTATTCTGATGCTATCTTTATGACATGTTTTGGATTAACTTAGAAGATATTTGATAAAATGATGTTTTATGTTGTTGATCATATCATTGATGTTAGATGCATCAGTTAGTGATATTGTATTGGTGGAGGGGACGGGATTGTATCACTTGCTTGCGAGTGCCCTACAATTCTGAGATTTCCTCTTCATGGTGTGTTTGATCATATTATATATATATATATATATATTGCACGTTCGACATGCTCTTTGTTGCAGGTTGGCAGGTACACGACATCGATTCAACCTGGTTCATAGGTTTGAGTGTGTCCATTGACCAATAGTAATCAATTGGGAGATAGTAGCTAGCTATTTTGTGCCAAGTCGTCACCCTAGTCATAGTGTGTCGTTGGGTTGTTGTCGGGTTAGTTGTTTTGATTTGGCCCTTTTCACCTTGAGTGTTTATTTAATTTCAATTTTAAAGTTTATTAAATGTTAGGTGTAATTTAATTGATGATTAAATGTATTTAGTTGCAATGTTGAAATACTAATTATTTTATTGATTTGTTTGATTTAATTAATAAAATAATTTTTGGGTTATTGATTGATTTGATTAATTAATAAAATTAAATTGAGTTTAATGATTAATTAGATTAATGGTGAAATATTAATTAAAATAGTTGTTTTGGCATTATTATATATTTAGATTCAAATTTAAATTGGAAATGGAAATTATAGTGGATATTAAGATTTAATTAAAATAAAAATAAGAATCTTGTTTGAATAGTTACAGTTAAATATAAATAAAATATAAATAAATGATAATGTGTTTTAATTTCACTTTTGAAAATGGTAGATAAAATAAATTCCTTGTCTTTGAAATGTTTTTTTGTTTTAATGAATTTGGAAAAATGCATGAAGTTTGAATTAAAAATTAGAAATTTGTTTTAAAATTAAAAATTAGAAATATTCCCCAAATGTTTTTAAAATATATTTGGTGAGTGGGATTTTTAGGGTTTTTGACCAATTTGGGGAAAAACCCTATTTTTAATAATGCAATCTCATCTAAGTTTCAATTGGTCAAGTTGGGGAAAAATTCTCTTGGTGGTGGCTTGATTTGGATTTATGAAGGAGATTGAAGGTTTGTTTGGGCTAGAATTTGAAGAGGGTTTGAAAGCTCCATTGGAATTTTCAAGCTTTGGAGAAAAATCAGGTTCCTCTTGTTCTTGCTTTGTTCATTTTGAAAATAGTTTAAATCCTTAATATGCTGTTTGAAAATCCTTGAAAGGAAGTTTAAACTTAATGAAAACCCATGAAAATTTGTTTCAAAATTAGCAATAGAGCTTGGAAGGGATTCAAATGAAAAGATTTAACTTATTTATCAAATTGGGAAAAACCTATAAAAATTCATCATATTATTGTGCTTTAAATATTTCTTCTTAGTCTTTTCATCATGAAAATTTTCCCAATTCGGGCTGTGAAATGATATATTCATATATATTTATCCACTTATATTTTACAGATAAAATCTATACAAGCTGGAAGTTTTCTTTTCAAAATTTTGCTATGTGAAATTCGTTCTGGGGGTTTTGATTTTCGTTTTTCGTTTTTAAACGAAATTATGTAAATAAAAATAAAAATTATTTTTGTTTTTTGTGTGGGGGCTGCCCACAGCCACCCCCCATCCATGGGGGCGCTGGCTGTGCAGCGCTCCCCATGGTTGGGGAGGGGCTGCAAGCAGCCACCATAGGGGCTGCGTCCCCTGTGGTGGCTGCGTAAAAGCTATGCAAGTTGGAAGTTTTCTTTTCAAAATTTTGCTATGTGAAATTCGTTCTAGGGGTTTTGATTTTCGTTTTTCGTTTTTAAACGAAATTATGTAAATAAAAATAAAATTTATTTTTGTTTTTGTGTGGGGGCTGCCCACAGCCACCCCCCATCCATGGGGGCGTTGGCTGTGCAGCGCTCCCCATGGTTGGGGAGGGGCTGCAAGCAGCCACCACAGGGGTTGCGTCCCCTGTGAGAGGTTACGTAGCAGCCACCATAGGGGCGCGTCCCCTGTTAGGGGCTGCACAGCAACTTTGGGACTATTGTCCCATCTTTTAATTTTTAATTTTCTTTTTAAATTTTTTTAAATTTTATTTTAAATTTTGTTTTTATTATATTATATATATATAATTATATATAATAGTTTTATATTATATATACAATATATATATATATATATTATAGGTATATATATAATATAATATGTTTTATATAAAATATTTATATAATGTATTTTTGATTAGAATAATTTGTTATAAGGAATTTTTAAATGGGTGTTTAAATTTATATTTAAATAATTTATTTATATACAAATAATGTTAAGTATTAAATAGGAATTTTAAAATGATTATGTGACTATTATAGTGAAGGAAATTGATATTATAATAAATAATTTGTAATATGGAAAACTTTAATTAGCTGATTTAAAATATGTTTAAATAATTATATAATTAAATGGATACATTTTATAATTGCATATATATATATATACACATTATGTATATATATATATACTTTTACATGTATATGTAATATATAGTTAAATTCAAGTACAAATTAATGTATGATGTATATGTAAAGGCGAAAATTATAATCAAATGTTTTAATTAAAAGTTGGTTTTGTAATCAAACGACTATTTACAAGTTGATTAAATGGGTTTATTTTAAAAGATTATTTTAATCCTTATCCATAATTGAGCAAATAGAATTAAATATTAAATTTGAATTCCTCAATGGTGCCAGGTGAATAGTAGATAATTTAATGATTATTGAAAGAGTTGATTTTATAAACAAATATTGTAACACCCCTCCGTTTTGGACATTTGGATCGGCAATATTTTCTTGGTAATGTTTGATTATGCTTATGACATGACTGTTGAACTTGGTGACCTTTTGATCGTGTATTTATTAGTAATGCGCATGTTATATCATGATGTGTCAATTGTTTTTGAACAGGCTTTGACTTTTGGAACTTGATTACTTGTGATCGTGATTGATTAAACGATGTGAAGTTATATGTTGATGTGATGTGATCTTATTATGATGTTATCTATGTGACATGATTTGGAGTAACTTAGAATATATCTGATTAAATGATGTTTTATGTTTTGAGCATATTTCTGATGTTAGATACGTCAATTAATGATACTATATTGGTGAAAGGGGCGGATTGTATCACTCGCTTGCGAGCGCCCTACAATTCTGGGATTTCCCTCTTCACGGCGTGTTTGATCATAACATAGATATATATGTTGCACGTTCGACATGTTCTTTGTTGCAGGTTTGCAGGTACATGACATCGACTCCACCTGGTTTCATAGGTGTGAGCGTGTCAATTTACCAACGGTAATTGATTGGGAGATAGTAGCTGGGTTTTCTGAGCCAAGTCGTCACCCTAGTCATAGCGTGTCGTCAGGTTGTCATCGGGGTCAGTTGTTTTATCTTGGTCAGTTTCCCTTTGAGTGTTTATTTAATTTCAAGTTTAAAGTTCATTAAATGACTTGCGTAGTTTAATTGATGATTAAATGCGTTTAGTTACAATGTTGAAATGTGATTTATTTTATTGATTTATTTGATAAAATTAATAAAATGATGATTGGGTTATTAATTAATTAGATTAATAGTGGATATAGTCTAAAAGATGATTTAATCTATTTAGTTTCGATAATTATATGCAATTTATCTCGTTTGTTAATTGGATTTAAATTAATTAAATAATTCTTTAGTTACTATGGAATTGATTTATTTAATTAATTAGATTGGGTTATAAATTGATTTGTTTATCATTGAATAAATCTGAATAAAGGAATTATATTGTCTTTATTGAATATTTGATTTAAATTATAAAGGTAATGGAAATCATAATAAAGTTATGAGTTAAATGCAATTATGTATTTTCATGAAATTGTAATTGAAATTAAAAGTATTTTTGTGAATTTAAAAATGGAATAGTTTTAAAATGATTTTTTTTTTAAATAAAAAAATAAAAATAGAGAGTGGGAATTTTAGGGTTTTCTTTGACCAAAAAAAATATATATATATATATATATATTTGGAAAGGAAATGGCTCATAAATTTTATGCTTGGAATTTGGGGAAAATTGGGTGGATGGTTTTGCTTGGAATTTTGAAGGAGAAGGAGGTTTTTGGTTGAAGTTGGATCCAAGTGAAGGATTGAAGAACACCATGCTTGAAGGATTCAAATTGTTGAAGGAAAATTAGGTTTTTTCCTTAATCTTGCTTGTTTATTTTGAGAATGGATCAAATACTCTTCATGCTATGTTGAAATTTTTTTTTAAGGTTGTTGGAATCCCATAAAACCATGTGATAAATCTTTGAAAGCTTACAAGTTTGTTTAGTTTTTCTTTTTGAAAAAGATAGTTCTGTTTTTTTTTTAAAATATTAGGGTTTCCAATTTTTTTGAATTTTTGGAAAATGCCCACAGTTTATTCTTTTGAAATTCTTAAGGGTATTTATTTTGTGGGGATTAAATTGTGTTTTAAATTTGCAAATCAAATAAATTTTAATTTTTTGGGGGGAGAGGCCCCCCCCGCCGCCGCTGCCAGGGGTCGGCACCGGTGCTCGGCACACAGCCCCGCCACCCGCGCCCGACGGTCACTGTGTGCAAAGCACACAGTTCCGCGCCATTGGCGACGGCGCTGTGTGCTGCACACAGCCCCGCCGCCGTGGGTGGCGGCGGGCGGTGGCAGAGCACCAGCCCCGCCGGCCTGGGAGGCAGGGGGACTGTGAATTTAGGGCGGCCTTTGCAAAAACAAAAAAAAATGTATAAAAGTTTTAAAAGTTTCAACTATTGTTTATATGTTATTTAAAATGTGAAAACTTATATGTATATTTTATAATATATAAATATAATACATATATTATAATATTATAATATTATATGTATATATATTTATATATTATTAAAATATATATATATATATATATATAAATATAATAATTTAATTAAATAAATTATGATATATGGAAATTTTTAAAAGGGGTTTAAATTTAAATTTTAATAATTTATTTTTATGCAAATAAAATAATAGTTTATTTAATTAATATTTTATTTGGCATATTAAAGGGTGTTAGATGATTAGTTGAAATATTATAATAGTCATGCGAGTTTTATTGAAGAAATTGATATTTTAAATAAATAGCGGTAATTTCTTTTAAAAGAATTGATTGAGTTATTATTTAAATGTACATTGAAGACATATTTGTGCATGTAAAATAATAAGGAACAAACTATGATTAATTGAAATATATGAAAATGTAATTTATTTAAGGAGTCGACTTTGATCATCAAGTTGAAATTAATGGAGTTCATTTAATTAATCAAATATCCTTATTTAAAAATTTCAGTATTGATAACCAGGAATAAATAATTTCAGTGTTGATAACCAGGAATATATAGTAAATCCTAGAAACATAAAATAATGTTTCGAAGGCATGTGTTAAATAATATTGTAATAGTTAAAAGAGGAGTGTAAAACGAATATCTCATTTGTTGAGATGAAATGAAATAGAAGTATGATCAAACGTTTCATTTAGAATTTTGACTTGATTAATTTATCCTATGATGAATTGTGGTTTAAGTGATTTAATTTAAACGCTTATTTATTAAAATATATTGATTTTGAGTATAATAGTGAAACTTAGAGATAACGATTGACTTAGTCCAATCAGAGGATTTATGTGTCGACAGTTTGATTTATTTATAATTTGATTATGATTGTACGGATAACTGTGTCAAAAGAAATTTAAGGGTTAGATTCAAACATAGATAACTGTAAGATGATTTTGATTCGGAAAAGGAGCAAAACTGGATTTTATATTCAAATGAATTAATTAGAACATTGAATTTTGCATAGTCAATGATTTATTTTAAAGGATAGAGTCTAGATAATCAAATGCTTTTATTTTACAGATTGATTTTTTTTTTTTTAATAAGATATGAGATTGGGAAACGAAATATAAAGAATTGTTATAGATTCTTAAATGTCAACAGGGTGATTTAAGTATTAAGTAAATTTGTTGGAATTTATTCGTATTCAAGTTGAGATGAGACTTAGTTGAAGATTTAATTGATTTATTAATGCAAATTGAAATAAAGACTGATTTATTTATCAAAACGTTCTAAATACAGAAAACAAATGAGAAACTTAGAAGTAACGAATGATTTAATGAATCATATGAGATTGAGTTGTTGATTTATTGCTAGGTCGAAATAGAGAGTAATTTATTTAATCCAATGCTTTATAAAACAAATGGATTTAATTACGATATATGATTGTGAAATGTAGTGTTATTAATTGGATTGATTGCAATTCAATGATGTTATTTATTGAAATGTTTGGATTTTAGAATATGGTTGTGTGGTTTAGAGTAAATGATCTGTTCTTTGAATATTTCTATGTCGTGAAAAGAGTTAGGTTCAATTGTTTGGATAAATGCAAGTCATGAATACTGTGTTTGATTGGATTTAGGAAATCTGAACAGTAGCTCACTTCATTGTCTGCAATGTTCTCAGTGGTTAATTGTTCGTCTTTGTTGTGTTGTGGAATTAGTGTGAATGTATTGAAAGTCTTCCATTTAGGGATTCTTTTATCAATATCGGTTGTGGCATGTGAGTCAACCTTTGATGTGTTATGGAAAATATGTATAGTTTCACCATGTCGTTTCACCCGGTTTTGACGTACGGATTTTGCAATTTGTGCCTCCTTGGGAATAGGAGAAGGTTTTGTATTATGTGCCTCCTTGAATGGAGTGGTTTTGTCTTGTTGTTTTCCTCCAGTGTTTAGAGAGGGCTTAACCTTGTTGCCTCCAGTGTTGGAGTGAGTTCTTGATTGTTACCTCCTTGAATGGAGAGGTTGTGTTTTTCTAGTTACCTATTATGGTTATTACCGTGCGTGCTGTCTTAGGAGAGTGGCTTGCAATGGGCGTTGGCACACAAAGTGGTGCCAGGATAACCCTTTGTAAGTTGGTTAATTCAATGATAACTAAATAAACTTTTAGAAGTTTAGGATGCATCAAACATTAAATAAGATTAAGTATGCCTCGCTCATGGACCCAAGGGCTTGTTGTAGACTTGGGATGAGACGGGAAGGCCTGGAATGGCAAGATCATCTATCTCATCTTCACGAGAGGTATTTGGTTCTGCATGAGTAAGCATGGGTGTCGGGAATGCGGTAGAGGCTACCAGGATACCCCGTGGAGTGGGGGCCGGGGCCTAGGAAGATTCCCTTGGATATCCCTTGACGAGCTATGCGATGACACTCTTCCTAAGTCATCAGTTTGTATATGTGTTATTTGTGACACTCTTGATCTATTCTGTGTCTGGAAGCAATGTAACCTATGTTAGTTTTGTGTGAGTCATACCTAGAGTTGTACGTATGACCGTTCAGTCTTGTGATGAGGTCTTGTACTTATTTTGTTTCAGCTTTGTGTGACCCGTGTCTAGTGGTAGATGGTCTTGGGTAGGAATTCCTGGTTATTATCTCCCAGCACGGAGGGAGTGGGGCCTTTGGGTTCCACGTGGTCGGGTGGCGTGCATCTTAAATCCGTTGGTTCTTCTTCATGTTCGTGTGTTCGTGATTTCCAGCTGGAGAGCTCGTGGGAATCAGTTTCTTCTCATGCCTTGTTCTCTCAGTTCTTATTGTATTTTATTACCCCTCAGTTGTTATTGAGGTGGAATTTGTATTATGTAATCATTTGGTTGGAATTACCTCATTCGGGGAATGAGTGTTGTAATCTTATGGTTTATATATTGTTAATTGAAATCTTTTGGTATTTCTTATCCTTCGTTGCAAGTTATCTGGTATGGAATGTATGTTGTCTCATTTCCTTAAGTGATTAATGTTTTGGTTTATTTTAATGTTTGTTATTGTTGTTGGGTTTTAAAGTAATCTTTGTCTCGTGGCCTTAGAGGATGTTGGCAATGTGTATTCATCTTACATGTTGTTTGTACTTAAAAATAAATAAATAAATAAATAAAATTGGTGCATTTAGGTAGTCAACTGCAACTTCCTCTAGGGTTGCGTGGCGGGGCATTACAAATATCCTTACTTAGAGATTTCATTTCCAAATTATCATGAATAATTAGTAAACTTTAGAATATTAAATAATGTGTTAGAGGCATATATTTAAATGATGTTTTAATATTTAAAATAGGAATTTGAAATGATTATCCCATTTGTATAAGTGGAAGGGAAACTGATGAATAAACAAACGTTTCTTAATTAAAATATTGAAATTGATTAATTGTAGTATGAGCAAGCAGATTTAATTATTGGTTTAAATTCTTTAATGTCGACAAGGTGTTTTAGATAATTAAATATATACTATTAAGTATATTTGTTTTGGAATATAATGGTATTCAAGTAGAGATAAGAATTAGTTGATTTATTTAATGCTAAATTTAAATAAAGGCAAATTGATTTGATCTAAATGTCTATTTTTCAAGATGTTTAATTATAGAATATGATTGCGGAATTGAGAGTAGATGATAAACTTATTAATTAATCTAAATGATTTATTAAACAAGTGGTTTTATTTATAGCAAATGATCGTGAAACTTAGAGAGAACGATTGATTTTAATTTTAATTGGATGACTGCATTTATTAAAGTGTTTTGATTATGAATATAATTGTGAAATTTAGAGTTAATGAATAACTTATTTTAGTCAAGATGACTTTAATCATCATGATGCTTTGATTTTGAATTTAATTGTGAGCCTTAGAGTAAAATGATTGGTTTTTAAATATTTCTGTGTCGTGAAATGAAATTGGTGCATTGGATTTGAATACTTGCAAGAAATGATAACTATGATTGACTGGATTTAGGAAATCTGAACATTAGTTTATTTAACTACTCAAAATGCTTTTAGTGTTTATATGTTCTTTCTCAATGTTGGTGGAATAGAGTAAATGTTTGAAGTATTCTAGATAGGGGTTCGTTTGTCGGTATGGGTTATTGTTATGTTGGTCAACTTTTGATGTGTCGTGGAAAATGTGCATAGTTACACCAGGTTGTTTCACCCGGTTTTCACGAACAGGGATGGTGTGTGCCTCCTTGGGATTAGGAGAGGGTTATGTAATTTGTGCCTCCTTTGGAAGGAGCGGGTTGTTGTGACCCTGTTTTCCTCCAGTGTTTGGAGAGGGTTTGACCTTGTTGCCTCCAGTGTTTGGAGAGGGTCTTGACCTTGTTGCCTCTATTGTTTGGAGTGAGTCTCCTTGATTTGTTACCTCCTTGAAATGGAGAGGTCGTATTTATCTGGTTACCTATTGTGGTTTTCACCGTGTGTGTTGTCTTAGAGGAGTGGCTTGCAATGGGGGCCGAAACACAAAGTGGTGTCAGGGATAACCCTTTGCAAGTTGGTTAATTCAGTGATAACTAAATAAACTTTTAGAAGCTTAGGTTGCATCAAACATTAAACAAGATTAATTATGCCTCGCTCATGGACCCAAGGGCTTGTCTAGACTTGGGATGAGACAGGAAGGCCTGGAATGGCAAGATCATCTACCTCGTCTTCATGAGAGGTATTTGATTCCGCATGAGTAAGCATGGGTGCCAGGATAACCCAAGGTGGGGGTCAGAGCCTAGGAAGATTCCCAGAGGATATCCCTTGACGAGCTATGCGATGACACTCTTCCTAAGTCAACAGTTTGTACTTGATATTTGTGACACTCTTGATCTATTCTATGTTTGGAAGCAATGTAACCTATGTCGGTGTTCTGAGAGTCGTACCTAGAGTTGTGCGTATGACCATTCATTTCATGTGATGTGTACTTGTATTTATTTCGTATCAATTTTGTGTAGCCTATGTCTAGTGGTAGATGGTCTTGTCTGGGAATTCCTTGTTACTATCTCCTAGCATAGAGGGAGTGGGACATTTGGGTTCCACGCGGTTGGGTGGCACATGCTTCTTAATCTGTTGGTTCTTCTTCTTGTTCATGTGGTCGTGATTTACAGTTGGAGAGCTCGTGGGAAATCAGTTTCTTCTCATGCCTTATTCTCTCAGTACTTATTGTATTTTATTACCCCTCATTTGTTATCGAGGTGGAATTTTTAATATGTAATCATACTAGTTGGATTTACCTCATTCAGGGAAAGAGTGTTGTAATCATGTTGTAAGTTATATTATTGGAATTAAATGGTATCTCATACTCTTGGATGTAATTTATTATGAATGGAATGTATGTGAACTTTAATTGTTAAGTAATTATATGGTGTGGTTTTAATTCATGTTTCGTGTATGGTTTAAGTAACACAGTCTCGTTACCTTAGGGGATTGGTTGGCAATAGTTAGTGACTTGTATGTTAATTGTTCCTATTGAAAAAAAAAATATAGTTCGTTTGTGTAGTAAATTGCAACTTCTCCTAGGTTGTGTGGTGGGGGCGTTACACAACACCTATTCAAGCAACCACCAACAAATACATTCACCAAGGCAACACATTATACTTACCAAACCTTCAAGTATCCATTAGGAGAAATTTACATAAAAAATGGGCCTCCTAAGGAACTCTAAAAAACAAAAATTATCTCATATAATACAAATTATTTAACTATAAAAGATATAAATTACTTAACTACATGAGTTAAGTGGGGACACACGTTTCTATTAAATTCCTTAAAAAATTGAAGTCCATGATTTTTTAAAAGTGGTATGTTCATATATTTCTATTATAATTTATTAAAAAACTCAAGTTCACTTTCTTCATTATTTATTTTTTATTTAAAAAATCTTAAACTCAAGTTTGGCAACTTATATTTCTATTATAATTTATTAAAAAAGTCAAGTTCACTTTATTTTCTTGATAATTTTTTTTTTTAAATTATTTGTTTTTATTTAGAAAGTGGCAAAGTAAAAGTAACTTTAGATATATATTTTTTACTTAGTATTTTATTTTATATATATATGATTTTATAGATTTAGATTTATTATGTTATGTAGGTTTATTTAAATAAACACGTTTATAGGGTTTACAATAGTATATTTATATTTAAAAAAGTATGTTGAGGGATATCTTTTTTTCCATAGTCTCTTTGATTTTCTCATTTTCTTTCCGTTGCAATTTTTTTTTTTTTTTTTAATTTTTCCAATTATTTTTCCATAGTTTCATGATTTTCTCCAACTTTTTCTCCTTCCAATAGTTTTCCAATTTTTTTTTTCTTTTTTTTTTATTTTGTCTAATTTATTTTATTATTATTTTAATGGAATTTAATTCATGAGTTTAATAAAGACTTTTCTTTTTCCCTTGTAAACTTTTTAATTATTTTTAGAAACTTGTGTGAGAGGCATTTAAGATAGAAGTGAGATGGGAAAAGGCTCAAGTTAAAATTATTAAGATTTTAGTTATAACAAACATGGCTTTAATAAAGACTTTTCTTTATCCCTTATAAAATTTTAAAAGATAAATAAGGCTTTAAAATAAAACGAGAAGTAAATTATTTCATGCATTAGATATTTAAAAAGTAATGAGTTATTTTATTCATTAGGTATTAAACATAAATAAATATAAATAAAGGTATAAAGTAATAATGGGACACATGTATATATGTCATCATAAATATAATTATAAATAAATGAAATTTAATTTATTATTATATTCTAATTCTTAATTAGAATATAAAATAAATAAATAAATTTAATTTTTGTATGATTAATGAATTTGTTAATAATAATTAAATATGTACATAAATGATTTTTATTTTTTTATATAAATTATTTTTTATGATTTTTTAATGTTTTTTAAATATTTTTTCTATTTATTTCTTAAAGAATCAAATTTTTTTTTTGAAAATATAAAAAATTCTATAATAGAACTTCAAAATATAAATATAAAAAATAGAAAGAATATTTTATATTTAGAAAGATGAATTAGATTAAAAAAGGATATGTAGAGTTAAATTAACCATCATGAATTAATTCATAAGATTTTAGAAAGTTTTATTTTATAAAATAAATAATTTTATTTTTATTTTGCATGATGTCACCGTACAGGTTGATGTCATCTTTTAGTTAATTTTTGATAACTTAAAAAGCTAATGAGGTCATCCTTAGGAGGCCCATTTTTATGTAAATTTCCCTTAATGTCCATTGTCATTATTGTGAAAGCAACCATACCTCTATTTCTCAAACTTCAGGACCACTGAGAACTCCACCAACAAGCCAAGAATAGTCCCTTATATCACTGTTTTGTCTGATTATCAAGTTAAATCACATATAAACACATTGAATTCAAAGGTCCAAAATCATCCTAATATCAAACTTTTCCTTCTACACCATCATCTAAGCATAGGAACAATTGTAACAACATCCAAAACACAGTTCACAACCACACTTTATCATATTTCTTCTCTTTTATGAGATCAAAGCAATTTATATCAACTAAAACTCCAAACCCTAAAGTAGGTAAAACTCACACCCAAATGAAAATACCAAGAAAAAAAATGCATGTTTGGAGACCTTTTAATGTCCAGAACAACATAACAAGAACTTCCAATGATTTACTTTGAAGAATCTAACAAAACTCAGACTGTATGCTGGAAAAGGCTAGTAAAATAGGCCTTTTTTACAATGGAGACCCCTTTTAATCTTCTTCAAACCACTAACCAAGTTCAAACAGTCATTCCTCATGTTGAAAACTCAATATTTTATCATTTTCAAGGATTGAAACAATTAGATTCAAACTATTCTATCAAACCCTTGTTTATAGGGTGAAAACACCAAAAATAGGGAGGGTTTCATGAATGAAACACTTACAAACCTCCTACTCACTAGCCACACCTAGAACATGATTAAATATTCCTACTTATGCTTTTAGAATCATCTCCTAGCCCATGCATGCATGATTTCTTCAACATCCTACTTGCAACCTCCTTTTTTGAAAGGGAAAAATCAGATTTTAGCTTGAATCAACAACTCCTCTCCATATTCCTGTTACTCCTGCACACACATACTTAACTAACATTGAAAAAACAAAAAATGAAATCCATTCCATTGACCTACTAGTTGTAGACATGCAAAATTAGCATCATTCACTTAATTAAATTCATATTCGTCCACTCATTAAATAAATCAAGTTCACTAAATCCATTCATCAAATAAATCAAGTCTATTTAATTCAATCTCTAAAGATCATCCATTTAAATTGCATAAATCAAATTTATTTAATTTAATCCTATCATTATCTCTCTTTGATTAAATAAATCAAACATTTATTTAATTAAAGCTAAAATCACTTTTCATCTCCTTTTGATTTATTTTAATCTATAAATCTAAAGCAAAAGGTCAAATAATCTAAATCCCTAACTAAATTAATCTAATCCTGATTAATTTAATTTAAGTCATGTCACATTCTCTAGATTTTCCCACTTGCACAAATAAAGCATTTTAATTCATTTATAAAATTATCATTTTCCTGAACAAGGCATCTTTGGAGAATATTCCCTCAAGTTTGAATTCAAAAACAAGTTGACTTATGCCTTCCAAAATGGCATTAACTCCCCTCTTACATATCCCCCACTTGGATTTTAAGTCCCTTTTTCTCCCTTCAACAAGACAAATTTGAAATTTGAAAAGGCCAACTAATCTCATTTATTGGCACATTGACCAAAACTTGCACATCCTCCATCCACCCACATTTGGACAAGTGGCTCCTTCCTATTGGCTAAATCTTTGTCCTACATTGCTCTCTTTTGGGCATTCTTCCAACTTGAGATTCTATAAATTGGAGGTCTCATTCTTCATTTTATCATCCACAATCTCATGCAAAGTTACTCTCTTCACATTGAGAGCTAATTTTTTCCATTGTGCATCTGCATCATTGGCTTGTCAATGGTTGGGAAAGGGTCACTTTTTACAACAAAGTGACACCAATCCACTATGGAATAGGTGTGCATTGTATTTCTCTAAGCTCTTTATTGGTTTATGTTGTTGTTTCATTTTGTTCATGAAACATAATGCATTATTTCATAGGAGCATTAATAAGTTTGCATTTGGTATGAATTAACCCATGTTATGGAGTGTTGGAGATTTAACCATTTGCAGATTTAGGGGTGTTCACATATGGCACTAGAAGGAGGGATTTTCAAACAACTTATTTTTTAGCTTCTACATTTACATTGTGGAATTTAGTTTTACACTTGCTAATTTCATTTGCTACAAAATTTCTGAAAGCTTTTGCAATAAAATCTATTTTATGCATATGCAGACATGTGTATTTTATGGAGAATGGTATTGTTAATATGGGTTTGTAGCTGCAACTTATATTTCCAATAATATGGTAGAGGAGTTTTATGTTGCATCATAATCATCTTTCTATCTCCTTGCACATATGGATTGATTGAGATACCTTTGACAACCTACACAATATTATTATGTCTCATCAATCTTTCAACTTCAAAAGAGTATAATAGTGAATGTAAAAATCAATTTAATTTTGTGTGATCTAAAATTTTAAAATTTTGTTTTCTTGGCCATGATTTGTTGTGCGGTGAGTTCTCAAGATTTTTATATTGTTTATGTGTTTTATAATGTATGAGCTTTCTGTTGTGAAAATAGAAGAATGCAATCGATTATCAGTGTTTACCCTCACACAAGTGATATCTGACTTATTACTTATATCACATACATAGTCTGGTTGACAATCAAATTTGATATTTCATTATTTCAATAACACTTTGTAAGTGTCTCTCCACCCCCAATCTTTCATGGAAACTGCGAGCTTCGCCTGTTGTTGGATGGCAACATAGTACGAGACCCCTTGAATCTTTTTTAAATAGATTTATTCACTGATCTTCCATCATTGGCATAGACAATGAGAATGCTAGATTCTCAGCTTTACGCCTATCAAGTACATTTGCTTAAAAATTTCTACATCCTTTTTAACAAATGCATTTTGTGCATATCGTGCAATTACTGCAATCTAATGGTTAACGTCTCTTTGAGGTATTATGTCAAATAGTCCGTGTGCTCTCTCTCTATGCTTCCATTTTGGCGCTAGCTTTACATCTATAGTTACATTATTATTGAATGTTCTAAATGACATTTATTCATTGTTTTACTTTTACACCTGCTAATAGCATCAGTTTGAAATTTTCATACGCCTTTTTAACACATTCTTGACATAACATCCCTTTTAGGTGTCATGTCGAACCATAAATAAATATTATTCATTCATTCGCCATTAATCAAATTCGTCTCACATATTTAGAAGTATTTTTTCAAACAAATGCATGTCTTCCAGTGGGGTGCAAGGAAATAATAGGCTGGTCATAGGTTGTGTTTGTGGGATTTACACCTTCCAACTACTTTTATTCCTCCAATGGTGGATTGATGGGATCTCGGGTTAAATGCTCTTTGTTTGTTTTCAAAATATATTTTCCTATCTCTGACAAGATTTTGTTATGTGACAAATAGGTGGAAGTGGAGTAATGTATATGATAAGTTTCTTATATGCTAAGCAAGTTCCTACAATGCACAGTCAAGTGAAAAGTACTACTAAGAAAACACTGGTGATTACACATTAGCAGAATGGTAGTTAAAAGATGGTGGTTTACTTTTGACATTGTTATATCAGATTTTAATGGTTTAGCATGAAAACCACACAAAATTTATAGCTGAGATTGAGGATAATATACCATCTAGGGGCTTTTAAGTCTTTCAATGTTTGAAGTTTATTATATAGAAAGTGTGCCTTAATGGATAACTTGCATGAATGACGTGAGAGACTAGTGAGTGAAGTAGATATTTCAAAAATCAGAATTTGGGCTATGGATAACCCATCGCCCTATAAATCACAGTTGTTGCAAAATGGTTTTTTAGCATTGAATGCTTTGTATTCCAAACACTACTTTCCCTACTCATTTTTCTTTTGACTTCTGGGGACACCAATTTTTGTTTTTTAATTTGGTTTTGAATTTGGTTTTGTTCAACGATTTACTCTTACTGTCCAAATCTACAAATCTCAATGATCGTGGAACTGAATGCATTAAGAAAAGTGACTAATAATTTATTAAATGCTTTAAAATGATGCTACATTTATGGTTTTTGTAGGAATCTTCTTGACTAGTGACATTCATTTATGGCCTTTTGTAGGCTTAGTCAATGAGAATCAGTATATTATCATGGAAAAGGAACCAATATATATATATATATATATATATATATATATTTAATCGATGGTTATTGCATTAACTCATTGCAAATCTTTACTTGTCTACATTATTTAATGCATAAATTATCTAATTTTGGATTTCATTGATCTTTGTTATATGACCAAGTATTTTAACTAAAGGATTTGATATGGTGAAAAGACTATGGAAAGCAAGATTCCTATTGGTGATTCATTTATTAGTTTAAAATAATTAAGTCTTTTATGTTGGAAATCAACCTATTGTTTGAAATCAATGCTTGAAACAATTTTAACTTAACCCTCATATAATTGTTTTGTTTTTGTTTCTTTTTATAGGAAGGAAGGAAAATGAAGGAGGAAGGATTTTCGTTCGAAGGACTAGCAACACTAGAGGATAAGAGGTGATCTTGAAAAAATCTTGGAGGCAAAGAGGATTGAAGCCTTAAAACTCGAAATCAAAAAAGAATTTTTGAATGCTTAAGACTTTTGTTATATGCTTTAGTTTTTTGTTTTGAACCAACTCACTTTTTGGATTATAAAAAGAACAACTCTTGAAAGCTTTCACTTTTTGTGACAAGGAACTTAAAATGAACTTTAAGAAAAACTTACTAAAGTTGGTTTTTCAGAGATAACAATTGAACAAGGCAAGTTTTCACATTTCTTTTGGTGCTTTAAAATGAATCAAAATCATTGCTTTGTGGACTTAAAATGAACATGTACAACTTTTTTTTTGTGATTACTTACTCAAACTAATGTCATTGAAAAGATGTATGCGCTTCTCTCGCACTTCATGGTGATCTTGAGAATCAAAAGGCTTTTTGATGGTCTTAGAGTGGGATAAAGTGATCACCTCCACACTTCATTTTGGGTTTAAAATTGAACAATTTTTTTTGCAAGTGTGAGTAAACCTATTGCATGTGTTCTCCCTTTGTTTCTAAATGAAGGTTGATTGAAATATGAATATGTTTGCTCACTTTTTTTTATCTTAGAGGGTCTACCTTGGGGAAAAAGCACTCACCCAAGGGAACAACTCAATTGGTAACACTCTAAAGCCAAGAGTATTTTTAGTTGGGATATAAATGTGGGTATTGGAATAAACTTCAATATCACATAGTTGACTCTGACGAGAAGGGTAGCAATGGTCTCTCACCACATTGGGTCAACTCCTATGAACTAAAAGTCTGAACTAAAACCTTTGTTGTAGAAAGGCCAAAATCCCTATCTATTTTTTGGTACAAGAATGGTCGTTTTGAAGCCACCCCACACTTTTAAGGTCTTTAGTAGAAATGGAAAGCATGCCATGGGATTTTCATGGGTGTTTATGCTTGGTTGCCCCATATAAGTGAGTGTCGTGGAGAGGAGCCAATGGGGTCAAACATCTAACCATTCACTAAACATAAGTGTAGCTGGACTTGTCCAAGTGGGGACTCAACAAATATTGTCTTTCATATCCATAAGGTTGTGCTTTTTCTTGGTTACAAAACACTTTGCTTGTTCAAAAGAATTTGGAAACAAACATTTAACATCATCATCAAAATTTAAAACCCTTTAGGAGGAAAATACAATTGACCAAATTCATGTGTTATTGCTTTCCCTTGGGATTCTCATCCTTAGAGGTTTCTAAACACTTGGATTTACATCTCAATTTTCCTACGAAAGTTAAACAATAGGTAACCCTTTCCTTGAATTCATCAAATTTCCACATAACATACTTCATGGGATTTGAAGAAATTGATACATTGGACATCTAGTTCATAAATCTAATCAAAGAAGTGTTTGTGGTAAAACAAAATAATGAAGCAAAGATAAAAAAATTGGCTCTCACATGTGTTAATTCCTCATGATTTCCAAGAAAGTCAAAATCCCAAAACTAAAGTCCTTGAACCAAAGTTTAAATTTTAGGAGTCACACTCAAAAGGTCATTAAGAAATACATTAAGAAGTGCAATCAAAAGAAACATATCAAAATAAGAAAAAAATTCACAAGGTTCTATAGATTCATTCCTTTGAACAATCCAAAAATGTATGCTCAGTTTGAACCACTTCTTAGTTATAGAGGTCCTTAGAAGTATCGTATGTTCTTCAATATCGAGGTCTAAGTAAACAACTATCTTTTTAGGTACATCCTAGGATCAAAATAAAACCTTCATCCATATTTGAACATCAAAACCAAAATCATCTCATCAAAAACTCTTCGAAAATATTGGAAAAATCCTTCATGTTAAACTTTGGGGAAATCATTTGAAATTAATCCAAAATCACCTTGTTTGATTGAATGTCTGTAGATGCATCCTTCTCCACATATTTGATCAAATTATCAAAACTTGTGAGAAAATTCATCCCTTGATAATAGCCAACATCTTGGGATTTAGGAGTTCATTATCAAAATCATCTTGTTTGGATAGGAGTGTTTAGATGAATCCTTCTTCTCACACCTAGAAAAATTAGCATCTTGTGAATGATTTAACTCTAGGACAACATCCAACCTCTTATAGTTTATGAGTCCGCCAAAATCCAAATCCAAAACAAATCAATCCCAAATCAAGTCCTAAAGTTTAACATACCATTCAAGATTTTTGCAAGAGTTACAATCATCCATCAAACATTCATCTTACATCCATATCATTATCACCCTTTGATCCTTAAATCATCCTAAAATTTTCTCTTTTGTACCTAAAGTTAGATCAATCCAAAGAATTAGAGAATTCACCTTCCGCATTCTTGAAGATTGATCCCTAATTTATGGTGCAAAATAGATCACAACACAAGAGGAACATGGAAGCCATCAAAGAAACATCTACTTCAAGTGACTTAAGTCAAACTGCTCTCGAAATGAATCCCATTGCGTCTGGTAGTCTCATGGTTAACCTTCCTCCATTTTTGCAAGACCATCAAGAGGAAGGTGTCCAAATGGAGGATCTCACCAATAATCCCTTTGGAATGTCACATGAGGAAATCATTGAAATAATTCAAAATCTAGAGAATCATAAGATTATCAACATCATGATGAGAATCAATCCCTCACTATAAGTGCTGGAATTAGAAAAACAAGGGGCTAAACTCCCCTCCGATTTCGATGTGAGCACTATTGTGGAACCATCTTTTGGATTCATGCATCCAATCTCATCTACCATCCCCATTTCATCTGGCCCCTCATTTCAAAGCATCACTCAAAACATCCATCAAATCACATCATCCATTGCTCCAACACAACCCATTGTTAACAAAGGAAGTACATTTCTTAATGTATTGCAAACACATCCTCTCATAAACAATCAGAATTTGGATGCAAACACCATCTCGGGACAAACTGTACCCCAAAATCCATTGCATACATATGTCCCTCTCACCTTTCATGATCCAAATGACCCATCATCATCATTCTGCACAACACCCCAAACCTCTCTCCCCATAACCTCACAAGGAGAGGGTGACATGTTCAGACCAGGGGGCATTTTCGACATTGCACCATTTCCTCAAGAGATCAAATCTCTCATATTTACACCAGTTCCACCATTTCCATCATCATCCACACCACTTCTTGGCTTAGGGCTTCCCCCTATACCAAATATCAATCAAAATCAAACCAACATCTTGAACATCAATCAAAGCATCACACTAAACTCTCAAAACTTGTCATCGACATTGCAACAATAGATGAAAACTACACAAGCAATCACCACATCATCAACCAACCCCCTAACATCTCAAAACATGGTCTCTCAAGGACCAATCACATCGATTGCACCATCCACCAATCAAACCCCAAACACCAACACAACGATGTCTCTCACCAGCACGAAAAACACCATTCTGAATCGACCTCCACCTCCACCACCACCAATCTCCAATACATCACACCAATATGGTATGGTGTTGCAAGCCACTCGGAAAGCTGCTTATCAAAAGGTATTCCTACAAGTACAAAAATAACAAGTTTCGCAACTAGCTGCTCAACAAGCCACTCAACTAGCTGCTCAACAAATTGCACAAGCCACACAATCTAATCAAGCTGCCCAAGTCGCACAACAAGCACAACATGCTACACAAGCCCAAGCCTTATTGCAACAACAACAACAACAAGCCACTCAAGTTCCACAAGCTCAAGCACAAGGAAAAGCTCAAGCTGCACAAGCTCAAGCACAAGCTCAAGCCCAAGCTCAAGCACATGCTCAAGCCAAAGCCTAATATCAAGCATAGTAAGCATAAGCACAAGCACAATATCTTGCACAACAACATGTAGCACAAAAACAAGCATATCAGCAAGCACTAAAGTAATATCAAGAACAATAGGAAGCAACCCAATTAGCATCTCAACAACAAGCGTAACAACAAGCTCAACAACAAGCATTAATAGCACAATAGCAAGAAGACCACCAACAAGCGTTGTTGGTACAACAACAATTGCAAACATACTTGGATCAATAGAATAAACAAATATCATCCATCAACATACCAACCAATCTACCCATCCCACTAACAATCGAACCACCTCAAAACACTTTCATCCCACCCCCTGATCCACAAAATGATATGACAAGACAAATCAGGTTGCTCTCACAACAAGTGCTATACCTTCAATTAGGGAAAACTACAAAAACACCCAACAACTTATGTCCTTATCCATTTAACAAAAGTCTTGTAATAAAACCATTCTCGAAGGGATTTGAGATCCCCAAATCTGATAAGCATCATGGGATGGGAAACCATGAAGATCACATCAATAAATTCCAAGTTCATTGCATGGAAGTCACGTATGATGATACCTATCTGATACAACTATTTCCTAGGAGTTTGGTTGGCCATGCTATGGAATGGTTTTCTTGCCTACCTACAGGCATCAAGACATTCCAAGAAATCATAGACACATTCATCAAAAACTACTCATGCAATATCGCCATGGATGTTAGTCTTGAGGAACTATCAACTCTAAAACAAGGTAAGAATGAATCATTTGCTTCATTCCTACAAAGATGGCGATCCAAGTCCAATCGGAGAAAATGGGTCATGCCTGAGGAACAACAAGTGTGCACTATCCAACCTTGATGGCCTCTTGGAATTTCATCTCAAGGTCCAAGGGATCTGGTGCCACATACGATCAGTTGATTTCCAAGGCACTCGGCATTGAATGAGCCCTTATGACACAACCTGGAGGATCAACTTCATATCCTGAACAATAGAAAAATCGCCCACCCAACAATTACAATGACAAACCTCACACATGGGAAAGAAACAAAAATATTACCAATGATGGTGTCATCAATGCCAAAGTTGTCATCAGTGCCCCTTGGAAAAACACACCCACACCACAACCACAAATCTAAAACCATCATCAAAACAACCATCAAGTGAACACAACAACACAACACCCAAACAATCAAGTGATCAATAACGTCAATGATCAAAGGGGACCACCCCAGTGAAACAAGAATTCCATTAAACGAAAGTACACCACTCATGGGGAACCACTCGAAGTCATCATGAAGAAACTAATAAACAAAAACCTCATCAAGATTCCCACCTACGAGAACTACCAAGAACCAAATGTTAAACCTCTTGGTACAACAAAAATCAGCTCTGCGACTTCCACAAAATCAAAGGGCATACCACTAACAATTGCATGAGATTAAAGAACATAGTCCAAGACCTCATTGATCAAAGGATCATAAATGTGGAACAACCAACAAGAAACTAGAACCTCAAAATATACATGAATCTGATGCCTAACCATAACAATAAAGGGAACAATAACACAGATAAGGGGAAAGGTACCTTCAAAAAAATGAATCATGTGTATGAAACTATCATTGCTTCCCTAGATGAACATTGTATAGTAATCACTATCAAAGGAGCTCAGGATTATAGAGTCACCACAAGAGGCGGAAAAGTTACTATCGCAGGATCATCTCAACCAAACAAAACTTTCATGTCCACTTCAAGATCCATTTCCAATGGTTACAATGTCCTTGATCAACTAAAAAGAACACCAACACAAATATCCATCATGGAGTTATTAAAAATCTCATCTTCCCACAAGAAAAATCTTGAGGAAGCATTGGCTTCATCCACTGTCCCCGCAAATCTTGATTCAGAACAATTCCAAGATATGGTCGGAAACATCATTACCCTGAATCTCCTTACATTCTCTGACCAAGATTTTCCTGCTCAACCATCTCATAACCATGCACTCCATTTAGAGGTCCTAGTACAAAAAAGTAAAGTCAAGTGAGTCTTGGTAGATGGAGGTGCAGGCTTGAATATTTGTTCCCTCAAGCTCATTAGGTAGTTAAAAATCTTAGAGGATTCCATCAACAAAGGAAAATGTATTACAATTAGAGCATATGATGATCAGGAAAGAGTTTCCCAAGGCACAATCAAAATCCCTATTCAAGTAGGGCCAGCTATCATGGAAACCACCTGTCAGGTCCTGGACCTCAACTTTCCTTATAACATTCTCCTAGGATGTCCATGGATTCATGCAATGCAAGCAGTAGCATCAACCTTCCATCAATGTGTCAAATTCACATATGAAGGATAAGAGGTCACCATCCATGGAGATCCTAAACCATTCTCCTACTGCAAGAACCTTGAGGAAAAATACTACAAAATCCCTCAAGTGCCTAAAAATGATGAAGGCCCATCAACACTGTACATTGATCCAACCACTCTCACTTCTACTTCTGCGATAGAGACACCCACCACTCTCACCATCCCCAACGTCTTTTATATCAAAGTCATCATCTAGGATAATGGTTGTGGAAACTACATGATTCCCAAAAATGCTTTTCTGGTAGGAGAGTTACCACAATCTCCCAGATCATGAGGACATCCACAATCAAATGAAGCCTCCACATCTCAAACATCCCCTGAAGAATATCCCAACTTCAAAAGTTGGGGAGATCTCAACCAATAAGTCATAGAGGAGGACCCATCTCATCTCCTATACCAAGATAATAGACTAGTATCCAATCTATCAATGGATGACAAAAGTAAAGGTTTGCAAATGATACTCACAATGGGCTATGATAGAAAGTAGAGACTTGGGAAAAATGACAATGGGCTTATAATACCTATCATTCCAGAGATGCAAATGAGAAATTTTGGCCTTGGATGTACCTCTCTAAGTATAACCATACATGGTCAAAGTCCTCTAGTTAGAAAGGTCAATAATCTTCCTCAGTTATCTGCAGTTGAACTTCGCTTACTCGTATCTACAAGTCGCATCTTAGACAACTTCACATTTGACATAATTGACATCTATAGTAGTAGTGATGATGAGGATCCCATAACCAACCTACCTAGGCTCTTCAAGGATACCACCCTTCTCATGATCAACACCTTATCCTTTGATTCAGACCATCAAAATCATGAAATCCATCTAGTTTACCCCCAACTCATCGATTGTAACACCCCTCCATTTTGTGCTTTGTTAATTAGACAATGTTTTCTCTATGATGCCTTGTGTTTGGATTATGCTAATGATGTAAAATTAGTCAGTTAGTGATACTGTATTGGTGAAGGGGATGGGATCACATCACTCGCATGCGAGCGACCTGTGATTCCACGATTTCCTCTTCACGGTGTGTTTTATTATGTTATATGTATGTTCGACACTCGTGTTGTTTGCAGGATGCAGGTACAAGACATCGACTCCACCTGGTTCCACAGGTCTGAGCGTGTCCCTTGTTCAATGGAAATTGATTGGGAGATAGTAGCTAGGTTTCTTTTGTGTCAAGCCACTACCCTAGTCTCAGTGTGTTGTCAGGTTGTAGTCGGGTTGGTTGTTATGTTGCCTTGTCTCCGTGTTCTTATTTAAATTCAAGTTAAATGGCTTATGTTGCTTAGCTACTGATTAAATGCTTTTGGTTGTAATGCTAGGAATAATAATTACTGTATTAATTAATTTAATTTAATTAATAAAATAATCGAATATTGGATTAGATTTATTTTATTGGTTAATTAAATTAATTGTGTGAATTAATTAAGTTATTCCTTGAATTAAAAGTGTTAAAAAAATTTTAATTAATTTGTGTGAAAAGAAGGTTTTAAAATATGTTGAATGCTATTTAGAAAATGGAAAATTGTTTAAGTTATTCAAAATTCCAAATATCTTCAATGAAATGACTTTGAGGTAGAAAAGATATTTTCTGAAATAGTTGACTATTTTGGGGAAAGATATTTGTGAAGAGTTGAATTTGAAATTGAATTTGGAAATTGAATTAAAATTGGATTTGAATTTGAATTTGCAATTTAATTTGTATTGAATTGTAATGTGAATTTGAAGTGGATTTGAATTGGAATTTGGGAAGTTGGAAAGAGGATATATATATTTTTTTAGGGTTTTCTTTCATCCTCTTTTTATGGGAAAAATTGGTTGCAAAGAAAAAGGGGGCTTTTGGATTTTTTCTTTTTGGGAATGGATTCTTGTTTTGATTTTGGTGGAGAGGCTTGGAGGAGGCTAAGATTGTGGAGTTGAAAGAGTGCTTGAAAATCTCCATTGTTGAAGCTTGCAAATTTTGGAGAAAACACAAGGTTCCATCATTTCTCCCTTCATCTTCTTGCTCATTTTGAATGAATTGAAAATATAGTTTTAGATTCAATGGAAATTCATGGAAAAGCTCTTAAATTTGCTAAATGGTAGATAGATTTGGAAATTGAAACCAAACAAGAAATTTATACCAAGTTATTGTAAGAAAATCAAAGAAAACTCAATGTTAGAACTAGATTTTGAAAACCCATTTTGTTGTTTTGAAATAAGTTCTATTCTTGAAATGGGTTTGGATTATTTTTGCAAATTGAGTATGAAATCAAAATCTGGGTATATATATTTGTGAATATAACCATATATATCAATACATGGATATACCCACAAATATATATACAAATATATTTGTTATATTTGAAATTTTTTATTTTGGGTAAAACCTAGAAAAATGCTCTATTTTTTCGCCATATTTAGTGGTTGGTAAAAAAAAAATATATAAATTTTATTTTTGTTGGTTGTGGGGTGGGAGGTCAAACCCCACCGCCACCATGCAGGCCACGGCCAAGGGCCACGGACTATGTGAGGAACACACAAACCGCGGCCGAAGGGCCACGGGCTGTGTGAACCCCACACAAACCGCGGCCGAACAGACCGTGGGCTATGTGAAGCCCACATAGACCGCAGCCGTAAGGCCACGGACTGTGTGAAGCCCACACAGGCCGCAGCCGGAATGGCCATGGACTGGGTGGAGCTCACACAATCCGCGCGGCCATTTAGGGCATCGTGGAATTTCCGTCGACTACCTCTAATTTCGTTTCATTATATTTTATATTATTTGTAACTTTGGATATTTATTATTTAATAATATATTAATATTAATATATATAATAATATATGATATATATTATATATATAATATTAATATAATATTTAAATAATAATTTAAATTGAATATTTAAATATATATGCATAGTATAGGTATACACGTATAATTTTTATATGTGTGGTTTTAAAAATATTTTGTAAGTTCAATTTAAATCGTTATGGGAAGTTGTGTTTTAAAAATGAGTAGATTTACGTCACGATTTGTTTACATTTAAAAATATATGTTTATTCGGAAAATTATATTTTATAACAATAAAGTATTTAAGTAGAAAGAGTATTTTTAATCAATGGCTTTAAGATGAGATAAGTTTATCGGATTCAAAATAAATGTTTTAATTTATATTAAATGTTTTGTTCTGGAATTAATGGTAAACTTAGATTAAGTAAATTGTTTTAAATGTTAGTTGAAAGACTTTATTATTTAAGTGTCGTGATTATGGTTATTGTTGAGAAACTTGAATAATGAATTTATTTATAAGATCGATTTTTTTTCTTAAACATCGAGTATGATAGGGAAAATCGAATTTAACTATTGAGTTTTAAAATTCTTCACGTGATTGATTGACCTTTAATTATGTGCAAATAATGGTATTTATTTAAATTAACTTCATGCAATGTGTCATCGCATGGCTTGGATTTAAGAAATCCTAATATTAGCCCGTTTAATTGCTTAGAATGTTTTCTAGTGGTGTTTTCATTTATTCTCAGTATGGGCAATATTGTTTGATTGTGGGTGTACCTTGGTTGTTCTGGGTTTTGTACCTTGAGGCTAGGAACTCTTTGATTGCGTTGTTAATTTGTATTGGTATTTTTGATCATGTAAGTCTTCCAGTAGTGTTTTCTTGAGATGATGTTATGTCTCTTGTGATTTTCTTTGTCTATCTTGGATTATGTGTGAGTTAAGCTTAAGTGGAAACCTGGTTCTTTGAACGGGTTGTGTGACCTTGTGATTCATGGTTGAGTCGGGTTATCAGTTCATTATGTGGGTCTTGTTATGTTAGTCAACCTGGTGTTAGCCTTGGGTAGTGCATGCTTTGGTTTCAGTTTTGGGCATCTATAGTGATGTGTTACCTGTTGAGGTGTTTGATTATTTGTGATAAGTGTTAGTGCATTGTCTACCCTTGGCATGTGGTTGAGTTATGTGTTGTCGATAGGGGAGTGGCTTTCAACGAGTGTCGGGCCCAAAGTGGTTCCAGGATAACTCGTGTGAGAGTCAGTTAATCAAGTGAAAATTAAAATAACTTATACTAGGGATAGAGTAGCTTTGAACATTAATAAGATAATTTAGCCTCGCTCATTGGCTCAAGGGCTTGTACGAGATTTGAGATGAGTTGGGAAGGCCTGGAATGGAAAGATTGTTATCTTGTCTCCTTGAAAGATAACTGATTCTGCTCTAGTGTGCATATGGCGCCGGGTTCGTGAGAGGTTACCAGGATATCCCTAGAGGGGGGCCGGGACCTAGGAAGAACAACATTGGATAACCAATGCAGCCTTTGCGATGACACTTCTCCTATGACAATAGTCGGTATGGTGTTGTATCGTTGGTTTATTTTGTACAGTGATTGTACTCGATTTTGTACTCTGGAAGCATTGTAACCATTGTGTTAAGTGATGTGGATTATGTCATTGATTTAGTTTAGTTCATGTGTTAGCTTGTGTCTAGTGGTAGATGGTCTTGTCTAGGAAATCCTTGTTACTATCTCCTAGCATGGGGGGTGAGCCTTTTGGTTTCACTTGGTTGGGTGGAACGTGCACCTTGCTTTGTTGGTTTTTGCTCTTGCTCGTGTGGACGATACTTTCATGTTGGAGAGCTTGTTGGATCTAGATGCTACTCTGGCTTTGTTCTTTTCAGTTGATCTTATATTCTTTTACCCCTCATTTTTTATCGAGGCGGAGTTTGTAATATGTAATCATTTTTGTTGGACCTGCCTCATTTGGGGAATGAGTATTGTAATCTTATTGTAAATCATGTTTTTGGAATCAAGGGGTATCTCATACTCTTGGATGTAAATTGTATAGTATTATGAATGGAATGTATGTTGTCTCATTTCCTTAAGTGATTAATGTTTTGGTTTATATTAATCTTTGTTGTTGTTTGGGTTTTAAAGTAATCTTTGTCTCGTGGCCTTAGAGGTTGTTGGCAATGTGTATCCATCTTACATGTTATTTGTACTTTAAAAAAAAATTAAATTTTTTTTTGGTGCATTTAAGTAGTGAATTGCAACTTCCTCTAGGGTTGCGTGGCAGCGCATTACATCGATTATGACCAACAAGGACCACCAATTCTTGAAACATTCAAAAATGATGAGGTTCTCTTAGAATTCATGGGACTACAGGATAATATTCTATGCAGGGATCACAAAGTAGGATTCATCATTGAGCTAGATACACACACATACTATGGGGAAATGATTGAATCCCTCAATTGCAAAAAGTGAAAATTTGAGAATAATCTCTAGGTCATTGAGTAAAAACCATACTGTGGCACTCTCTGACCCAAAAAAGGGTAAAAATAAAGGATGCATCCAATAGTGAAAACCTCTCTAAGGTGCCTAAGGATGGGGGATTCAATCTTCCTTTCAAAGCTCTTCATCAAGAAAAACAATAGTCCTAGTAGAAAAGTGCAATCTAGTTAATCTAGGGACAGAGGAGACCCCACACATCACATTCTATGTGGAGTCATTACCATCAGAAGAACAAGAACTCCCAGTATCTTTCTTGAGAGAGAGACAGGTAAACTTTGCATGGAGCTATGCAGACATGCCAGGGCTTGATCTAGAAATTGTAGTTCATCACCTAGCAGTATACTCTAAAGCAAAGTCTGTTAGATAAAAGCTGAGGAAAATGCACCCTTAGATCACCCTGCTAGTCAAAATGGAACTAAAGAAGCTATTGGATGTAGGATTCATTTTACCAATAGACTAGCCAGAATGGGTGTCAAACCTGGTTCCTATCTCAAAACCCAATGGGGGCATTAGAATCTGCATAGATTTTAGGGACTTAAACAAAGCATGTCCAAAAGATGATTTCCTGTTGCCAAACATTGACATGATTGTAGACATGATGGCGAGACATGAAATGCTTTCCTTGATGGACAATTTCTTAGGATACAACCAAATAATGTTTGCTAAAGAAGACCAACACAAAACAACCTTCACTTGTCCATGGGGAACTTACTATTGGAATATGATGCCATTCGGCTTGAAGAATATATGAGCAACATACCAAAGAGCCATGACGTTAATCTTTCATGAAATGATCCATAAAACTATTGAAGATTATGTCGATGACATACTAGCCAAATCCAAAAAGAGGAAGGATCATATATCAACCTTAAGTGTTATTTTTGATAGGCTAGATGAATACAAGGTCCGATTAAATCCAAAGAAGTGTGTCTTTAGCATACAATCAAGAAAGTTGCTAGGATACATAGTGTCAATGAGAGGTATTGAGTTAGATCCAACAAAAGTAAAAGCAATCCTCGAGATGGAGGCACCCAAAATGTTAAAACAATTGAGAGGTCTCCAAGGTAGGCTTCAATCCATCTGAAGATTCATAACATTGGTGGAAGATAAATAGAATCCATACTCTCACCTACTTCACAAGGGAGTAGCATACAAATGAGATAACAAGTGTGAAGAATCTTTCAATAAGATCAAAGAATATTTTCTTACACCACTAGTCCTCATGCCATTGATCCCAAGAAATCCATTAATTCTCTATGTGTCAGCAACAACAACAACCCTTGGAGCTCTTCTAACTCAACACGATGAAAATGGAACAAAAAGGGAAATCTATTATATCAGTAGGACAATGGTTGGTCATGAGTTAAACTACTCATTCATTGAAAAAGCATGTTTAGCAATAGTGTTTGCTTCACAAAAATTCAGACATTACATGTTGGTGCATAAAGTCAAACTCATCACAAAAATTGATCCCCTCAAGTACTTACTATCAAAGGAAATGCTCACTAGAAGAATGGCCAAATGGGTCATGATACTATCAGAGTATGAAATTGAATATATGGAGTGGAAACAATTAAATGCCAAGTCATCGTAGATCAGCTTGCAGAAGCACCAATTTATTTAGAGAATCCTCTCATCTCATAATTTCTAGATGAATCCATCTTCAATCTCAACAAAGTTGACCACTAGAAACTTTACTTTAATGGCTCATACACACAACATGGATCAGGATCCGGTGTCTTATTTATCACCCCACAAGGGGACTACATACCAAGGTCCTATAAATTAGCATTCCCCTGCACTAATAACATTGTATAATATGAGGCTTTAACCATAGGTCTCAAAATAGCTATGTATTAGCACATCATGGCCCTCAAAGTATACGAAGACTCTCAAATGTTAATAAACCAAGTGAATGGTGAATATCAAACTAAGGATGATAAGCTCACCCCATACAAGAAACTAGTGGAGACTCTCAAAGAATCCTTCATCGAAATCACATTTAAGTAGATTCCTAGAGCAAACAACAGAGTAGTAGACACCATGGCAACGATTAGATCCCTATGAGACATCCCTCACAATGTCTCAAAATATGAGTTCTTGGTAGACAACTTCTCGTGCCCGCATTCAAGGTACCAGAATTAGAATTTGTGTGTGAAATTGTTGGTCCTAGTGATCCCTAGTACCATGACATTTATACCTACCTATGAATAGTTGTCCTACCTACTGACTTACCTTCAACCTTAAAATGAACCTTTGTCAAAAAGGCATCTTGATTCGTCATCCTAGGAGATACCCTATATTGTAGGAGCATAGAAGGAACCTTATTACACTATTTAAACATTGAGGAGGCATTGACTGCTTTAACTAAAGTACATAACAACATCTGTGGTTCACACTCGAGTGGAGTGACCCTAGCCAAGAAATTGCTGAGGATGGGGTATTATTGGCCTACAATGGAAAGAGAAGCATATGACTACATCAAAAGGTGCCTACAATGTGAACAACATGGGGACCTCATCCATGCTCTAGCTCAAGAACTTCATCCCATCATCATGCCATGGCCCTTTTCACAATGGGGACTCAATCTCATTGGAGAAATCACTCCCACTTCATCTAATGGCCACAAGTTCATCATAATCGCCACTGAGTACTTTACCAAGTGGGTGGAAGCCATACCCATGACATATATAACCGAGAAGCAGATATCAAAGTTCATCTTGAACTATCTCATTTGCTGCTATGGTGTCCCACAAGCCATTATCTCAGATAATGGGACACCATTTAAGAATCAGGATGTCTGCGACTTTTGTGAAAAATTCAAAATACAACATTGCTTCTCCACCCCATACTATCCCCAAGGAAATGGCCAAGAAAAAGCCACAAATAAAACCATTTTAAAGATCCTCAAGAAAATAGTCAATGATGCAAGTCGTGATTGGCATTTGTAGCTCAATCCTACCCTTTGGGCCTACCAAACTAGCATCCACACACCCACTAATGCCACCCCCTTCTCCTTGGTCTATGGATCAAAAGTAGTACTCCCCATTGAGATCAAGCTCCCGTCACTAAGAATATCATTGCAAAACCTCATCACATATGAAGAATATCGAGTATCAATACTGAATGAGTTGGAGCTATTGGATGAGTGGTGCATAGATGCTTTAAATCATTTGTAAGTCTATCAAAACAAACTCAAGAGGAGCTATAACAAGAAAATCAGAAGCAGGACTTTCCAAGTCAGAGAACTAGTACTAAAGGAGAATCAAAAGAATGTACCAAATCTAAACAACAAAGGAAAATTTGAACCCAACTGGTTGGGATCATTTGTTATCATAATAAGCTATAATTCAAGGGAATATTAGTTATCAACACCTGAAGGGGAACCTCTGCAAGAGCCCATGAATAGCTCCCATCTCAAAAAGTTTTATGCCTAATATTTCAAGGTATAGAACCAATTTTTTTTTTTTTAAATCAGAAAATGTCCTAAAGAAATGGTTACCTTGGTGAAAACTTGGAAAACCGGTGTCTTGGTCACAACTGAAAAAAGTAAAAACAAAAATTAAAAATAAAAATAAAAAGGATAAAAAACAATAAAGAGAAAATCGTCCTCTGGTGAAAACCACTTCAGTGGCACTTTGGACAAGTACCTTGGTGAAAACCTAGCAAATAGGCACCTTCTATAAATAAGCACTTTCCATCTACAGGATCTTTATAGCTTGTTTTGCATCATCCATCCATTATGTTTCCATCATCCATTGCATTCAGATCTCCATCCATCACTCATCCATTTGACATTTGCATCATAGCTTGGTCCTGTGTTCACATCATGATCCCTCCTAGTATTACTCATCCCATTCGTAAGGTCAATTTGTCTTGCCTTTATCAGAGTAGTCTATTGCATCACATTGGGGGAATGTTCTCATTGGATTAGATTCATGTATATTATTGAAGTCCTAAAATCTCAGAAAATCCAAAAACATCAAAAAATCCAAAAAATCCAAAAACAACATAAAATCACAAAATCCAAAAAAAATTCAAAAACAGGTCAAAAAGTTTTTAAAAAAGTCATCTTGTTGAACTATGGGTCTTTAAACCTTGATCATAGGCAAGGTTGATCTTTGATCATCCCCCGAGACACTTAGGTCAATCCTTTAGGAGTCTGTCATAATAAAGTGACATTTCATCATGAATATCTTCATTTGTGAATCGGTCAAGTCGCCAGTTGAACTACGTGGTCTCTATGTGTATAACGTAGGCAAGGCTAATCTGTTGATCAGCCCTCGAGGCCCCTAGGATAGGTCCTTAGGTTAGTCTCTTGTTCAAAATCTCAGAAAATCCCAAAACATTGGAAAATAAAAAATCAAAACATTTGAAAAATCTCAAAAATACCAAAAATAGCCTCAAAACGTTGTAAAACTCCAAAAACATCCAAATATTTGAAAAAATTAATTTGTCTCATCTCACTTTCACCCGCAATAACATCACTCATAATAAATGATTGTCATCCTCAACCTTTGGTAAAATAATCAGAAACAAGTCTAGCAGGTGAAAAATTGAAAACTCAAAACATCAAGTCTCAGGTCTAAGTCAGTATGTAAACAAGTTAGTCAGCTCTTTTTGTCAATAGCCTATCATCCAATCAGTCCCATATCAATCATTTGATAACATCATGTCCTAGGATGTATCCTTCCTACAATGGGAATTATTTATCAAAAAGAACACTTTGGATAAATGAAATGACATGCCACCATCCACTAACATGTCCTAGGATGTATCCTTCCTACAATGGGCATTATCTTTTGGAAATAGTTTCAGGTCTTATACTTAAAAACACATTTCCTTTTGGTTAATGGTATTGAAGAACATAAGCTTGTTTGTTTCTTTGTCTTTGTCTTTTGACTTATCTTTTTGTGCTCATTCCAATAACCTCTTGATAATGTCCAAAAAAATGGATTTAGAGAGGTAGGAATGGGGAAACGATCATTATCCTTTTGTCTACTATTCTTGTTGGAAATTATTGTAATATAACTTGGTGAATACTTGCTTTGTTAGATATGTATGGAGGGTGTTTTGGGCAGCTTGTTGACTATTGCATTGATAGGTTATACCTTTCTGTATTTTAGTCTAAGATGTTTGAAACTTCTAAAGTGCATCCTAGCAAGGTTTCTGTATGTCAGGTGTGAATAAGAATACTCCTATTTGTTTGTCGAGTCAAAGTCCCTCACACTCAGTGCAATGTCATCATGGTTCTTTTTACCTTGATGCATCGTGCTTATGCATGTTATCAAACATAAGGTAAGTGACCCTTTTAAAATCCTAATTCTTGATAAGAAAATCATCCATTTCTCATCATCATCTCTCATCATCTCATTAGTACACCAATATATCTTATTCTTCAAGGCAACAAAACAATTATGCCAAATCCTTCAACTTACACATCATCAAAATATATGTACCAAACCATAATTAGACTTAAATCACTGAAACAGTCCATACTCTTCTACCAACACCTATTCAAGCAACCTCCAACAAATACATTCACCAAGGCAACACATTATACTTACCAAAACTTCAAGTATCTCCATTGTCATTATTGTGAAAGCAACCATACCTCAGTTTCTCAGACTTCAGGACCATTGAGAACTCCACCAACAAGCCAAGAATAGTCCCTTATATCACCGCTCTGTTTGATTATCAAGTTTCACATATAAACACATTGAATTCAAAGGCCCAAAATCATCCTAATATCAAAATTTTCCTTCTACACCATCATCCAAGCATAGGAACAGTTGTAACAACATCCAAAAGACAGTTCACAACCACACTTTATCATATTTCTTCTCTTTTATGAGATCAAAGCAATTTATATCAACTAAAACTCCAAACCCTAAAGTAGATAGAACTCACACCCAAATGAAAATACCAAGAAAAAAAATGCATGTTTGGAGACCTTTTAATGTCCACAACAACATTACAAGAACTTCCAATGATTTTCTATGAAGAATCTAACAAAACTCAGACTATACGCTGGAAAAGGCTAGTAAAATAGGCCTTTTTTACAAAGGAGATTCGATTTAATCTTCTGCAAACCACTAACCAAATTCAAACAGTCATTCCTCATGTTGAAAAACTCAATATTTTATCATTTTCAAGGATTGAAACACTTAGATTCAGACTATTCTATCAAACCCTTGTTTATAGGGTGAAAACACCAAAAATAGGGAGGGTTTCATGAATGAAACACTTACAGACCTCCAACTCACCAGCCACCACCTAGAACATGATTAAATATTCCTACTTATGCTTTTAGAATCATCTTCTAGCCCATGCATGCGTGATTTCTTCAACATCCTACTTGCAACCTCCTTTTTTGAAAGGGAAAAATCAGATTTTAGCCTAAATCAACAACTCCTCTCCATATTCTTGTTACCCCTGCACACACATACTTAACTAACATTGAAAACACAACAAATGAAATCCATTCCATTGACCTACTAGCTGTAGACATGAAAAATTAGCATCATGCACTTAATTAAATTCATATTCGTCCACTCATTAAATAAATCAAGTTCACTAAATCCATTCATCAAATAAATCAAGTCTATTTAATTCAATCTCTAAAGATCATCCATTTAAATTGAATAAATCAACTTTATTTAATTTAAGCCTATCATTATCCCTCTTTGATTAAATAAATCAAACCTTTATTTAATTAAATCTAAAATCACTTTTCATCTCCTTTTGATTTATTTTAATCTATAAATCTAAAGCAAAAGGTCAAATAATCTAAATCCCTCACTAAATTAATCTAATCCTGATTAATTTAATTTAACTCATCTGTCACATTCTCTAGATTTTCTCACTTGCACAAATAAAGCATTTTAATTCAATTTTAAAATCCTCATTTTCCTGAACAAGGCATCTTTGGAGAATATTCCCTCAAGTTTGAATTCAAAAATAAGTTGACTTGTCCCTTCCAACATGGCATTAACTCCCATCTTACATATCCCCCACTTGGCATTTAAGTCCTTTTTCTCCCTCTAACAAGCCAAATTTGAAATTTGAAAAGGCCAACTAATCTAAATTATTGGTACATTGACCAAAACTTGCACATCCTCCATCCACTCACATTTGGACGAGTGGCTTCTTCCTATTGGCTAGATCTTTGTCCCACATTTCTCTCTTTTGGGAATTCTTCCAACTTGAGATTCTATAAATTGGAAGTGTCATTCTTCATTTTATCATCCCCAATCTCATGCAAAGTTACACTCTTCACATTGAGAGCTAATTTTTTCCATTGTATCTGCATCATTGGCTTGTCAAGGGTTGCAAAAGGGTCACTTTTTACAACAAAGTGACACCAATCCACTATGGCATAGGTGTGCATTGTGTTTCTCTAAGCTCTTTATTGGTTTATGTTATTTCATTTTGTTCATGAAACATAATGTATTATTTCATAGGAGCATTAATAAGTTTGCATTTGGTATGAATTAACCCATGTTATGGAGTGTTGGAGATTTAACCATTTGCAGATTTAGGGGTGTTCACACTATCCTACATCGGTGGAATGGCCATTATATTCTTACTAGACTCTCAAAACTACTAATTGAAGAACATAGTCTGAGGCAGAAACAATTAGCCTCTCAATATTTATTCTTGAAAAGAACAATCACTCACTCTCCCAAATGAAGGTTAGCACCTTTTGATGATGAAACAAATAAGACAACTAGGTCTCTCAGTTACTTTTATTGCTTATAGAAATTGTAACAATGAAGGGAAGGTTGCTAAACTAAAAAAATAGAGTAACTTTATTGATTATCTGTCCAAGAATACCAAGTCTCTCTCTCACTCAGCCTTTTTAAGGCTTTATATAGCTTTCTCTTCTTAATAATTGACTTTCCCAATCTTCCCACCAGTTGAAACTACCCTTTTAACTATTAATATGCCTAATCTCCCTATTTTGATCAATTTAGTAACTTGACAACATTCCATTAATACGAGTTTTACATTGTTTTTCTACTTTGACCCCCATAGGACTTACCCATGACCTTAAATACATTCAAATAAGACCTCATATGACCTTTTACATTATTTTTCCATTAAATTTTATGATTGACTCATGAACTTGTACAATTTTGAAGATTCAACTTTTTACAAGTTTGAAAAGCATTTGATGACCAAGGTGCTCTTGCACCAGGTGGTTGTTACTCCATATTGTGGATGCGGTAATGATGGAAATGTGAATGATGACTATCTGTATGCGGTAAATGATTATATTTTGTTATATGTCATTCCACAATTCAATTTTTGTGTATTAACATCTTTACATTTTGTTGTATTAGTTGAAGGTCCAAAGTGAAGAGAGGACTAGTGAGCATGTTCGAAAGACCAAAGAACCAATAGTCACTCCATCCAGCCAAATTTCAAAGGTAGTATGGGATCTATTTCCTTCCCCTAGAGGGAAATCACTATATTAGGGTCATTTGTTGTATGCCTATGTGGCATTTTGGAACATATGTTTTGTACTATTGATATATATGTGACATTTTATGTACATAATATGCCTCCTTTGTACTAATCTTGTATGGCTTTTTTGGATATATTGTATATACTTTTATCAATATATATCATTGTATACCTTATGGATTTTTTATTAAATAAATCTTATTTTGCTACTGTCATTCTTAAATGATGTTATCATGTGTATTGTGTAAATTGTATGCTTTAATGTTGTAGGCATGGATTTTGTTTACATCTAATGCTTAATTAATTACTATTGATTTCTCAATAAGCTCAATCTAAAGTTTATTGTGTAAATCGTATGCTTGAATGTTGTAGGCATGGATTTTGTTTACATCTAATGCTTAATTAATTACTATTGATTTCTCAATAAGCTCCATCTAAAGTGTATTGTGTAAATAAGCTCCATTTTTTGTGGTTTGTATCCTTTGGAATGCTACAATTACTTGTGCCTCACTTATTCACATGTATTCTTCACTTATTCAAATGTATACTTCACGTATATTGTGTGCATTCACATGTATGCTTCATGCTTCCAATGCATAGTAGAAAAAATCTTTTGGGGAAAAATTTGACAAACCAAAAGTATAAGAGTTTTTTAAAAGGTCGGGAAAAAATCATATTTTTAAAAAATGTAGAAAATTGTAGAACAAGAGATAAAATATATTTATTTTGAAATTGAAAGGTATTTCCATAGCATATATAGATATAAAGAGAAAATAAAATAAGATTTTAACTAATGAATTGTAAAAATATTCATATCATTGATTACATTTTATTGCACATCTTTCAAAGTCAAAGCATTACTTCACACTGCATAACTAATAACTAGATGCTAATAGATGACAAAATTTCAATTACAATATAGTTTTTACAAAGTCAACCTAAGCAGTTATGCAATTAATTCACATTGCATAAATAATAAGTAGGAGTAGTTGCCAATTGCATTTTCTTATCATGGCATTCTATGAGGCCAAATTTCTTTGATGTATTTTATCAAATAGTTCATTGCCTTGTCTATGTTACCACATTTTTCATACATGTCTACCAAAGTATTTTTTCAAACAATTCACTACCTTGTTGCTATGGCTAAAAGCATAAAACAAGTGCTTTCTAACAAGCTATGGATGCTCAAGGAAAAAATCTATCAAAAGCATAATAGCAAGCAATACTATAGACAAGACAATGATCTACTTGAAATAAATGCTTGAAATAAATGTGGTCTCATGGTGATGGAATGCCATGACATGCAAATTGCTATGGATTTTCATTCCATTCCATCACCATGAGACCACGTTTCTTTGAGGATTTTTTTCAAACAATTCATTGCCTTGTTTATGCTACCACATTTTTCATACATTTTTACCAAAGCATTTTATCAAATAGTTCACTGCCTTGCTCCTATGGCTAAAAGCCTAAAATAGGTGCTTGCAAACAAGCCATGGATGCTTGGAAAAAATCTATCAAAGCATAATAAGAAGCAATAACATAGACAAGGTAGTGAACTGTTCAAAAAAATGCCTCAAAGAAATGTGGTCTCAATGTGCTTGTCATGGCATTCCATCACCAAGAGAACACATTTCTTTGAGGATTTTTTTTCAAACAGTTCACTGCCTTGTCTATGCTACCACATTTTTCATACATGTCTACCAAATCATTTTATCAATCAATTCACTTCCTTGCTTCTATGGCTAAAATTCTAAAATAGGTGCTTTCGAACAAGCTATATGGATGGTTGGCAAGAATACATCAAAGCGTAATAGTAAGCAATAGCATAGACAAGGTAGCAAAATATTTGAAAAAATTCCTCAAAGAAATATGGTATCATGCTGATGGAATGCCATGACAAGAAAATTCCCTGGATTTTCATGGCATTCCATCACCATGAGACCACATTTATTTGAGGCATTTTTTCAAATAGTTTACTACATTATCTATTCTACCACATTTTTCATACATGTCTACCAAAGCATTTTATCAAACAGTTCATTGTCTTGCTACTATGACTAAGAGCCTACAACAAGTGCTTTCGGACAAGCGATGGATGCTTGGAAAAAATATATCAAAGCATAATAGTAAGCGAAAGCATAGACAAGGTAGTGAACTGGTAGTATGTGATGGATGCTCCCATGTTTTACAAATGAGGGGTGAGCTCAATTTATAGGCCCCTCAAATACAATTCAATGGTCAAGATTGATTTTGAATCAACAACCGAGATTACAAAATAAAACCCTAATTAGGGTTTGTCACAACTAACTACCTCTCGACCAATGAGAAAATTAAATTTGGGGACACTTGTCCTTATGCTAAATATAAACCAACAATAAAAAGTTGTTGCATTATGGAGTGTCAGGTTCATTGAACCTAGACATGCTATTTTGGAACAATTTGATTGGTTGGAAGATGACGAGGCACCATCTTAGCATGTTGGATGTCCCCCTTGATCTTGGCCTAAGGCAGACTTCAAGATATGTTTTCCATCTCCTATTTTCAACTTGGGGCAGACTTTAAGTTGTCTTTGCCATGTATGCTTTGAGCTTGGCTGACTTTATGTTGTCTTTTCCATGTATGCTTTGAGTTAGGTAGACTTTACCTTTGTCTTGGATAGGCATTATTCAAGCCAAGGGCAGACTTGACAATAGTTTGGACATAGCTTTTCTTTCCCAAGTGGACTTTGCATCATCTTGGAAATTTTCCTTGACCATGGGCATTGTGGACTTTGCTTGTGCCTTGCCAAGATTGGGCGGACTTGCTCTTGACTTAGACATGCTTATTTTCATTCCAAGAAAAAAATAAGAGAGGTTATTGTAGCAGGGAACAACATGATCCCATCGGCTAAGACAAGAAATTTCTAAGCATCATGGTGTCCAAGTAATGACATGCTGAAGTTTGTAGCCATTTTGCACTTCAAACTCTTAAGGGTTTCAGCTAGTTGAATGTAGCTTGGAGCAATTCAACATATTTGGGTGTGAAAGAGGACCATGCTAGCGTAAATGTACCCACTTAGATGCATTGGAATAGTTAGTTTGGTCACATGAGTTGCAGAACAAAAATTGTAGAACTTTACAACTTTGCACTACTTGCATTGACAACTTTTTCCCCAAGTGAAATATCGCCACCATAGGAAAATGCCTCTGAGATAGAAAAAATCAAGAGAGGTTATTATAGATGGGAACAACATAATCCCATAGGCTTAGACAAGAAGTTTCTAAGTGTCACGATGTTTGAGTAACATCATGCTGAAGTTTGCAGCCACTTTGCACTTCAAACTCTTAAGGGATTCAATTGGTTGAACGTAGCTCAAAGTGATTTAGCGTTTTTTGCTGTGAAAGAGCACCATGCCTAGTGTAAATTCACCCACTCAGATGCATTGGAATAGTTATTTTGGTCACATGAGTTGGAGAACAAAAGTTGCACCACTTTGCAACTTTTCACTACTTGCATTTGACAACTTTTCCCCCAAGCGAAATCTCGCCACCATAGGAAAATTCCTTCAAAATAGTGAAAAACGAGAGAGTTTATTGTAGAGGGGAACAACACAGTCCCATAGAATTAAACAATAATTTTCTAAGCATCATGGTGTTTGAGTAACGTCATATTGAAGTTTGTGACCATTTTGCACTTTGAACTCTTAAGGGATTCAGCCGGTTGAATGTAGCTCGAAGTGATTCAACATGTTTGGGTGTGAAAGGGAACCATTTATAGTTTAAACGCACCAAATTGGAAGTGTTGGAATAGTTATTTGGGTCACACGAGATGTAGAATGAAAGTTGCACCACTTTGCAACTTTGCACTACTTGCATTTGAAAATATTTTCCCCAAGTGAAATCTTGCCGCCACAAGAAAATGCCTCTGAGATAGCAAAAACTAAGAGAGGTTATTGTAGAGGGGCTCAAAAAAATCCCATAGGCTTAGATGAGAAGATTCTAAGCATCACGGTGTCCAAGTAATGCCATGCTGAAGTTTGCAGCCATTTTACATTTCTGACTCTTAAGAGATTTAGCCGGTTGAACATTGCTCGAAGTGATTCAGTGCATTTGGGTGTGAAAGAGGACCATGCCTAGTGTAAACGTACCCAATTGGATGCATTGGAATATTTATTTTAGTCACACAAGTTGCAGAATGAAAGTTGCACCACTTTGCAACTTTGTACTACTTGCATTTAACAACTTTTTCCCAAAGCGAAATCTCGCCACCACAGGAAAACAACTCTGAGATAGTAAAAATTGAGAGAATTTATATTAGAGGGGCTCAACATGATCTCATAGGCTTAGAAACAAATTTTATAAGCATCATGGTGTCTGATTAATGTCATGCTAAATTTTTTAGCCATTTTGCATTTTAGACTCTTAAGAGATTCAACCGGTTGAACTTAGCTCAGAGCGATTCAATGCATTTAGGTGTGAAAGACGACCATGCCTAGCATAAACATACCCACTCAGATGCGTTGGAATAGTTATTTTGGTCAGACGAGTTTTAGAATGAAAGTTGCACCACTTTGTAACTTTGCACTACTTGCATTTGACAACTTTTTCCCCAAGAAAAATCTCACCACTATAGGAAAATGCCTCTAAAATAGTGAAAACCAAGAGAGGTTATTGTAGAGGGGCTCAACACAATCCCATAGGCTCAGAAAACAAGTTTCTAAGTGTAGACATAGAAAATATACTAACACACCTGATCCTAATTTACTAACACCAGTTCGTCTTGAATCACCTCCTTTGCTAGTCATTTAATTGAATAATCTTTATTTGATTAAACTCATCACACTTCATCTCTTAATTAAATAAATCAATTTTTATCTGATTTAGTTGTCATCTCCTACTAAAAAAATAAATCAATCTTATTTAATTAATCCTCTAATCTCTATTTAATTAAATAATCCATTTTATTTAATTTAATCTAACACCATCTTCTTTAATTAAATAAATCAAAATCTTTATTTAATTAATTCTAAATCATACTCCTCTCATTTTGATTTAAATTAATCCAATAATCTATGTCAAAATGGTGAAATTAGCTAATCTCCCTCTTAATTAATCAAATCCTGATTAATGCTAGTCCTAATCCATCAAATCCTCTAGCTTTTGCAACTTGCTCATGAAAATAATTTTAATTGATTTATTAAATCTCCTTTTTCATTCAAAAAGGCATCAAAGGATGGAATATTCCTCAAGTTTGAATTCTCCCTCCCAAAGGACTTGTCCTCTTCAACAAAGCATTAAAGTCTCTTACAAGTCCTTTTTCTTGAGCCATGTGGCATTAACTTCATCTTTCATCTCATCCTTCAAGCCATATTTTGAATTTCAAATCTCCCCCTCTTTGCACATTCTCCAAAATGTGCTCCATCTCTCATCAATAGCATGTTGAAAAGTGGCACTTTATCATTGGATCATTTTTAGTCCCATATCCTCCATATCTTTCATTCTTCCATCCTTCTTTCCTATAAATAAAGACCTTCTCTATTTGTTTGAGGGAGCTACAATCAATGTAAAATCATTATGCTCATTTGAGGAGGAGAGTTGGAGAAAAATTATCATCTTCATATCAAATTCATCCATTCTTCATCCATGTTAGCTAGGTTATTCCAAATTTCATCAAGGAGCTTCAATAATCATCAAGTCATCACAAAAATTACAAAGGGTTTGGGAAAGGGCCATTTTCCACATCAAAATGACACCAATTCCCCCATGGGATTGAGAGTTTGAATTTTTAAATAGGATTTAATTGCTTTTCTTGTTTTGTTCTTCATTTCTTTCCCATTTTGAGCATTTTGAATGAATCTCATGGGGAATGCTAGTTTAGATTTTTTTATTGACTAACATTGTGTTGTTTGTCTATGTTTGAGCAAGTCTAGACAAAGCATTCACATTTGGGTGCTAGAAACTAAGTTTGTAGTGACGCTATATTCCACCATAGAGAAAAACATAAAATCCCAAGCTAATAAATGCACACATAAGTCAAAAAACAAGGTCAGGTCAGGATGACTCACCAGTGGTCCAGTGCTAGGTAGCCTCTAATGTGTGTTTACTTGATCTGAAATGTGTTAGAGAAGTTGTCGTTGCATCATCTCTCAAAGCTATCAGAGCTCAAATGTGTAGAATTTCAATAGGCTATGTGTGCAAATGAATTGAAAGTGGCCCCCCGAGGCCTATTTAAGCCTAAAATTTAGGGTTTTTTGATCTCATTTTGCCGTTTAGCTAAGGTTTCGGTCTTCCCATCCTATTTTTTCCCAACCGAGGGTTGTTTTGCAACATTTTTCACATTTTTGGGCATCCCAGAGCCTTTTTGGACCCGTCAAGCACCTTGTCCTCTTTTTTCGTGAGATCACCCAAAATCCAAAATTTTCATCTAATATCTTGAGGGAGTAGTGGGTAAGTGCACAAACTTGAGTCCACGAAACATGGAAGTTTTTTCCTTAGACAAAAAATTGAAATTGGCTTTGACAAAATGGGATCCTGATTTTTAAAAATCAGGATCCCATTCAGCTTCGGGATCCTAAGCCTGGAATGAAATGGGATCCTATTTTTTTAAAATTGGGATCCCGTTTCCCATAGGATCCTGAACCAATGGCAAAGGAATGGGATCCCGATTACCAAAAAATAGGATGCCAATTTGTAGAAATCAGGATCTCGTTTTGCATTACTATTTATTTTTGAAAAAATAAACAGAGTTCACTGTGCAACAGGGACCCTGAGTACTGGTGACAGCGACCCCCACAAACAACCACATGTACCCACCTACGTCCCATTTTTTTGCATTTTTTAATTTTTAATTGAGATTATGAAGAAAATAAGTGAATTTAACATGTTTTTTTTAATTTATTTCACATTTGAAGCATTTTTTTAACTATTATAGTAGAAATGAATAATTGTAAAAATAGACAAAAAAATGCAATGAAAATTGAAGGTTTTTTAATAAAAATGAAAAAATCAATCTTGAATTGTGTTTTACAAACAAAATTTAACTTTTGAAACCTAAATTGTTTGATTAAACCAAAAAAAATTGAATTTGAAAACCCTAATTGAAACAAAACAAAAAAATTGCATTTCAAAACCCTAGAATTTGAAATGAAATAAAACAATTGCATTTAGAAACCCTAATCAAGCTTTTTGAAATTTGAAAACCCTAGTTTGAATTGAAACGAAAAAATTGCATTAAAAACCCTAATTGCTTAGAAATTGAAATCGAAACAAATCATTTTTATTTTGAAAACTAGGTAGTTTTGAGCTCAAAAAAATTCGTTTGCATTGCTTAAATGTTTTAAATTTTATTTGCATTGTATGGAAAAAATGATATGTTAAACTTTAGTTTCAATGTTAAATTATAATTAGATTAGAAAAAAATATGTTAAAGAATAGTTAAAATTCATAAAGTTTATCTTGATGTTTGTTTGCAAATTTAGTTAGCAAATTTGTAAATCTAAGCACGTATAATCAATTCCAATTGGTGCTAACTTGCAAGTATAAATTATGCCAAGGGCCACCCAAACTTCACCCTAAGTTTGCTAAACCCTAGACCCTAAACTGTAAAATCTAAACCCTCAACACTAAAGCATTTGAATTTTGTCTTAGGACCTTAAAATTAAATTCGGTTGCCTTAAAAAACCCTCTATTGTCACCATTTAGTAGAGCTTTTTGTAATGTTTGAATCACTTATTTGAACACATAATATTAAACCTTTTGGTTTCTACAAGTTTATGAAGAGTGGATGATCACTCTCTATGACACTTAGACATGATCATTAGAGATCTAAATCATTGGAAGAAAACTTTATTCTATTATATCCACAAGATAGGAGAGCATGAGTGAGAGTGTTATGGGTAAAGTTTCTTTCAAATTGGACATACCTAAAATTATGTAGGTTCAATGTCAAGAATGGTTCTATTTGGTAGATTTATGAAAACTATTATGAATATCTAGAATGCCATAAAAGTATAATTATAGCAATTCCAATTGGAAACACTTGGGTACATATATATCATATGAAATTTAAATATAGTAAGGTGTCTATTATATAGGAGAGTTGATAATACATGGAAAAAGGTTTGTATGGGAATATATGTATTAAGAAACACATATCACATGAACTCTATAGGATTTTTAAGATGTGATCCTAGATAATAATCCACCCATCCTCAATCATAATGGATTCTTTATCAATTAAGAGAGATTCAATAACCATAAAATTACCTATATTTTGATACTATATAGATTTATTTGGAAGGATAGAAATGCATCAACAAGGAGACCAAGATGGAACCATTTAACACCTAGAAGGTACACCTATTACATGGGAAAGGGAGGAGGTACATGTGATGATAGGTTGGAGGAACTACATGCTATTATTACAATTTAGAGATAGGAGGATGATTCATATAAAAGAAATATAATTAAATATTTATATTATTTAATATATTATATTTAATAAATATTAATATAATATAATATATTAAATAGTATAAATATTTAATATCATAAAATATAATATAATATTACAATTAAGGATAGGTAATGTTACAATTTACTTGGGGTTTTAATGAGGATTAGGCTTAAAAGATTCAATTAGGTTTGTAGTAAATAGTTAGGTTAAAATTAGGAATATATAATTATAATACAAATATAAATTAATTCAAATATAATATAAAATATAATATAATATAGGAATACATTTAAGATTAGGTAAAGGTTATAATTTAATTAAGTTTCAATTAGGTTTACAATTCAATTAGGATATGGTTAGGGGTGGGGATCATTTCACATTCTATTATGGTTAGAGTATGGGTTAAATTTAAGATTATTGTTATTTTTGTGATATGTATATAGCTTGATTCATTTTTAACATGATGCTTTTTTTTCATTAGAGGGGTAAACACTTTTGAGCCAGAGCTAGATGGAACCAATGAGGCTATAGTATGACTAAATTTGGACCTCACTAGACATCTAGATCCCCTTAAGCCATCCTATCACCCTAAATCATAAATAGATTTCTTAAGGGGATCAAAGAAGTTCTTAAAATTTGGTGAAGTTTCCCAAGGCAACCAAATTTAACAATAATAAGATCATGCAATAGTATAATATGAATGAGATTTCATGATCTAGGTTGGTCAGTTGAAAAAAGAGTAGATCTCAATCAACTATTCTGCGAGAAAATTTTCTTCACTAAAATATTCCAAGGGGCACCAAAACTTTACCCTAAGTTTTGTAAACCCTAAACCCTGAACTCTAAAATATAAACTCTAAACACTAAACCATTCATTTGTCCTACCTAGCACCTTAAAGTGAAATTTGGTTGTCGTAGGAAAATCCACCATATTTCATTCCCTTATGCCATGTAATTTTGTCCTAGAATCTTACTACATGTACATCCCCTTAAGTTATCCTATTACCCTAAACCCTAAAGCTATCATTTTTTCTTTAAAGGATCTTAATGAAATTTGGTTTCCTTGGGAAACTTCAACAAATTTTATTCACTTGAGCCATGTCATTTTCTCCTAGGACCTCACTAGACATAGATCCCCTTAAGCCATCCTATCACCCTAAATCGTAATTCGATTTCTTAAGGGGATCAAAGAAGTTCTTAAAATTTGGTGATCAAAGTTTCCCAAGGCAACCAAATTTAACAATAATAAGGTCCTGCAAGATTATAATATGAATGAGATATCATGATCTAGGTTGGTCAGTTGAAACAAGAGTAGATCTCAATCAACTATTCCACAAGAAAATTTTCTTCACTAACTTGCAAGTTCATTAAATATTCCAAGGGACACCAAAACTTTACACTAAGTTTTGTAAACCCTAAACCCTAAACTCTAAATTCTAAACCGTAAACACTAAACCATTCATTTTGTCCTACCTAGGATCTTAAAGTGAAATTTTCTTGTCTTAGGAAAATCCACCAAATTTCATTCCCTTATGCCATGCAATTTTGTCCTAGGATCTTACTACACATATCCCCTTAAGTTATCCTATTACCCTAAACCCTAAACTCTAAAGTATAAACCCTAAACCCTAAAGCCACAATTTTTTCTTAGGCTCTTAATAAAATTTGGTTTCCTTAGGCAACTCCACAAAATTTAATTCCCTTATGCCATGTAATTTTGTCCTAGGATCTTAATACACATATCCCCTTAAGTTGTCCTATTACCCTAAACCCTAAACTCTAAAGTCTAAACCTTAAACCCTAAAGCCATCATTTTTTCTTAGGCTCTTAATGAAATTTGGTTGCCTTAGGCAACTCCACCAAATTTCATTCCCTTATGCCATGTAATTTTGTCCTAGGATCTTACTACATATAGATCCCCTTAAGCTATCCTATTACCCTAAACCCTAAACTCTAAAGTATAAACCCTAAACCCTAAAGCCATCATTTTTTCTTTAAAGGCTCTTAATGAAATTTGGTTGCCTTGGGCAACTTCATCAAATTTTATTCACTTGAGCCATGTTGTTTTCTCCTAGGACCTCACTAGACGTAGATCCCCTTAAGTCATACTATCACCCTAAATCATAATTCGATTTCTTAAGGGGATCAAAGAAGTTCTTAAAATTTGGTGATCAAAGTTTCCCAAGGCAACCAAATTTAACAATAATAAGATCCTGGAAGATTATACAATATTAATAGTTAATTGTATTTGCATTCAAGTAACATGTTCCTTAGACATATAAATGAGGCTTACATATAATTTTATCATTTGTATTCAATTATTTAAGGCCATTTATAGTGAATGGTTTAAAGGTATATTTCCTAAACATGTATCTTACATCTTGAAATTACAAATCCAATGCAATTTCACTCATATCTTAAAGATCACATGGATCCATTCAATAATATTCACAATCCACCTCCACGCCATCCATATCCAACACCTTCACCTCCATATCCACCCACTCCACCTCATAACCCCCTACCTCCACCACCTGAAATCAATGAACATGCTCGTTTGCAAGCACAAATCAATGCTAATGTTAGAACCATCCAAGATCAAATCAACATTATTCAAAATGAAGAATGTGTCGCACCTCTTGTGAGGATGTTTGCATCTAGGATGCAAACCCTTGTTGATGCTGTCAGGGCTATGGATGGGATCATAGACGAGCATCAACAATGACTAGAGGAGAGGAGAACTCCTGATTTTGAAAAGGAAAACACAAAGAAATGAAGATCTATGCAATAGAGAGCCACAATAGTTTATAAATTAAAACAATGATCTTAAATAGTTATGAATTTATAAATTTGGTGAACGATGGATAAATTTTGTGTGATGAATTTATAAATTTAGTTCCAAATGGATATTTTTAGTGACATGAATTTATGATTTTGGTTCTAGATGGATATTATTAGTGACATGGATTTATGAATTTGGTGGAATTTATGAACTTATAATGAATAATATATAATAGTATATATTTTGTATGACTATATATTTCAAGTTTATTGTTTAGTATATATGCACATGTATTAAAAATTTGTATATATAGTTCTTATATTTTGAAATTTGTATGTATGTACATAGTTTAGTTTAATGAGTTGTACGCATGCAAATTATGCATCATATTTTTTATTTTAAATGTACATGTACATACATTTAATTTTAAATTTTGTATGGACATGCTCTTGAGTTGAACAATCAATGTATATATATATGTGCATTTCAATTAAATATATGATCTTCATATATATGTTTTTCATCCTCTTTCAATTAAATATATGATCTTAATATATGTATGCACATGGACTATTTTGTATGATTTAATGTAGGTGCACATTTATATCGAGCATATCATGGATGATTTTAACATTGATGATATCATCAATCCACCACCTCAGCCACATCCACATCCAACTCTCCCTCCCCCTCCCCCTCCACCTCCCCCTCCAACCCCCCCTCCACCTAATATGCCACATCCAACACCTATCACATCTGATGAGGCTTGATTCACCTATCGCATCTGACGAGGCCTGCTTGAGAGCACAAATAAATGATCAAGTTTCATCCTTACAAAATCAAATCAATGCTATGTAGAGTCAAGCATTGATTCCTCCACATGTGAGACGTTTTGCATCTGTGATGCAAAATGTTGTTGATGCAATCAAGATGATCGATTCTGATCTTGATAGGCATCAGCAAGACAAAGAACAAATGAGACAATTTTATTCTAATGGTCTCTTTTACAAACAAATATTAAACCTTAAAATAACGAAAGCCCATTTACTCCCCTAATTTCTTGACCCTATTACTCGACAACCCATTCCACCCAACAAATCTAGAATATCCATGAGGTGGTGCATACATCCACAAATGAGTGCACATTTTTGGGATCGATGGTATATGGTTTTTGATAGTCCCCCACATGCTAATTGGGTGTGCCCATTGTATTTTTTGAGAAAATTGTATGTAGAGTTTGTTTTGGGGCAAAATCCCAATTATTTTGATTTTAGATCATTTTAGGGTGTTGGTGGTGGCATGCCACAACAAAGATTAGGGGCAAGGGTTGATCCCCGATTCCCTGTGCATGCACAACCCCTTGTTGTTGCTCCTGGTCCTCCCATTCCTGCACCTATACATCATCAAGCTTTGGTCTCAACATTAGGTTCCCTTAGTACACTCGCAGGAGACCTTGATCAACATGCTTTTGCGATAGCGAGTGGGGAGCATAGAGATGATGATGGAGGATTTTTTTATGGAGCTGGTCCAAGTACCACTCCAGGAGTGTCGAGGCCCGTCCCCCATATATGTACTAGTTGTCATCAAGTATGCTATGGACTTGATCAGGCCACACCTACTTCAGGTGGACGGGGAGATTCTGGTGGTTCATCTAGTCGCATTAGTTCATTTGTAGAGTTCCTCACAGTAGACCATCACCTTGAGGACACTGCGACACAGGTATAAATATGCATCTAGATGTACATTTATTTTATAAGAATTTTGATGGTTGTATATATCAAAGAAAAGTTTGCAATACATTTTAACAATCAAATTGTTTGGTGTACAGATGACACTAACGATGCAAGGGAAATCATATGTTCCATGAGTACATACATCGACACCGGTCGTACTCGGAAACCCTTATGGGGTATTTTGATTTCAATTTTTAAAATTATGTATGAAATCATAAACTATTTAACTTGAGTTTTAAATTTATAATTGAATTACATATATGTTTGAAATATTTATGTTGGTTTAGGTGAGTTAATCGACATCCACATTGATTCGTCCTGAGGGATTGTCAAGCACTCCACTATCGGGCATCATAGACTAGGGGCAGGTACATTCATATTGTAAATTTGTTTAAAGTTTACAATAGTATAGTTACAATTTTATGAGTTTTGAATTCTCTAGATATATGAAATACATTCATGTACACTTGTAAATATTATTTAAGCATTAAATGTCTATGTACACATGTATGTATAGGTTGATACTACAATAAGAATGGGCATTGGGAAAACATTTGATGTTGCAGTTACTCATGAGGCCACTGATTTCCAGGTTGTTTACAAAACTTTCTACACAAAATGTGCAAACTTGAATATATATATATATATATATTAACCTAATTCAATTGTACATGCTTTAATTTTGATCTTCTAGGACTTTGTTAGTGCAACTTTCAACCCTAACCCAGACATAGTTACACCACCAAGAGGACATGTAGAGCTGGTTCCAGATCAAATGGTAATTTAATTTTTTTATTATATTTAAAGTCAATTATAAATTTTAAATTGAATATAAACATAATATGAGATTTTTACATATTATTTTTCTTTTATAGCATGAGACACATCTTGTAGTTGAGCATGTACAAACAGGTCCTGGAGAAGAGCCTAGTGCACAACCTCAGAATATGGTACAATTAAAATATGATAATTTATTTAAATGAAATTGTTCAAATTAAAAAAAATTAATTGTAGAGTTGTACATCTAATTTTGAATTTCTTTGTCTTGTTTATGTAGATTTATTTAGAGAATTTAGAGGTTGCTTCAAGTGCACCAGAGCATCCAGACATAGATATGATGGTAATTTAATTTTATGATGGATTATAAATTAAATTGTCATTAAATAATTTTTTATTGTCTTACATCTTATTTCATCTTTCTCTTATACAGAGTGTTTTAGGTCATCCACATAGTCTGCATGGTGTGAAGAGGTCTCTTGATTATAGAGACAATACATGACCTAGAAACAAGTGATTTTATGTGTTATATTTGTTTATTTCATGGACTATATTTCTTGTTTCTCATGTACTCTGTTGGAATTTATTTCATGCACTTAATATATTGGTTTCATGCACTTAATATGTTACATAAATTATGGACTTTATTATTGTTTGAAATTTCAATTTACACATGTACATTTGTGCATTTTATGTTCACAGTCAAGACATTAATATAGGACATTAATGTGAAATTTAGTGATCTCATACATGGATTAATATAGGACATTTTAATATTTATACTTTGCAAATTTAGTGATTTCATACATGATATACATGATATGTACATTCAATAAATAGCGATAATTACTCAATGAACTTATTCAATTCACGTCAATCAATAATTAGTCAATAAATCATAATTTACAAACAAAAGCAATCTATTTATATACCAGAAAGGATAAAATTTTAAGAAATAAACAATACCATAGAAGATTAGAGAATAAAAGCATTAATAAATACTATAAATAATAACATCTAACACTAATTTATAAGTTGTCAAAACAAATAATGACGTCTTAAGGGGGTGTCTAAAGGGGTCATAATAGAACATCTTAAGGGGTTATAATACGTCTTAAGGGGATGACTTAAGGGGTCTTAAGGGGATGTTTAAAGGGGTCATAATAGAATGTGTTAATTAAGGGGATGTCTTAAGGGGTCTTAAGGGGATGTCTAAAGGGGTCATAATAAAATGTCTTAAGGGGATGTTTTAAGGGGTCTTAAGGGGATGTCTAAAGGGGTCATAATAGAACATGTTAATTAAGGGATGTCTTAAGGGGTCTTAAGAGGATAAAAAAGGGTCACAATAGAATGGTCTTAAGGGGATGTCTTAAGGGGTCATAATATGTCTTAAGGGGATGTCTTAAGGGGATGTCTTAAGGGGGTGTCTTAAGGGGTCAAGGGGTGTCTTAAGGGGTCAATAGAATTTCTTAAGGGGATGTATTAAGGGGTCATAATACATCTTAAGGATATAATTGATTTAACAATAATGTATGCATGATATTTAGTGATTATACACTTAGACATAAAGTTTCAAAGTAGGAAAACATGCACATTCAAGAAATAAAATATATAGAATATTGATTTGATACATAGAAGTACATAGAGTATGTTTAATTCTATAAGTATGTATGTACATATACGTCATCTCAAAACAATGTTTATAAAATTTGGATATGCCATCTCAAGAACATCTCAAACTCATGGCTAGAATGTAGTAGGTCTTCACACCACCTGATATCAAAAAGGTACAAGCAATATCAATGAAATCATCAAAATATACATATTTTAATTTATATAAAACTATCTATATGTACAAAACTCAAGTACTTGCATTTAAAAGTATTCCACACATGTTTGTAGGTTGAATCCAAGCATCCTCTCCTTTTTCTTTCAAAGTATGAGATCAATGCAATGATGGCTTTAGGATACAAAAAATGACAATAAATCAATTTTAACTATTAATGTCCAAGCAATATCAATATGTAATCAAAACATGTATTTAAATATAATTTAACTAATAATTACCTATTTTTACCAAGTATTCCATGTTGTCTAGGTTGAATTTGTATGGACTAGATCCTTTTTGTGATTATGCCTTAAGAATGTATAAAAGGACAATTTAAATCAATTTCAACTAATAACACACTTGACCAATGTTGAAACATGTATTTAGTGTATTTAAAAGGAAAAAATAAAACTAACACTATATTTACCTATATTTACTTATTCCATTGTACCATCTGCATCCTCTCTTTTTTGCAATGCATCTATGATTTCCTCATGCTCTTCCATAGAAATTGACCATAACACTTTTTTTGAAGGTCTTCCATGATACCAATCTAGTTTTATATTTGTTGCCACCACCAAATGTGAATAATGCATAATCTTTTTATGTGTTTCATAGTCTTCGAATGCAGGTAGACCATTCTTTCTTCTCAAATATTTTCGTAGCCAAGTGCCAACAACCACCACCAATCCTATTGGAAAACATGTTCAAAAACCATCATCAAATAAGTTCTCAAAATTTTCTTAAGGGGATCAAAGACTTGTTCTAAAAAAATGCTTAAGGGGATCTGAAACTTGTTATCAAAATTTGCTTAAGGAGGTGTCTTAAGGGGATCACCGTACCTGTTGGATAATGAAAGCCATCATCTTCTCGAGGTGTTATCAACTTATGTTTAGCTTCCACACAATGAGCCAACCAATATTTTGTTTGCTCTTCATTCCCCTCAGGTGCAATAACAACATACACATGTCCTGCCAACAAAATTCGATTTAATAACTTGTGCATATCCATATAAATAATTTAGTATTACAACATAACTTAATAAAGTGAAATAAAATGAAATAAATTGAATTAAAATTACCTTCTTGTACAAGGTCTGAAACACGGTCATAATCTTCAAATGCAAACAATTGATCATTTTCTTCAATAGTTCTTTCATATTGATTATGTGCTTTTGCAGGTGTCAACGATCTTTGCTCCCACTGTTCAACCCATTATGTATTTTCAGAAGCTTCCCAATGTCCTGAGATAAAAAACTGGCAAAAAAATGCAAGCTCCCTTGTCCAAATAGTCCATGTGCTTGTTGTCGCACTCCTAAATGAATGCCATTTAGTAGATCCACTGATTGTCTCACAATCAACTCTAGATACAATATCCTCTTCTTCCACCAACCAAAAGAATTGATGAACTATAGAGTAATCACTCACTCCAGGTGCAGATAATCTTCTATTACACCAATCCACAATCTCATGTGCATTTTTAAATTTTACTGAATCCTCAAATTTTAATTGTTCTCTAGCAAGAATTATTTTGACACATGCACCAACTCCATCATGTTCTCCTTTACCATACCCAACTTCAAAAAAACTTCATATATGCTAGAAATTAAGTTCCTTGTGAACCCTACTTAACCAATAGAACATTCTAGCATTTTTGAACTGCCCCATTTAATTATCTGACCATATGAGGTGTTCTTTCATATGGATTCCTCTTTCTCTTAAATTTCTATAAAATATACTAAAACGATATTGAACAAACTCTGATGACTGTAATTGATTGTCACTCAAATAAAAATGATACTCAGACCTCAAAAATTTTCTATCATCTACATGTCTATAAATAATATGGAAAAACATAGCTATTTGCACTGAATTATAATATTGAGATTGAATTTCCTCTTGCGGAGCGAGAGTATAATTCTCCACAAAATAAACCATTGAAAGTATAGTACCAATTGGAAATGTGTTTCTACATGCGCGAAATTGGCCATCAAGCCATCAAGCATGTTCAAAGTGCATGACATATTTTGGTACAATTTTATTCTTAAATTCACTCATAAATGCATGCACACTAACTTTTTATGTAACTAAATCACAATGCTTTCCTATTTTTCCATCTTTTAAAGAATAGTGAACATTCCTAACTCTTTTGACATCTACTAATTGTTGTCCAAAATCATGATCAACACTTTCATGCAAACAAATTGTTAAAAATGAAAGATTTCCATAGTTAATGCATTGTCCAGAAATACAAGAACTTAAATAAAATAATTTATCATTAGATTTTTCACAAAACAAACCTGAAATAAACTCTCTTATTGCTTCAGGTGGCATATCAATACCACAATCTTGTATAATCATGTTAGTATGCAAGGTACAATGTATATATCAAAAAAATCATAAAAATAACAAAATTGAACATGTATTTTACAACAACAAGATATTTGTTGCTTATTAATTTTTACATACCAGGGTTTACATTTTTTTAAATACCTTTGACTTATTTTAATATTACCAGGTAACACTAAATCGCTACAAAATTTTCTATAAAATTCAGTTTGTGTTGTATCTAATAGGTGTTTTTGGTGAGGATCGTGAACTTTGGACCCCACCCTTAATTTTAAAACATCTCTATTATTAGATGAAACCCTAGTATTATCATTCCAATATTTTTCTATCAAAGATTTAATTTCAACTTTCAATTTTATATTAGACCTCAGTAGTCATCCACTGAAACTCCAACATTGATTGATAGGATCATTTTCTATACTTTCTCTTCTTTTTTCCACTCTTAGTAATGTTTTAGGATGTATTTTTAAAACTTCACTAATATTGCTTACCATTCTTTTATTCAAAGTTGCTTTATTAACTATAGCAGTAGTTATAGCCCTTTTTGTTGTGTTTTTATCTTTAGATTGACTATTTTTCCCAATAGATTGAATGGCACTAGCAACAGTAGACATAACATGTTTTAATGATTGATCTTTTCTTTTTGGTTTAACATAAAATCCTAACCTTTTCATTACTTTCTCATTTTTTGCATTCTTCTCAATTGCATCATTAGTTGACATTGAAATGCAAATTTTTTTATGATAAAAGAATTTGGTGTATATTATATTCGCATGTGTTCTTATTTTCCTCCAAGAAATTTGACGAGGAAGATTATCGAAAACAACACTTCTAATTTTTTTTTAAAAAGTATTTTCATTAAATTCAACATCACATTCTAGATTTTCATCTTCATTTTCATCTTCATCATTTTCATCTTCATTTTCATTTTTCATTTTCATTTTTCATTTTCATTTTCATCAACAAAACGGTTTTCATTTTCATGTTCATTTTCATTGATTTTCATTTTCATCAAAATATAGGTTTTGTTTTCATTTTCAAGAAAATGATCATTTTGATTTTCATTTGCAACAAAATATTTTTCTTTTTTGTTTTCAACAAATTCTATAAAAGTTTCATCTCTCTGAATATAGTCAATGTCAACATCATTAAGTCCAACATCTTGTAAAACTTCTACATACAAATTTACCATTTCACTAACATGTGGATTTGAAGACGTACCTGGATTTGTTCATATTGAAACATTCTCCATAGCATTCAAAGAGGGATTTGAAGACATAGTAGGGCTTGTTTTTATAATCATATTCTTCTCCAAATTGACTCCTTGAATATTAGCTTCATCTACAACCATGGTATCCTCAATGTTTTCATCTTCAATAGTTGTTGAATTGGTTGCTCCACCATCATTCATTGATTTCATTCTCTTTCTTCTTTGTCTTTTTCTTTGTCTCTCTTTTTCTCTATTTTCTTCAACTTCTTGAGGAGTCAATTTCTCCCTTCTCTTATTACGAGATTTATCTCCCATAATTAATAAATTCTCAAGTACAAATGAATGTTAATAGTGAAATACTTAAAAATATTCAATCCAAATTGGAAGTTGAATACCTATTAGGACAAAATTATTCCTCTTTTGTTCCTCAAAACAAGTAGAAAACTACCACAATTCCACTTTAAAAATTATTTTCTTCATGCCTCCTTTGAAAAATTCAATCCATATTGCAAATTGAATACCTTTTGTTCCTCCAAACAAACACAAAAATAACACAATTCCACTTCAAAAATGGTGTAGATGATGGCTCGTTTGATAAAATCAAGTTCACCACCTATAAATAGAATAGCTTATGAAAAATAATTTACTTTTGGGTATGTGCAGGATCATCATGGAAAAAACAGGCCCTTAAGTGGCAAAAAATTCAGAAAAATTAGAGTTAGGCAACTTGACGTAAAAATTTGAATAAGTTATCTATATTATTTAAAAAATATGTAAGAATAGAATCTATAGAAAATTGAATGTAGTTTCTAAACTACTAGGTTTTTAAAAAGAAATAATAATCTATTTGGTGAAAATTTGAAATTTCAATGTAGTAGTTCTTAAATTTCAGGGAAAAAATAAGTAGGTGTCTGTCTGACCACCCTAACCACAATAAAATGATAATATTTTTTTATAAGATTTTAGAAATAAGTAGAGGACTCATGTCCGGATGTGATGTGTATTTTTATGTAATTTTTTTCCAAGTAAATAATTAATTATGAATTTTTTATTACAACTTTAAAAAAAATATAAAAAATCGTATGTCTGACCACCTTAACTTGGTCAAAACTTCATGAAATTCAATTTTTCTTTTTTTAATCTTATAGTATATGAAGCATAGAATGTGATGCATGTTTTAGATTCCAAAAATGTGATACCGTTTGAAAGTTATAGATGTTTTTCAATTAGCCTATCAATCAAGACTTTAGTCACAATTCAAATAGAAAATCAATAATAATTATTTATTAAATTCAAATTAAAGCATAATTTATATTGGTGGAAAGCTAAGAATCTCCTTTAAAAACCCTTTTCATTTCATCAATTGTGGGTAAAAAAAAAGTCGTCAGCCACATACCTTACAAATATCCATCATATTGCCACTTTTTGGCCCATCATGATCCTGCACATACCCTTTTACTACTCTCAGCCATACATGTGAAGTTGCAGACTTCACAGTAATTTTTTCCAAAATATTTAAATAAAGGAAATGGGATCCCATTTATAAAACGAGATCCCGCTTATAACAAACGGGATCCCGCTTATAAAAAATGGGATCCTGTCTATAAGAAGTGGGATCCTGTTCTATAATCGGGATCCCGTTACCCGGTATTGAATGTGGGGACCGTTGCAAAGGAAACGAGATCCTGTTTCTTTTACAACGGTCTGAATATTATAGTGTGGGGAATGGGATCCCGATTATAAGACAAGATCCCAATTATTAATAAACGGGATCCCGTTTTTTAAAATTTGAATTTTTTTTTGCTTTGTGGCTGGGCTTTTGCCTAGGTTTTTGGTTCAAGAAAAGCATTGGAAGTCTGAACCTAAGCCTTCAACCTGATTTGACCTGCAAGTTGAAGGTCCTAACAATGTCAAAGAAAAATATCGACTTTGGACATATGGCTGACAACCTTTTTTGCAAAATTTTCTGACGAAATTAAAACCCATTTTAGATGAAACAATGCAGATTCTAAATATGTAATTTGTTTTGTAATTGAATTATTTTTCTATTTTTCAATTAATTTCTAGTAAAATTGGTCCATAAAATTTAAATATTAGGTTTTTTTACTATTTTAATAAATTTTGATCAACATAACATTTTGACAAACGGATTGCACGAGAACAAACTTCAAACAATTCTTTTCAATTTAAAAAAATAAAAATGATAAGTTTAGGTCATCTTATGCATGTCGTACACGATAATTTTTCAAAATGACAAATTTTCAAAACGACAAATCTGCCTAATAAAAAATTAACAAAAAAAAAGTATTCAATAAAAAACTACAAGAAAATATCAAGAACAAGCTTTAGTGAGTCACAAAACTTTTCCCAAAAGGATTTAGAAAAATATGATAATTTAAGTCAAAATATGGATGTCGTACACGTGCATGGTATGGTAAAAAAAAGACTTTTAAACAGTGGTTTTTAGAAATGCCTATTAAAACTCAATTTGTATAGTCTAGGTATTGAAATAAATTACATATTTGGAAACTAGACTCTGAGCACTACATTTTATGATTACTGACTTTTTTAAAGATTTCATCTCAAGTGCTTCAAATTTTAAGGTCAAATGTGTCAAATTCTGAAAATTAGGAAAAACACTTTCACTTTTTGGCCAAAAAGTGGACTCAACTTCTTGCACACACCCTAGTATATCGGCATGTTCCTTCTCGCTAGGGCAATAGTAGGGCAATTTTGAAAATAATTTTTTTTTTAAATTTTGATTGAGACAATTTATTCTTTGAACAACGCAGTAAGTACATTGCTTCAAAGAGGGGCAAAATGTAGACATTGAAAACATACCGATTGATCATATACTTCTAATCCTAATCATACTAACACCAGTTCATCCTGAATCATCTCCTCTGCTTGTCATTTAATTAAATAATATTTATTTAATTAAATTCATCACATTTCATCTCTTAATTAAATAAATAATTTTTTATCTGATTAATTCATCATCTCCTATTAATTAAATAAATCACTTTGTTTAATTAATCCTATAGTCCCTCTTTTAATTAAATAATTCATTTTATTTAATTAATCTCTAAAGTTATCTCATTTAAATTAAATAAATTAATCTTTATTTGATTTAAAGATAACACCATCCTCTTTAATTAAATAAATCAAATCTTATTTAATTAAGTCAAATATTTATTCCTCTCATTTTGACTTATTTAAATCCAAAAATCTAAGTCAAAATGGTCAAATCAACTAATCTCCCTCTTAATTAATCAAATCCTAATTAATGCTAGTCCTAATCCATCAAATCCTCTAGCTTTTACAACTTGCTCATGAAAATCATTTTAATTGATTTATTAAATCTCTTTTTTCATTCAAAAAGGCATCAAAGGATGGAATATTCCTCAAGTTTGAGTTATCCCTCCCAAAGGACTTGTCCTCTCCAACAAAGCATTAAAGTCTCTTACAAGTCCTTTTTCTTGAGCCATGTGGCATTAACTTCATCTTTCATCTCATCCTTCAAGCCATATTTTGAATTTCAAATCTCCCCCTCTTTGTACATTCTCCAAAATGTGCTCCATCTCTCATCAATAACATGTTGACAAGTGGTGCTTTATCATTGGATCAGTTTTAGTCCCACATCCTCCATATCTTTTATTCTTCCATCCTTCTTTCCTATAAATAAAGACCTTTCTCTATTTGTTTGAGGGATCCAAAATCCATGCAAAATCATTATAGTCATTTTGAATCCATTCTCATCCACATTTCACCCATTTTCATCCATGTTAGCATGAGATTTCATCAATCATAGCAAGGTTATTGTCATTCTTCATCAAGGATCAATCAATCATCATCAAGCTTATCAAGGAATTGGGAAAGGGCTTCTTTCCACATCAAAGAAGCACCAATTCCCCCATGGGATGTTGGTTTGAGCATTAGAATAGGATTTAATTATCATTCATTTGGTTTCTTTGCCTTATTTCTTGTTCATTGTGGTTTGAATGAATCTCATGGGGAATGCTAGTTTAGATTTTTTTATTGACTAACATTGTGTTATTTGTCTATGTTTGAGCAGGTCTAGACAAAGCATTCACATTTTGGTGCTAGAAGGAGGGCGAACTTGAAGAATTTAACATGTTTTTTGGTCAATTTTTGTTGTTTTTTGTGTTTCCAAGTCAAACAACACTGTTGGAAGAAATTGTGACGCATTTGCGATCTCAGTTTTTTGTGTTTCCTAGTCAAACAATGCTGATGGTTTCACTAGAGTGCTACTCAAATCCTCAAATAGTGTCGTGTTTGCATATACATCACTGTTTGGAACCAAACAACGCCACTGCCTTGAGTTCAAAGGGTGCCACCTTTGATTTCTTTCCTTTGCACTCAATCTTAAAATGGTCATATCTTGGTCATTTTTTGGTCTTTTTTTGAGTTTTTTTTTTAAATGGGGTAGAATTTTAGAAGCTATCCAATGGTGTAAGTGTTTCTCAACTTTTATAGAGTTAATATTTTTAAATTTTCACCTAATATAAAATCACAATGCAACTTGGTCTAAATCTTAGGGTTTTTATACTTAATCATTTATCTAACCCTCATATCTTCTTGTGACTTGATTTCATATAACATTTGGAGCTTGTATTGTAGGTTTTAAAGGTTCATGGAGCATGGAAGCCAAAGAAAAAGCATTATCACATCATTGTATCAAGTGTTTTTGAACACTTTGGGGAGCAATTATAATCCCACTTCTAAGGACTTTGTCATCTTCATGCTCTTTAGGACTCACTAATTTCAATTTGGGCTTAAAACAAACAAGAAAAAAGGTTTAAAAATAACTTTAGGAAAACTTACTAGATTTTGTTTTAGGTTAACAATTGAACAAACAATTTTCATCTTTCCTTTTGGTGCTTTAAAAAGAATCTAATCATTGCTTTGAAGGGATAAAATGAACACGTGCATCTTTTTTTTGTAATCACTTACCCAAAATAATATCATCTAAAAGATGTATGTACTTATCTCGCACCTCATGACAATCTTGAGAATCAAAACGATTTTTGTGATATTAAATTGTATAAGTGATTACCTCCACACTTCAATAGGGATTCTTAAAATTGAACAAGTCATGTAAGCGTGAGTGGAGTATACCACGTGTATTCTCTCTTTGTTTCTCAACGAAGATTGATCGAACTACGGATGTGTTTGCTCGCTATTGTTTATTCTTAGAGGGCCTTCCTTGTGGGAAAACATAATCACCCAAGGGAACAACCCAATCAGGAAAACGCTAAAGCCAAGCAACTTCCACCTAGGATATAAGTGTGGGTACTTGAGGAAAGTTCAAGTATCATGAGGATTGTTCCAACAAGAAGGGCAACAATGGTCTCTTGCCATATGGATGATTCCCCACAAATGAAATTCCCCTACTAGAATATTTTGTATAAAGGCCAAAATCCCTTATCTATTTGTTGGTGCAAGAACAGTCATTCTGAAGCCATCCCACATTTTTACAGCTCGTAGTAGATGTGAGAAGTATGCCATGGGAGTTTCATGGGTACTGATGCTTGGATGACCTAAGAAGAGAGTACACTGTAAGGGGGAGTCTATGTGTTCAAGCATCTATTCATCTGCTAAGAGTAGGCATAGCTAGATTTATCCAAGTGGGAACCCAACAAATATTATCTCTCATCCATAGGATTGTGCATTACTTTGGAAATCAAAACAATTTGCTTGATCTAAAACATTAGAAAAAAAAACATTCAACATGAGCATAAAATGTCAAACCCTTTAGGGAGAGCAAATACCATTGAAAAATCTAAGTGTATTTCTTTCCCTAGGGATTCTATCCTTAGAGGCTTCTAAGCATTTTAATTTATATCACAATTTTTTCTCACTAAAGTCAACATTAGGGAACTATTTCCTTGATTCTCTTGAATTCCACATGATGGACCTTGTGGGATGAAAAGGAATTGATACATAGACATTCAATCTAAAAACTAAACAAGAAGTGTGGATGTGGTAAAAGCAAGTCACTAATCAAGGTTAACTCAAATTGAACCCCATAAATGTGCTTGGTATCTTTTGGTCATATGGTTTTCCATGCAAACACTGGTCTTTGGTTTGAACTACTCATAGGGTAAAACATGTTCTTCAAAACCTTGGTCTTGTAAACAAGTCCCTCTTAGGTTCATTTAGGATCAAAACAACAAATCATTTCATCCATCTCAAACATTCATCAAATCCCATCTCACAAATAAATTTTGAACCATTGGAAAAATCATTCATACTAGACTTTTGGTAAAATCCTCCAAATCAACATCAAAATCACCCTGTTTGGCTAAGTGTGTGTGGATGAATCCATCCTCATACATCTAGTTAAATTATCATCCTTGTGAACAAGTTTATTCCAAGATAACATCCAACATCTTGGGATTTATAATTCCATTATCCAAATAAAATCAAATCCAATCCAAAATCCAGAAGTCCTAAAGTCTAGTATCCCTCCAAGGTTCCTAAAAGTTCAACACCCATATCATTCACCCCTTTCATCCTTCATCTCATCATTGGTCCTAAATTCCTTAGAGGTCAACAAGGTCAAAACACAAGAAAAACATGGAATATAAACTTGCTCCATACATCATGAGTAATCCAAGTCAACCAAACAATCAATGCATGAGTCTTCAACAAAACAACATTATCCCACCAAATCCATACATGTCAAATGTGAACATACCAAGTACAACTTTACCAAACATGAACATTTCAAATCCACACTTGGTAAACTTTGGGATAGATATGCTTACAAATCATACACATGTTCAAATTCCAAACAATATGTTAATGACTCCATGCATTGATCCAAGTTAAGGTAACACCATGCAAAATAAAAGTTACCTAAATTAAGGAAATGTGATTCCCAACCAAAACAATGTTCAATTTCAACCTATCTTGCAAAATTTAAGCATCATCCCAAATTAGAACATTTTCCAAACTCAATCACCACATCTCCAAAGTTAATCACCACAAGGTCAAATCTCACAAGGAAACAAATGAAAATACACACCACTTGGGAAACCAATCAAATCATTCATACAACAGTTGGTATAGGAAAACATCTTTAAAATACCTATCTATGAGAACTATCAAGAACCCCTGGTAAAACTACCTTGGTATGACAAAAATCACCTTTGTGAGTATCACAAAATAAAGGGACACGTGACATCAAATTGTGTTCAACTCAAAAATCTCAACCAAGACCTTATTGATCAAAAAATAATAACTATTGGAGACAATGATCATGATTCAACCACTAGTGATAGCATTGGAAATCCATCGACCAATGATCATGATGAAAATGTCTCTAAATCACCTAATGAGTTAGAGGAAATATCTCAAGAATTTTTTCCAAAGCATGATCAAAATCTTTCACCAAACTCTAGCAATGATCCTTTCCAAAACATATGGACATCCTTTGACCTCATGGTTACATATACTAAAGGGATCCTCAACTCAACATTTGAGCCAAGTCCACTTAAAGATCAAGAGGATATTAAGCCACATCCTATGCCTAATGAAGACATCCAAGAACCCTTTATAAGCAATGCATTCCTTGAAATTGACCCATGTCAAGAACTTGATCCAAATCATGTCAAAAGCAATTCCAAAATTAATCAGGATCAAGAATTTGTATCTCCAAGCTACTACAATGATGTAATGGACACTCTCCTATCCATACAATATGATCATATTCACATAGCACATGCTCCTCCATCTACCCATGAGATGATTTCTTCAGATGAAAATGTAGATGGTCTTTATTCAAAACATGATTCCTTTACTCCTGACATTATTACACAAAAGGATCAGGTTATTGATTCCTACAGTTAAACTGAGTTGTCAACATCAAGATCGGATATATCCCAAATTCAGATTGAGGAAATCATGTATGAAGATATCCAACATTATCCACTCAAGGAAATAGGTCAGACAAAACATGATATTTTAGAGTCAGCAGAGTAGCAAATTGAAATAACATCATTTCTAGTGGTCATTTATTAGAGAATGCTTACTGAATAAGACATCTCAAAATTGATAGAATCAAAGAACAAAGGTGCTACTACCATCATACTGGGGGCAACTTTGTCTCAAGCAAACATCAACATAGGGAGCAGGAAGAATCTTTATGATGAAACCAATGTCAATACTACAACCGACCAAGTCATGAATCTTCATCCACCTATCACCCCATCCATGAATTGGGAGCAACATCAAAAGAAAGATTTGAATCAAAGCACAAGGAATGATATCAAAGAAAAATAATTTAAGGAGCATAATGGAAAAATCAAATACACATGGATAACAAAAAATACAAAGAAAGATTATCCCTATCAAACTTCACCAGTCAAAGAAACTATGGGGAAAAATAAAAAAGGGAAAAGTATCCATCAAAGATGTCCACAAAGGAAAAAATGGGCTTCTCAAGCAACATACAAACTATATCAAGTAGTTGGTCCTACTTTCATGCACACTTCTATATCCACCCATCATTTCTCATCTTCACATGTTTGGAGAGTTAAAGGTTCCAAACTATCAACTAATCCTTCTCCTATTCCTAAACACACAACTCCATCCACACTTCCTTGCATGATATCCAATTCTCACATTGACCGTGTATTGGCAGCCACCCTTCATCATAATGATTTAGAAGGCACTCTATTGCGATGTGTACATAAAGACATATTTAGCTTTGATATCAACAAAGCAGATCAGGAATCTCAAAAGTTGCTTTCAAGTGCACGTATCTTGGCAAAGCAGCTTCTTCAAGCAAGATATCAATGGCACATTATGATAGAAGCATCTTCATAAAAACCACAAGGAAGTTCAACATGAGCTTAAAATATTTTAGGAAAATACAAAATATCATAAAAATAGTAAAGAAAAAAATTATCCTTTAGTGAAAACTACATGGGTGATGCATTGGACAGGTGCCATGATAAAAACATGGAAAATAGGCATCATGTGTAGAATCAAGCATCTACATGCACCAGTTCAGGTGAAAGCATCTCATCTCATCCATAATAAATCCAACATTCCATCCATCTTATATCCATAATAAATCCATTCATCCATGAACCATTTATCCAATCCATTTTCATCCATCTGCATTCATATTCCAAATTATCTTATGGTGCACACTTTACACTTACTTATGGTAAACATATTGACATGGGTCATTTTCATTGATCATATCCTACCCAACATTATCTGAGCCATGAGGAACTATCCAAATGAGCATCCTCTGTTCGAACACCTAACCACAAGATAATCCTTAGCATCCTTTGTGTACTTACCATATCCATCCATCCATACATCTATCCAAGCATCCATCCATGACATTCCATATATTGCTAGATGTTGGGGATAGATATTTATATCTTGCTTTGGGAATAAATCTTGATCTATATCTTCCAACTTATGTGGTGATCCAAACATTGGAAAATGTGAAATAAAATTGGTTAAAGCATTTGTGAGCCAAAATTCAAATCATTAGCCATTGGCACATTTTGATGAGAAGATGTTCCTTATCAAGCTTTATCTTCCATCAAACATAATCCAAATAGTCAATATCAATCACATCTAATTTGCACGTCAATGTCACATCAAATCATTCAAACCAAATTTTGTTCCAAATCAAGCTTCAAAATCTTGAGCAATCAAATCCAATCAATCCATCATTAGCTCAGGATATCCTTCCCAGTCCTTGTGTTTCTTAACACTATCTTTGCATTGTTGTATATCCTCAACATTGTTATCATCATCAATCCTAATCAACCAAATCCAATCAATCCATCATCATCTTGGGAGATCCTTCCCAATCCTCATGTTGCTTAACACTATCCTTGCACTATTAAAGTGCATCCTCAACAATCTTATCATCATCAATCCTAATCAATCAAATCCAATCAATCCATCATCATCTTGGGATATCCTTCCCAGTCCTCGTGTTTCTTAAAAATTATCCTTGCATTTTTGTGTATCCTCAACAATGTTATCATCATCAATCCATTGATCCGATCAATCAACCTTAGCTTGGTTTTCAACAAAATCCAAAAATAGATCATGATATCATGTCCATATCCAAATCGTCAAAATCATGCGAAAATCCAAAAACATCCAAATCATATCAAAAATTCAAAAGTCAGAAAACATCAAAAACATGGTATTTGAACTGCGTCATCTCTAAGCTTAAACATAGGCAAGGATCATATTCAATCAGCCCCCAAAACACCAAAATCCAAAAAAAATCATAAAATATTAGAAAATCCAAAAGCATTTAGAAAATTGAAAAATCAAAACACTTGCAACATCTTGAAAATACTAAAAACAGCCTATGAACATTTCAAAACTTTAAAAACATCCAAATATTTGAAAAAATCCATTCATCCCATTTCACTTTCATCTGCAATAAACTTTCATTCATAATAAATTGATCGTCAACTTCATCCTTTGGAAATACAAACAAAAACAACCACAACAATTAGAAAAAGGAAACTTCAAACACAAAATCAAAATCAAAATCACTTTTAAATGCAAAATAAAACTCTTGATCATTCACAAACATGTCAATCAACCTTCTATCAATGACCTTTCAAACAACTTATCAACTTTCCACCATCCACTAACATGTCCTAGGATGCATCCTTCCTACAATGTGCATTATCTTTGGAAAAATCACTTTGGATTCTTATCCTAAACAAAACACATCCCTTTGGCTAGAGGTATGAAGAACATTGATTTGTTTGTTTACTTGGTCTTTTCTTTTGATTTATCTTATTGCGCTCATTCCAGTGACCTCTTGATGATATCTAATCAAAATGATTTAGAGAGAAAGGAATGGGGTAACAATCATTATCTTATATCTATTGTGCTTGTTGGGCATTCTTGTAATATAACTTTGGAAAATACTTGCTTTATTGGGTATGGATGGAAGGTGTTTTGGACAACTTGTTGACTATTACATTGTTAAGATTTTCCTTTCCATGTTTTCGTCTGAGATGTTTGAAATATTTTAAGTACATCCTAGTAAGGTTTTTGTATGTCAAATGTGAAGAAGAATACTCCTATCTGTTTGTCGAGTCAAAGTCCATCACACTAGGTGCAATGCCATCCTAGTTCTCTATACCTTGCTGCATTGTGCCTACACGTGTTATCAAACATAAGGTAAATAGCCCTTTTAAAATCCCAATTCCTGATAAGCAAAACATCATCATCTCTAATAAAGTCTTAATGATCATGGGCTTGTTGGATCCTCTTGTCATCATCTCATTTCTTCTTACTAACATTTCTAAATCAGTATCAAGTATGTGTAATATATCAAAATATACATAAGGCTACCAATGGCTGATGACTGTCTACATCATCAAATTTGTCTACATAAAACATTCGATCTAAACTAATCTTGAACCTCTTTATCATGGGATCGATCCTCAAATCAAACTTTTTGTTTGATCTGTTGAGGGGACAGTATATCGGCGTAATTCATTTGCTTGGGCAGCAGTGGATTATCTAAAAAAATTAAAGAATTTTTGAATTTTGATCTTTGCAAGTTTATTCTTTGAACCAACACAACAAGTACATTGCTTCAAAGAGGGGAAAATGTAGACATAGAAAATATATTGACACACTTGATCCTGATTTACTAACACCAGTTCGTCATGAATCATCTCCTTTGCTAGTCATTTAATCGAATAATATTTATTTGATTAAATTCATCACACTTCATCTCTTAATTAAACAAATCAATCTTTTTAAATTAATCCTCTAATCTCTATTTAATTAAATAATCCATTTTACTTAATTAAATCTCTAAAGTCATTCTATTAAATTAAATAAACATTTAATTAATTTAATCTAACACCATCGTCTTTAATAAAATAAATCAAAATCCTTATTTAATTAAGTCTAAATCATATTCCTCTCATTTTTATTTAAATTAATCTAAAAATCTAAGTCAAAATGGTCAAATCAGCTAATCTCCCCCTTAATCAATCAAATCTTGATTAATGCTAGTTCTAATCCATCAAATCCTCTAGCTTTTGCAACTTGCTCAAAAAGTCATTTTAATTGATTTATTAAATCTTTTTTTTCATTCAAAAAGTCATCAAAGGATGGAATATTCCTCAAGCTTGAATTCTCCCTCCCAAAGGACTTTTCCTCTCCAACAAAGCATTAAAGTCTCTTACAATTGCTTTTTCTTGAGCCATGTGGTATTAACTTCATATTTCATCTCATCCTTCAAGCCATGTTTTGAATTTCAAATATCCCCCTCTTTGCACATTCTCCAAAATGTGTTCCATCTCTCATCAATACCATGTTGACAAGTGGCACTTTATCATTGGATCATTCCTCCATATCTTTCATTCTTCCATCCTTCTTTCCTATAAATAGAGACCTTCTCTATTTGTTTGAGGGAGACACAATCAATGTAAAATCATTATTCTCATTTGAGGAGGAGAATTGGAGCAAAATTTATCATCTTCATATCAAATTCATCCATTCTTCATCCATCTTAGCTAGGTTATGGAAAAATTTCATCAAGGAGCTTCAATCATCATCAAGTCATCACAAAGTTTACAAAGGGATTGGGAAAGGGCCATTTTCCATATCAAAATGACACCAATTCCCCTATGGGATTGAGAGTTTTCATGTTTAAATAGGATTTAATTTCTTTTCTTGTTTTGTTCTTCATTTCTTTCCTATTTTGAGCATTGTGGATGAATTTCATGGGGAATCTTATTTCTAACTTGCATATGGATGTCATATTGTGTTCATTTCGTATGTTTGTGAAGGTCTAGGATTGGGGTTCACACAAAGCATCATGATGTCTGAGTAACGTCATGCTGAAGTTTGCAGCCATTTTGCACTTTGGACTCTTAAGGGATTCAGCCAGTTGAATGTAGCTCGAAGCAATTCAATGCATTTGGGTGTGAAAGAGGACCATTCCTAACATAAACATACCTACTCAAATGTGTTGGAATAGTTATTTTGGTCACACAAGTTGTAGAATGAAAGTTGCACCACTTTGCAACTTTGCACTACTTGCATTTGCAACTTTTTTCCCAAGCGAAATCCTACTAGCACAAGAAAATGCCTCTGAGATATCAAAAAATGAGAGAGGTTATTGTAGAGGTACACAACACGATCCCATAAGATCAGACGAGAAGTTTCTAAGTGTCACAATGCTTGAGTAACATCATGCTAAAGTTTGTAGCCATTTTGCACTTCAGACTCTTAAAGGATTCAACTGGTTGAACATAGCTCAGAGCAATTCAGTGTGTTTGGGTGCAAAAGAAGACCATGCATAGCGTAAATGTACCCACTTGAACATGTTGGAATAGTTATTTTGGTCACATGAGTTGTAGTGTAAATTTGCACTACTTGCACTTGACAACTTTTTTCCCAAGCAAAATCTTGCCACCATAGGAAAACACCTCCAAGATAGCGAAAACCAAGAGAGGTTATTGTAGAGGGGCACAACACAATCCCATAGGATTAGACTAGAAGTTTCTAAGCATCATGGTTTCTGAGTAATGTAATGTAAAGTTTGTAGTCATTTTTCACTTCAGACTCTTAAGGGATTCAGCCGGTTAAACACAGCTCGAAGCAATTTGACACATTTGGGTATGGAATAGGACCATTTCTAGAATAAATGTACCGAGTCATATGCATTGAAAAAATTATTTTGGTCACACAAGATGCAGAACAAAAGTTGCACCACTTTGCAACTTTGTACTACTTGCATTTGACAACTTTTTCCCCAAGCAAAATCTCACCACCATAGGAAAATGCCTACAAGATAGCAAAAACTGAGAGAATTTATTATAGAGGGGCACAACTTGATCCCATAGGCTTAGATGAGAAGTTTCTAGGCATCATGGTGTTTGAGTAACATCATCTTGAAGTTTGCAACCATTTTACACTTTGGACTCTTAAGAGATTCATCCGATTGAACGTAGCTTGAAGCAATTCAATGCATTTGGGTGTGAAAGAGGACCATTACTAGCATAAAAATACCCACTCGGATGTGTTGGAATAGCTCTTTTGGTCACATGAGTTGTAGAATGAAAGTTGCACCACTTTGCAACTTTGCACTACTTGTATTTGTAACTTTTTCCCCAAGTGAAATCTTGCTAGCACAAGAAAATGCCTCTAAGATATCAAGAAATGAGAGAAGTTATTGTAGAGGTGTACAACATGATCCCATAGGATTAGATGAGAAGTTTCTAAGTGTCATGATGCCTAAGTAACATCATGCTAAAGTTTGTAGCCATTTTGCACTTTAAACTCTTAAGGGATTCAACCGATTGAACATAGCTCAGAGCAATTCAATGCGCCTTTGGGTGCAAAAGAGGACCATGCATAGTGTAAAAGTACCCACTTGAACATGTTGGAATAGTTATTTTGGTCACATGAGTTGCAGAACAAAAGTTGCACCACTTTGTAACTTTGCACTACTTGCACTTAACTTTTTTTCCAAGCGAAATCTTGCCACCACAGGAAAATGCCTTCGAGATAGCGAAAACCAAGAGAGGTTATTGTAGAGGGGAATGACACAATCCCATAGGCTTAGATGAGAAGTTTCTAAGCATCACGGTTTTTGAGTAATGTCATGCTAAAGTTTGTAGTCATTTTTCACTTTAGACTCTTAAGGGATTTAGTTGGTTGAATATAGCTCGAAGCAATTTGGCACATTTGGGTGCGAAAGAGGACCATTTCTAGCATAAATGTACTAACTCGTATGCATTGGAACAGTTATTTTGGTCATACAAGATGCAAAACAAAATTTGCACCACTTTGCAACTTTGCACTACTTGCATTTGACAACTTTTTCCCCAAGCAAAATCTTGCCCCCACAAGAAAACGCCTACAAGATAGCAAAAACTGAGAGAATTTATTGTAGAGGGGCACAACTCGATCCCATAGGCTTAGACAATAAGTTTCTAAGCATCATGGTGTTTGAGTAACATCATCTTGAAGTTTGCAACCATTTTACACTTTGGACTCTTAAGAAATTCATCCGGTTGAACGTAGCTCAAAGTGATTCAGCGTGTTTAGATGTGAAAGAGGACTGTGCCTAGTGTAAAAAATACCCACTCAGATGTGTTGAAACAGTTATTTTGGTCACACGAGTTGCAGAATGAAAGTTGCACCACTTTGCAACTTTGCACTACTTGTATTTGACTTTTTCCCCAAGTGAAATCGCACCATCATAAGAAAACACCTCCGAAATAGAAAAAATGAGAGAGGTTATTATAGAGGGGCACAAAACAATCCCATAGGCTCAAATGAGAAGTTTATAAGCATCATAGTGTCTGAGTAACATCATGTTGAAGTTTGCAGCCATTTTTCACTTCAAACTCTTAAGGGATTCAATTGGTTGAACATAGCTCAGAGTGATTCAACGCATTTGGGTGCCTATGATGACCATGACTAAACATGAATAAACAAATTCCAACTAATTTCCACAAAAACTACAACAAGATGACTTTTGAACTTCCACCATTTAACAATAAGTTGCAATTTTGACAACTTTTACACAATTTTGCAATTTTTGCAATATTTTGCAGCTTAGACCTTCCAACCACCTAAAGACCTATAAAAGGACCCTTACATCATAAAATGGTCTAAATGACCTTATTTTTTGAATGAAAAGACTCAAATATCCCTAAACAACCAAAAGACCTCAATTGTGAACATTTGCATAAAATGCTCTTGGTGCCCTTGCACTTGTTAGTGGTTAGGGTGTCTTAATGTTTTTGGTCATGAATAATGTCCTTTGTAATGCAATGAAAGGGAGGTCCACAACTATCAAAACTCAAATTCAATTGAATAAATCAAACTTCCAACCTTCAAACCCTAACAAGGGTGACTCTTCTCAACTTCAATGTTCAGTCATGTAGGTGTGCAACCTACATTTTCCTCTTACAACTTTGAAGAGACCACTCAAAGCGACAAACACACTACCATTTTAGGAACCCATTAGTGAGACTTTAAACATATCACAGAATCACATGTACTTACTTTGGAATGATACCATCAAACTAACCTCGAATGCTAAAAAAGGGGCTCCAATTAGCCCACTTTAACAAAGGAACTCTCTATTATTGCTGCCCACTCAAAATACCATTGGATAATCCTCAAACTACCTCAAAAACCACAAATTATTCAACCACTGAGTCAAAAATCACTTGCTAAGACCCTCTTTCATGAAACCCTCATTTTTCACCTAATAAGTAGGTGTTTATTGAAAAACCCATCTCCAGACCTCATTTAACCTCAAAATATTTTCAAAAACTCTTATTTCACCCTGCACAAATTTAATTCACCTTCAAATTATGCTGTCCCCAAAGTTCTCACACATTTCCTTCTTAAATCTTCTTAATTTCACCCATTTTCACTCTTTGTTCAACTAGGGCTTCAAGCCCAAACATCCAAATGACCTACCATGCCTTTGCATACCTTCTATCACATCAAATTCCACCTGATAACACTAAAACAACTAGGTTCTAACCTTCTTGCAAACTATTGTTTTAATCTGCTACTTCAAGCTATGCCTCCTAGGCCTAAATTCATGCTTTTTCCACGCGTGAAAATTTCCACCAAATGTCTTTTCCACCCATTGTATTCTATTGTAGCTTAGTGGAATGGCATAATTAGGTGTAGGGAGCATGTGCGCATGATTTCAAGAGCAGGGGTGGCCATTTGAGGGTTTGGGCATGATGCCTAGTTGTCAAGAATGTGTGTTTTGAGTGAAATTTGAAGGTTAAGAGTAGGTAGTGATGGAAAAAACTTGGGGCAGCACTTTGTAAGAGTTAATTAAGCAAGGGTATACATATTTGAAGGTGTTGGAGGTATTGAAAAAGTGAGGAGAGCTCTGGAGGTGAGTTTTTCAATAAAACCCCTTTGAAACTTGTCAAAAGTGAGGGTTTTGAGTTTTGGAGTGTTGGTGAGTGTTTTATTGGAAGATGATTGTTGATTTAGTGCTTATGTACCCTGGTCATGACTGTCCAATGGTTTTTTGTGTCTGGAAGGAAGATTAAAGGATAGTTGGTTTGTTGAGAGTTTGCCACCCTGCTTTGCACAACTTTGGCATGCTTATCAACATAAAACTATGATATTTTTTGAATTTCAATATGTAATGATAATGCAATATGAAATATGTAGTGTGAGACAATGAAATTTGTGTATTTAAAATTTAAAGTTAAAATGTTAAACTTTACCATTGTTCTTGTCTTCAAAGTTGTTTAAACTATATAATTTAACCATAATATAACTAAACAATATATGATATAATTTAACCATTATTCATTATTTTTTATTGTCTATTTATTCAAGGGGTAAATGATTTTGACCAAAGCTATGAACCAAATACAACCATTCAACAATACCACCCCAAAGGGGTTTGAACCTTGGTGGCAAGAACAACAATCCCACCTATAAACCATCATACCATGCCATTACCGACATTATTTTTGATTGTCAACTATATAATATAACCATTATTTTTTATGTTATTATACATTGATATTTAACCATTGCTCAAGATTAAATTTTTGAATAGATTAAACATGCACATGACGAACAAATTATTTACTTCTATATATCAAATTATCCAATAATCAAGTGTATGTCCATATACAAAAAAGGCATCAATGCCAACTCAAACAAAGTTTTACAAAATGTGGCATATGCCATCTCGATATTTATTCAAAATATACATGCCAAAATGTCTATCTCATCTTAAACTATTGGTGGATCATGAAAATGGAGCCTCTTTGAAGCACTCCTTGGCTCTTAAGATAACTGCACAAGAAAAATTCAAAACACAATTGAGATCAATTATATTATATAATTTAAAATCGAATAATTAACATCAAAATCAATATACATTGAATTCTAATTGAAAAGGATTTATTTTTACATAAAATGACTTTAGCATTTCAAAATACCTTTGACATATTTTAATTTCAGGAGACTTTTGTACAAAATCAACAAAAAAAATGGGTTTGAGTGGTATTCAAATAAGTCTTTGGATGTGGCTCACAGATTTTACTACCAATTCTCCTTCTTACAACATCTCTTTGATTAGGAGAGGTCCTTGTGTTATCCTTCCAATAATCTACTATTAAAGATCTCAAGCCTTGTGTAATTCTTTTATCTTTATGTGGCACTATACCCAAGAATGCCCATAACTCATTGCTATTTGGATCCTCCAACCTTTCACTCCTTCATTTGGCTCTCATTAGAGATTATCTACTTATTTTCAAAGACTTACTTGTCTTTGTAAGGTTCACATTGTTCCTTCTTTGGCTGCTTAATAGTGTTGTCATCACACATCTTGTGGCACAACTATCCTTCGTGTATGAGGTAGAACACACACTCTCGTATGCACTCATCAAGTTCTTTACAATGGAATTTTCACTTGAGTCATTCAAAACTCTCAGCCCAAAATCCTTCATTGTGGGCCTAAATTTGAGTTGCCTCATCATTTCAACAAATAGTTGGCATCTTCCACCCTCACTTTACTTCTTAAAAAAAAAACTCCATATCCTCTGTGCAACTCTTTGACATGTACGTTTTGACATCTTATCAGGCATCCATTTCCAAACATTGGAATCAATATCAATAAAAAATCTAGGTTTTCTATGCAAAACTCTAGGAGGAGTTCTCAAATGTAAATTTGTGTCAATATTAGGAATTTCAACAACATCAAGGATAGAACACATACCTTCAATTTGAGGTGCAATTGATGACATACCTTGATATTGACATGTAAATGATGTTGTACCTCCAACTTGAGATGTTTTTTGTGGAGTGAATTCAAATAGAGGCGTGTTTGTTGATGTACTTTCGCAACTCAATGTTGTTGATGGTGTGTCTTCAACTGTAGATGTGATTTCTGATGTACTTGGAATACCACATGTTGCTAGTGTGTCTTCAACTGGAGATGTGCATTGAGCTTCACCTATGGTTGATGATGTGCCTCCAACTTTCAGATCCATTTGTGTCCTTCCATGAACTTTTTCCATTCATGCCATTTGTTTTTCCAATTGTACATCTCTCTTAGATTGCACGGGAATTTTTGGTTGTATGGGCTGCAATTTTTTATTCTCTTCTCCTTGCATTTTTTACTACACGTTCTAGTGTTAGATGCTTTGGTTGTTTCCTTAGCATGATGTTGAATCTTGGATATTCACAATCACACATAGAACAAAAGTAAGTAAGGCATTTTATGAAACATATTGATAACACTAATTACATTACATTTTATTGAGCACACCAAAGTATTTTATGAAAGAAGGCAGCAAGTTGTTTGGAATTATTGAACATGTATATATGCTACAACAGTTTTCATACATAAATCTACCTCCATACCACAAAAAACAACTTGTAATGCATTTTTTTAAACATATCCATACCGCTGATTACATTGTATTTTGTGGTTATTTGAGTAATTTTGGGCAACAAATGTAAAAGTTGCAAATCATGTCAAAAATTTGTCAATTTAGGCAAAAGTTTTCAAGGAGAGGTTGGCATGTAATTTTGAGAAGAGAAGTAATTGAAATACCCCTTGTTTTTATGTATTTTCCAGAAAATTTAAAGTTTCTTTGATCTATATGGTTATGTACCATTTTTTTTTTATCTTTCATGGAGTGAATCTTGTGGGAAGCAAGCCTAACACCATTTTAGACTTGGTTTGGATTGATTTCAATTGTTTTTTGTGAATTTTAGAGACAAATTACATAGGACCGATTTGTATACCTTGTTTTAAGGGTTTTGAGTGTATGAAAATGACATTTTAAGCAATTCCACCCACTTTTTTATTTTGTAACTTGGTGGAATGGATCATTAGGGAATGGTTTAGGTGTGTACATGGTTCATTGGAGTAGGGAAGATGTTTGAACTTGCTTTTTCTGTTACTGTCTTGAAGGTTTTTTTGCAAATTTTGCTTGAAAATGGATGTAGGGTTTGGTAAAATATTGATAAAAAAGGATGGTGAATGAACTTATAAGCATATGAAAAAATAATTAAGGGTGTTTGAAGTAGTGGCTAGGATAGACAAGGTCTGGGATATAGTTTTTCAATAAACCCCCATGCAAATTGCCTAAAATGAGGGTTTCATGTTTAGATGTCTTCGAAAGTGTGTCAATGCAAATAAATGGTGAAATTGGAGGTTTTGTTGATTGGTTGTTGCTGCCCCATTGAGTCTTGGGATTGAGGAGGAGTTTCCAATAGGTCCCCTTTGTAAAGCTCTTAGGTTTTCCAAATTAAACTTGCACATTAACATTCATGAAAGCTCTTAGGTTTTCCAAATTAGTTGAAAATAAAAGTTTTCCCACAACCATCAGTAATAATGAATTTAATGTTCAATTATATGTGTAACAATGAAGATTAATAAAATCATCAAATGAATGGTCTATAAATTGTCAAAACAAAACAAAAAAACTTATGTTAAGTTGAATTCATTTATCTAAGCATGCTAGAAATGGAATACTATAAGAAATGCAAATATAATTCATAAGCAAATTTGTGTTAAATTGATGTCATTTATATAAGTTTAACATGAATTCATCTAAATTATGTCATGGTTTTCATTTTTTTCTTCAAAGTCATAAAAATTAAACTTTTTTATGCAACGCCCATCTAATTCAATGTTGAATTTTAAGTCCAATTGTTATGATTAATAAAATAATTTAAGGAATTTAGATTATTTTCAAAAATAAACAAACATACTAAATATAAACATTTCAATATTAGGTATGTGCAGGATCATCATGGAAAAAACAGGCCTTAAGCGATGAAAAATTTAGAAAAATCAGAGTTAGGCAACTTAACGTAAATATTTGAATAAATTATCTATATTATTTAAAAAATATGTAAGAATAAATTATCTATATTATTTCAAAAATATGTAAGAATAGAATGCATAGAAAATTGAATGTAGTTTCTAAAATACTAGGTTTATTTTTTAAAAAATCTATTTGGCAAAAATTTGAAATTTCAATGCAGTAGTACTTAAATTTTAGGGAAAAAATAAGAAGTAGGTGTCTATCTGACCACCCTAACTACAATAAAATGATAATATTTTTTATAAGATTTTAGATATAAGTAGAGGACTCATGTCACGATGTGATGCATATTTTTTTGTAATTTTTTTCTAAGTAAATAATTAATTATGAATTTTTTATTACAACTTTTAAAAAATATAAAAAATCATATATCTAACCACCTTAACTTGTTCAAAACTTCATGCAATTCATTTTTTCTTTTTAATCCTATAGTATATGAAGCATAGAATGTAACACATGTTTTGGATTCAAAAAATGTGATACCGTTTGAAAGCTATAAATGTTTTTCAATCAACCTATCAATCAAGATTTTAGTTGTAATTCAAATAGAAAATGAATAATAATTATTTATTGAATTCAAAGTAAAGAATAATTTATATTGGTGGAAAGCTAAGAATCTCCTTTAAAAACCTTTTTTGTTTCATCAATTTTGGGTAAAAAAAAAGTCGTTAGCCACATACCCTACACATACCCATCATATTGCCACGTTTTGGCCGATCATGATCTTGCACGTACCCTATTACCAAAATGAATATATTACCTGAGATAATGTAAAATGATGTAGAAACTTCAAAATTTCTTCATCTACATTGTCTGGCATGCAAATTGGTGGCAAAAATGTGATGGATCAAGCATTGATTGGTACAATAGGGAGTCAACTACATAAAAAAGGCGTTTCTCTATCGGATAAAGCGTTGAACCAAACAAAAGCAAAAGTATGTGGGCCGAAATCATGGGGTCAACCCCTATTTTACTGTTTCAAGGTAAAAAAACACATTTGGAACTCACCAAATTTGGAGAGTGCCAAATTTGGTGCTTTGAAATGCTTTCACAATATCAATAGGAAGGGAGTGAGACTTGAGATAGACAAAGAGGGGATATGAGAGAGAGATTAGTCCTAGTAGCGTGGTAGGGACTAAGACCTGAGAGCGATAGAGACTTGAGAGGGATAGAGAGTTATCCAATTAGGGTGGGGGAGAAGACCTCACAATGGGAGAGGGGTTGGAGTGAAATAGATTTGTCTACCTTCTACCCTTAAACTATAAATCGGAAACCCTTAAACCCTCAACCATCTCTCTCTCTCAACCCTCAACCCTCTACCCTCTACCCTCAACCATAAAACCCTTAAACCATAAACCTTAAACCCTCTACCCTCAACCCTTAAATAGTAAACTCTAAAACCATCAACCCCCTATTTTTCTTTCTCTCTCAACCCTACACCCTCTACCCTTAAACTGTAAACTGTAAACCATTAAATCATAAACTCTAAACCCTAAAATCCTAAAACCCTCAACCCCCCCTCTCTCTCAACCCTAAACCCTCTACCCTCAACCCTGAACCCTCTACCCTATACCATCTACCCTAACCCTCTACCCTCCACCCTCAACCCTTAACCCTTAAACCATCTACCCTCTACCCTTAACCCTCAACCCTCAACCCTGAAACCCTCAACACTCTCTATCTCTCACTCTCTACCCTCTACCCTCTACCCTCAACCCTCAACCCTAAACCCTTAAACCTCAACCCCTCTCTTAACCCTACACCCTCTACTCTCAACCCTCTACCCTCTACCCTAAAACCATCTACCCTCTCACTCTCTCTGTCTCTCTCTCTAAACCCTCAACCCCCCCTCTCTCTCTCTTGACCCTACACCCTCTACCCTAAAACCGTAAACCCCAAAACTCTTAAACCCTCAACCTCCCTCCCTCTCTCTCAACCCTACACCCTCTACCCTATACCCTCAACCCTCAACCCTTAAACCCTCTACCCTCAACCCTTGACCCTAAACCCTTAAACACTCTACCCTCAACCCTTAAACCCTAAAACCTTGAACTCTCTACCCTCAACCCTTAAAACATAAACTGTAAACCCTAAAAACCTAAAACCATAAACCCTCTCTCTCTCAACCCTACACCCTCTACCCTAAAACCCCAAAACCCTCAACCCCACTCTCTCTCTCTCTCTCAACCCTAAACCCTCTACCTTCAACCCTCAACCCTCAACCATATGCCATCTACCCTCAACCCTCTACCATTCACCCTCAACCCTTAAACCCTTAACCCTTAAAATTTCTACCCTCTACCCTCAACCCTCTCTATCTCTCTCTCTCTACCCTCTACCATGTACCCTCAACTCTCAACCCTTAAACTCTAAAACCCTTAACCCCATTCTCTCTCTCTCTCAACCCTACACCCTCTAGCATTAAACTGTAAACCCTAATCCCTAAACCTTAAAACCCTTAAACCCTCAACCCCCCTATTAGCTCTCAAAAATGCAGGAAAAAAACCTCAAGAGGCTCGAAATCTCTTGGTACATTTTAAGGTAACAAACAAGGTCAAATGAATTAAACCTTCTACTTTTTAGGTGCTGCTAAACCTAGGCGGGTGTACCTATATGAATGAAGCAGACTTAATGTACTTATCTCTCCTAAAAAAATTTGTCCACAATGGCAGATGGGAGTGAACAAATGGAATCAAATTTGGTATAAATCATATAGTAATCTTCTAATCTAAATCCTAATATGTTCAGTTAATATATGTAAAGAAGATGAATAAATCTAAATGGTGAAATTGTAGAGACTAGTGCCTTATTGGATGTGCAGAGTCAAGATGAATAACATTTCCTGGTAGAAACTCAAATTGTTTGGCATATGTTTTGTTTACAACTTGTATAAACATGCAAGACTGTGATTACTAAGCTCTTCTTAATGATCTAGATGAATTTCTCTGATTACTGTGATCAACCAAAAGGATTTAATCTCTCCTTGAGAGAACCAGTTAACTAATCACACAGATACAACAATTGTGCACTAATAAATTGAAGATAAACTTGTTATATCAATTTAAACAACCAGAAAGCACCAATCTTGGAGACAGCTTAGTAATACTTTCAATGAATTTCAACACTCAATTGACACCAAAAACGAATTGCCACATCAACTGATTTTCATAAAGATCCCCATTTTGAAATCATGCAATCGTACTCTCTGTTCTGAGAATTTTATTCTACTGCATCTACCTACTATATATCTGATATCGAATCCCTAATCTAATGATTCAATTTACATTTGGGGATGAGTATTTATAAACTTGCATTTGAATAGACACATCATTTCGCACTCACATGTTGGCCAACAACATTATTCGGGCATCAATTAATCATCTTTGAGTGTAGTCATGCCGAAGTCCAATGTTTCGCCAAGAAGTATCCCTTTGTCCATCGCTGTAAAATTATTCTATCTCATTGACACATTAAGTCTCACCGATGAATGTTCATTCATCCCATATGCTTCGCTATGACATTCCAATGTTGGGGAGATCTCTCGTAGATCATATTATGTTTTACTGAAAGTCTTCATCCATCTTGTGTGTCATTGAGACAAATCATAGTCGGGGAGAGGCTCCATAGAATTCTTTGAGTCTTACCGAAACACCCCGAGTTCACTTTTGATCGCCGTAACAATACCCTTCTCACACCGAGAAAACAATACTTCAGTGTGACATATTAGATCAGAAAGACTATATAACATTACACCGATAGAATCCTTTTGATAAAATCCCTTCGCAGTTTGTCGGTAAGACCCAACGAAGTCGTTGAGACATCACTTCGATAACATGACTCTTGCCAATATGAATCTTCACATGTGCCAGTCGATGGGACAAAACATAATCAGAATGACTACACACTAAAGACATAGCTCATGCTGAAACATCATTATATGTACTAGTTAGTGAAACACAAAAAGTTCGCTATGACTTCACATTGATGCCACAAGATTTCTCCCCGAGACATTCCTTCCGTTGCCGGTCGGCAAGAAATGAAATGATCGGTATGAACTTACTCTAAAGACCTTTTAGTTTGGACGATAAGCCTCCACGTGCACAATTCTGTGAGACCCAACCCATTTGGTGAGAACTCACCCCAATGATATCACTCTCGCCGATACGTTCTTTCCTCTGTCACCGAAACAATGTGTATGTCTTGCTGATAGGTGTATGCACATGATTTCTAATTGCTATGACATCAAAGGAGTCTTGCCAATAAGTAATAACAGACTCATATTAATAAGAATACTGAATGGGTCGGGGAGACCATAATGAACTCACGTCGATAGGAACAAGAATTTGCAATATTCAGACATAGATGATTTTATGGGGCTATATGGCCAAATATGGAGAAAATATGCTCGTGGTGGGACTTATTTGGAAAATTATGAATGTGATCAACATGTAAAATCATTAGAATTTTACAATTGTAACAGTGGCTCCATCTGGGGATGAATGATAGTGAGATCATTGCAAGGATCCAGATCTTTGGGTGAGCAGACCAGACACAAAATGAAAGATCATGTAGCATGATGGAATGAATGGAAAATGAATGCAAAATGGAGATGAAAAAAAACCCTAAACTACTGTGCATGGAAAAGAATTTTAAAGAGGATAAGCAAGAGTTGTCCATGCATTGGCAACCCTTAATCCTCTATGTTTCAACTTCATCAGTTTTGAACAGCTACAGTCTGAAACTCAAGCCATACTTTCCCCTGTCAAATACCTAGTTTGGCCTTGAGTTCATCAGATTCCTCTTGAAGACATTCATGCAACCTTCCTTTTCATTGTTATCAAGAGTTCTTAGAAAATCATCATGCTCAGCTTGGTCCAAGTTCCCTACACCATTCTGCAGTTCAAATTATTCATCATTATGGAACAAAACTCTGTTATCTCCAACATACAAAGTATATGCATATTCAATGAAAAAATCCTCATTATCTTTCTCACTGTTATGTATTATGAAACACTCTCCTAGCTGTATTGAAAATTGACCATCAAAGTGCTTCTCTTGAGAATCAAAAAATTTTGTTACATCAACACTGTCTGAAACAAACAAACCTGAAACCTTTTGCACCTCTTTGACATTACCATTTGGATACAACATTGGATTATGACTCATATCTTTAATATCAGGCATATATGAACCAATCAATGCTAGACATCTATCATCCTTGGCATGCAAATAAATGTCTTCTCCACATGAGCTAGAAATTTCAAAATCACATACCTCATCTTGAATGGACACAAACTTTTGATCAACTCCAAAGGTTTCATTGTCAATTCGAAAAATGCACTGGGAGTCATATGAATCACTGCACAAAGAAATTTCATTGTCAAAACAAATGTAAGCTAGACACAAAACTTTAGGATCAACTTCATGTGTATATCTCTGATATTCAAGAGTTAGCAAATCTGAAATTTGCTCACTGCTGAGTGAACAACTTTCATCTTCCACATCTTCTATAATTTCTCCCACTTCATGATCTCCACAAGAGCTAGAAATATCTCCTTGTTGTAAATTAGAATTTACATGATTTCCCTCAAAATCTTCCTCATTGTAACATGATGCACAATCCCCCTCCAATTCATTTTCCAATTCATCAACATGGAAATTTTCAAGATCATTACAATTATTCTCTGCACACGTTGATGCACTCTCCTCTTCATCATCAGATGTATCATGGTTCTCATCTATAATAGGAAGTGTTACTTGTTCACTATCAAGTGGATCCACATTTTCCATTGCCTCTTCATCCTGATTTTCATAAGAAGTGGAAGAATCCCTTGACTACAGATCAAAATCCATAGGTTCCTCTTCACAATCTGAATACTCATTCGATCCTTCATAACATGCACTACTTTCCCTGAAATAATTTGTTATGCAAGAGAAATCTCTTGTATCTTCATCTTCCACATGCAAGCTATCATATGAACCATTTTGACTTGTACTTGTCTCATCTTCTATTGGTTGCATTGTTTGATCGATTTCTCTATACTCATCAGAAATACAACCATTGGGTTCAACATTGATAGTGTTCTCATACCTTATCTTCTCCATGGCATCGATGAATTTATTCACTTGATCATAGGCATGCTGTATTGATAATTCTGACCAATAGGCCGATTCAGGTTTCCAAACTTTTATGAAATGTGCAACAAAAAAGGGTCTTGTAGGCTTACAATTAGGAGGTAATTGCATACAGACATCTATCATCCTATTGTACAGAGAAGTCAAATCTTCTCCTTCATACCTCCTTATGCTAAGAAATGCATCAAAGGGGTAAATTCCATATTCTGATTTTGTGGTGGAGTCTTGGCTTTGAGTATACTCATCTTATTCTGCTTCAAATTGTTGATTCTAGTTTAGGCATACATATCACTACAAGTTCTGATTTTCTTGAATCTCTAATAACCCATGGGAAGCCCAATTTGGTGTAGAAAGATTTCCATATTTCTCAAGAAATTGATCCTGAAATCCTTGGAGAGAATTAATAGAGGCTGTTGGTAGGCTATTGAACCAATCCCTAGCATCTTCAATGAGTGACATCAAAAATAACCTCATATGTAAATCTTCATATGGCACATCCAGGTCTTCGATGAAAGCATTGAAGCTCCTTAAATGATATTCAACAGTGGTTGTATTACTCCCTGTAAATTTAGGCACCAAACTTCTCCAACTGCCATCCATAGGGTAAGGGTATCATTGAAACCCTGTTAGATCAAATTGCCTGATTATCATTGTTGTGTACTGGTGAGGGGGAGGGTCAGCTGGGTAGTGATATTGATACATCGGATTATTGTGCTTTGTATGATGATGTGGCACATACCGCAATTCAACTTTTAGTTCTTCTATCTCCTTCTTCTGAGATTCAAATAGTGCCTTGAATTCCTCATAAGTTAGAGATTCATAATCATCTTGGGGAGTTTCATGATCAATAGGTCCACTCTGATTACCCTCCATTTTCAGATCATTGTGTGTCCACTTACTGCTGCCAGGAGGACCTACAATATGACCTCCCCTGTATTGGGATCTTCTTCCATTCATGTTTGAACAGATGCAATATTTTTGTTAGAGTCACCCCTCACTTTTTTCAAAAGTGAGAAAATATTTGACATTTCTTATTCCCAGCAGAGTCACTACAAAATTTCTGACTCTATGATTAAGGCCTTGATTCTGAATGTGTTCCCCAGTAGAGTTGCCAATTTGCTAAGTGTGTGACTCAGATGGGGAGTGCAAATGAAACAATTGTGAACCTTTGGTTAGAGACCAATTTTAGAACTATATTGACTCTATGGATGGATAGGCTGGAACCAAATTTTTTGATATTTGTCCCCAGCAGAGTCACCAATTTGTTAGCTCTCAAAAACACAAGTGGAAAACCTCAAGAGATTGCCAATCCCTTGGTACGTTTTAGGGTAACAGAAAAGGTCAAATGAATTAAACCTTCTACTCTTTAGGTGTTGCTAAACCTAGGTGGGTGTACCTATATGAACGAAGCAGATTTAATGTACTTATCTCTCTTGAAATGTTTTGTCCACAATGGAAAATGGGAGTGAACAAATGGAATCAAATTTGGTATAAATAGTATAGTAATATTCTAATCTAAATCCTAATATGTTCAATTAATAGATGTAAAGAAGATGAATAAATCTAAATGGTGAAATTGTAGAGAATAGCGCCTTATTGGGTGTGCGGAGTCAAGATGAACAACATTTCCTGGTAGAAACTCAAATTATTTGGCATATGTTTTGTTTACAACTTGTATAAACATGCAAGACTGTGATTACTAAGCTCTTCTTAATGATCCATATGAATTTCTCTGATTACTGTGATCAACCAAAAGGATTTAATCTCTCCTTAAGAGAACCAATTAACTAATCACAGATAAAACAATTGTGCACTGATAAACTAAAGATAAACTTGTTATATCAATTTAAACAACTGGAAAGCACCAATCTTGGAGACAGCTTAGTAATACTTTCAATGAATTTCAATAGACAATTGACACAAAAAATGAATTGCCACATCAACTAATTTTCATAAAGATCTCCATTTTGAAATCATGTAATTGTAGTCTCTGTTATGAGAATTTTATTCTACTGCATCTACCTACTGTATATCTGATATCGAATCCCTAATCTAATGATTCAATTTACATTTGGGAATGAGTATTTATACACTCGAATTTGAACATACACATTGTTTCACACTCACATGTTGGCCAACAACATTATTTGGGCATCAATTAATCATCTCTAAGACATTTTCCAAGTCATTTTGTAGTCATGCCAAAGTCCAATGTTTCATCAAGAAGTATCCCTTTGTCCATCGCTGTAATATTATGTCATCTCATCAACACATTAAGTCTCACCGATGAATTTTCATTCATCCCATATGCTTCGCTATGACATTCCGATGTCGGGGAGATCTCTCGTAGATCATATTATGTTTTATTGAAAGTCTTCATCCATCTTGTGTATCGCTGAGACAATTCATAGTCGGGGAAAGGCTCCATAGAATTCCTTGAGTCTTACCGAAACACCCCAAGTTCACTTTTGATCATCGTAACAATACCCTTCTCACACCGAGACAACAATACTTTGGCGTGACATCTTAGATCGGAAAGACTATATAACATTATACCAATAGAATCCTTTTGATAAAATCCCTTTGCAGTTTGTCAGTAAGACCCAACGAAGTTGTTGAGACATCACTTCGATAACATGACTCTTGGTGATATGAGTCTTCACATGTGTCGGTCAGTGAGACAAAATGTAATAAAAAAGACTACACACCGAAGACATAGCTCATGCCGAAACATCATTATATGTACTAGTCGGTGAAACACAAAAAGTTCGCTATGACTTCACATCGACGCCGCAAGATTTCTCCCTGAGACATTCCTTACATTGCCGGTCAGCAAGACATGAAATGATCAGTATGACCTTACTCCGAAGACCTTTTAGTTTGGCCGATAAGCCTCCACGTGCATAATTCGGTGAGACTCGACCCATTTGGTGAGACCTCACCCTGGTGATATCACTCTTGCCGATATGTTCTTTCCTCTGTCGCCAAAACAATGTGTATGTCCTGCTGATAGGTGTATGCACATGATTTATAATTGCTGTGACATCAAAGGAGTCTTGTCGATAAGTAATAACAGACTCATTAACAAGAATACTCAATGGGTCGGGGAGACCATAATGAACTCATGGGTATGTGCAGGATCATGATGGGCCAAAAAGTGGCAATATGATGGGTATGTGGCTGATGACCATTTTTTTACCCAAAATTGATGAAATGAAAAGGGTTTTTAAAGGAGATTCTTAGCTTTCCACCGATGCAAATATACTTTACTTTGCATTTAATAAGTAATTATTATTCATTTTCTATTCAAATTACGACTAAAGTCCTGATTGATAGGCTAATTGAAAAAAATATATAGCTTTCAAACGGTATCACATTTTTTGAATCCAAAACATGCATCACATTCTATGCTTTTCATACTATAGGATTAAAAAAAAAAAAATTGAATTTCATGAATTTTTTACCAAGTTAAGGTGGTTAGACATACGAGTTTTTATATTTTTAAAAAGTTGTAATAAAAATTCATTATTAATTATTTACTTGGAAAAATTACAAAAAAATGCATCACATCAAGGCGCGAGTCCTCTACTTGTATATAAAATCTTATAAAAAAATATTATCATTTTATTGTGGTCAGGGTGGTCAGACAAACACCTACTTCTTATTTTTTCCCTGAAATTTAAGTACCACTGCATTGAAATTTAAAATTTTCACCAAATAGATTTTTTGTTTTTTTAAACAAACTTAGTAGTTCAAAAACTACATTTAATTTTCTACAGATTTTATTCTTACATATTTTTGAAATGATATAGATAAATTATTCAAATTTTTACGTCAAGTTGCCTAACTCTGATTTTTCTGAATTTTTTGCCACTTAAGGGCCTATTTTTTCCATGATGATCCTGCACATACCCTCATGCCGATAGGAACAAGAATGTGCAATATTCAAACATTGATGATTTTATGGGGCTATATGGCCAAATATGGAGAAAATATGCTCGTGGTGGCACTTATTTGGAAAATTATGAATGTGATCAACATGTAAAATCATCAGAATTTTATAGTTCTAATACCCCCCTCTCTCTCTCTCTCAACCCTACACCCTCTAGTCTCAACCCTCAACCCTCAACCCTCAACCCTCAACCCTCTACCCTCAACCCTCTACCCTCTAACCCCCCCAACCCTAAAAATGTTAACCCTCTCACTCTCTCTGTCTCTCTCTATAAACCCTCAACCCTTGCTCTCTCTCTCTCTCGACCCTACAACCTCTACCCTTAAACCATAAACCCTAAACCATAGAAATCTTAAACAATCAACCCCCCTCTCTCTCTCAACCCTACACCCTCTACCTTCTACCTTGTACCCTTAACCCTCAACTCTCTACCCTAAATCCTCAACGCTTAAACCATAAACCCTAAAACCTTAAACCCTATACCCTAAACCCTTAAACACTCTACCATCTACCCTTAACCCTCAACCCTCAACCCTCAACCCTCAAACCTCAACCCTCTACCCTCTACCCTATACCCTCAACCCTTAACCATTAAACCCTAAAACCCTCAACCCTCAAGCCTACACCCTCTACCCTTAAACCGTAAACTGTAATCCCTAAACCCTAAACCGTTTACTCTTAACCCTTAATCCCTAAACCCTAAACCATAAAACATCTACCCTCAACCCTCAACCCTCAACCCTCAAACCCTCTACCCTAAACCCTTAAACCCTAAACCCTTAACCTCTAAACCCTCTACCTCTCTAACCTTAAACCATAAACCTTGAAACCTAAACCATTAAACCCTAAACCCTAAACCCCTAAACCCTCTACCCTCTACCCTCAAACACCCCCTCTCTCTGTAAACCCTACACCCTCTACCCTTAAACCATAAAATATAATCCCTAAACCCTAAAATCTCTACCCTTAACCCATAATCCCTAAACCCTAAAACCTAAAACCTAAAACCTAAAACCTCTACCCTTTACCTTCAACCCTTAAACCCTAAATCCTCAACCCTCCACCCTCCACCCTTAAACCCTTAAACCTTAAACCACTAAATTTACCCTCTACCCTCTACCCTTAACCCTCTATTCTCTACCCTCTACCCTCTACCCTCTACCCTTAAACCATAAAACTTGAACCCTAAACCCTAAACCCTAAATCCTCTACACTCTAATCTCAACCCTCAAACCTTAAACCCTTAAACCATCAACCCTCAACCCTACACCCTCTACCCTTAAACTATAAACCATAAACCCTAAAACCTCTACCCTCTACACTCAACCCTCAATCCTTAAACCCTAAACCCTCTACCATTAAACCCTTAAACCCTAAACCCCTAAACCCCTAAACCCCTAAACCTCTACCTTCATTCTCAACCCTCTACCCTCTACCGCTAAACCATAAACCTTTGAACCCCAAACCTTAAACCCTTTAAAACGTAAACCCCAAAGTGACCTGAGGCGGGCGGAGAGACCTGAGAGAGGAGAGGAGAGAGAGTGAGAGACAGAGGCGGGAGAGAGGGACTTGAGAGAGAGAGAGGGAGAGGTGGTGGAGGAGATACTTGAGAGAGAGGGAGAGGGAGAGGGAGAGGAGAGGGAGAGAGATAGGAGTGAGCAGAGGGAGTGACAGAGGGAGGAGTGGAAGAGAGATAGAGGAGTGACAGGAGAGGTGGGAGGAGGGGGGCAATGAGGGGGGAGAGAGTTGAAAAGAGAGAGAGGGGAGAGGGGTGATTAAAGATACTCTGAGAGAGAGAGAGGGGTGGGAGGAGAGAGACCTAAGAGAGAGGGAGAGAGATGAGTGTAAGAGAGAGAGGGAGCAGGATATAGAGGAGTTGGAGAGAGAGGGAGAGAGATAGAGTGTAAGAGAGAGAGGGAGCAGAGTGAGAGAGGGAGTGGGAGAGAGAGTAGAGGGAGAGAGGGGAGGGAGGGAGAAACCTAAGAGAGGAGAGCAAGAGACCTGAGAGAGAGGAGAGAGGAGGGAGAGGGGGTGGTAGGATAAATCCAAGAGAGAGGGAGACACCTGAGAGAGGAGGAGGAGACAAAGTGGGAGGGAGCAAGGAGGGAGACACCCAAGAGAGGTGAGAGAGGGAGGGGAGACAGGAGGGTGGGAGATACAAGGAGTGAGAGAGAGAGAGACCTGAGAGGGGAGAGGGGTGGGAGGGGAGAAGGGAGTACCTAGGACAGAGGGGACGGGAGGAGATGGAGGGGAGGAAGAGAGACAGTATATAGAGGGGATGGGGGGAGACACCGAGAGAGAGAGGGAGAGAGAGAGGGAGAGAGATAAAGGGAGTGAGAGAGAGAGAGGGTATGGGAGAGAGATAGAGGGATTGAGTGAGAGAGACAAAGAGAGACCTAATAGAGGGAGAGGGGGTAGGAGAGTGATAATTGAGAGAGAGAGGGAGGGGGAGGAGGTGGAAGGGAGAGACTTGAGAGAGAGGGAGATGGATAGAGAGTGGGAGACAGATAGAGGGCGTGGGAGAGAGAGGGAGAGGTGGTGGGAGGAAGATACTTGAGAGAGAGGGAGACAAATAGGGAGAGAGATAGAGGGAGGGAGTGGAAGAAAGATAGAGGGAGTGATTGTGAGAGGGAGAGGGGGCAGGAGGGAGAGACATGAAAAAGAGAGAGAGGGAGAGGGGGTAGGATGAAGATACATGAGAGAGAGATGGGGGAGAGGGGGTGGGAGGGAGAGACCTAAGAGAGAAGGAGAGAGACAGATTGGGAGAGAGATAGAGGGAGTGAGAGAGAGAGAGGTAGTGGTAGAGAGAGAGAGGAAGAGAGAGGGGGTGGGAGGGAGAAACCTAAGAGAGAGGGAGAGACTTGAGAGAGAGAGAGTGAGGGAGAGGGTGTGGGAGGTCCAGAAACCTAAGAGAGAGGGAGAGGGAGAGAGGGTGGGAGGGAGACACTTGAGAGAGAAGGAGAGGGAGACAAAGTGGGAGAGAGTGGGTGGGAGGGAGATACCTAAGAGAGTAGGAGAGAGAGGGAGTGGGAGATAGAGGTGTGGGAGAGATACAAGGAGTGAGAGAGAGACTTGAGAGAGGTTGAGGGGGTGGGAGGGAGAAGAAGTACTTGGGATAGATGGATGGGATAGAGATGGAGGGAGTGAGATAGATAGAGAGAGAGGGGGGTGGGGGAGATACCTGAGAGATAGGGAGAGAGAGAGAGGGAGAGAGATAGAGGGAGTGAGAGAGAGAGAGGGTGTGGGAGAGAGATAGAGGGAGTGAGTGAGAGAGACAAAGAGAGACCTGACAAAGGGAGAGGGGGTAGGAGAGAGATACTTGAGAGAGAGAGGGAGGGGGAGGAGGTGGGAGGGAGAAACTTGAGAGAGAGGGAGAGGGAGGGAGAGTGGGAGAGATATAGAGGGAAAGGGAGAGAGAGGGACTTGATAGAGAGAGGGAGAGGTGGTGGGAGGAAGATACTTGAGAGAGAGGGAGAGAAATAGGGAGAGAGATAGAGGGAGGGAGTGGAAGAGAGATAGAGGGAGTGATTGTGAGAGGGGGTAGGAGGGGGAGACATGACAAAGAGAGAGAGGGAGAGGGTGTAGGATGAAGATACATGAGAGAGAGATGGGGTAGAGGGGGTGGGAGGGAGATACCTAAGAGAGAAGGAGAGAGATAGAGTGGGAGAGAGAGAGAGAGGGAGTGAGAGAGAGAGAGAGAGAGGTAGTGGTAGAGAGAGAGAGGGAGAGGGTGAGAGGGAGAAACCTAAGAGAGAGGGAGGAGAGACTTGAGAGAGAGAGAGAGTGAGGGAGAGGGTGTGGGAGGTCAAGAAACCTAAGATAGAGGGAGAGGGAGAGAGGGTGGGAGGGAGACAAAGTGGGAGAGAGTGGGTGGGAGGGAGATACCTAAGAGAGTAGGAGAGAGAGGGGTGGGAGAGATACAAGGAATGAGAGAGAGAGACTTGAGAGATGGAGAGGGGATGGGAGGGAGAAGGAGTACTCGAGATAGAGGGATGGGATAGATATGGAGGGAGTGAGAGAGATAGAGAGAGAGGGAGAGAGAGAGGGAGAGAGATAGAGGGAGTGAGAGAGAGAGGGTGTGGGAGAGAGATAGAGGGAGTGAGTGAGAGAGACAAAGAGATACCTGACAGAGGGAGAGAGATAGAGGTGTGGGAGGGAGAGACTTGAGAGAGAGGGAGGGAGGGAGAGGGGGTGGGAGGGACAGACTTGAGAGAGAGGGAAAGGGAGAGAGAGTGGGAGAGAGATAGAGGGTGTGAGAGAGAGAGGGCCTGAGAGAGGAGGAGAGGTGGTGGGAGGGAGATAATTTGAGAGAGGGAGAGGGGAGAGAGAGAGAGAGATAGAGGGAGTGAGGAGAGGGAGGGAGGAAGAGAGATAGAGGGAGATGGGCAGGGAGGGTAGATCAAACAAAGAGAGAGAGAAGAGGGGGTAGGATGGAGATAATTTTGAGAGAGAGAGAGGGGAGAGGGGTTGGAGGGAGAGACCTAAAGAGAGAGAGAGAGAGAGAGAGAGAGAGAGAGAGAGAGAGAGAGAGAGAGAGAGAGAGAGAGAGAGAGAGAGAGAGAGAGAGAGAGAGAGAGAGAGAGAGAGAGAGAGAGAGAGAGATAAGGAGTGGGAGAGAGAGAGGGAGTGTGAGAGAGAGATAGAGGGGGGGATGGAGATACTTGAGAGAGAGTGAGAGAGAGAGAGGGAATGGGAGAGAGATAGAGGGAGTGAGTGAGAGACCTAAGACAGGGAGAGGGGGTAGGAGGGAGACACTTAAGAGAAAGATAGAGAGAAAGATATCAACCTAAGAGAGGGAGATGGAGTGAGAGAGACAAAAAGACCAAAGGGGGAGAGAGAGAGGGAGAGTGAGAAAGGGGTTGGAGTGAGATAGATTCATTTAGGTACCTAGTGGGAGGGAAAGAGACCTAAGAGAGGAGATTGGATTGAGAGAGAGTAGTCTAGATTGCATCAGAGGGAGTGAGACCTAAGAGAGAGAGAGAGACTTTAGAGGGATAAAGAGTTATCCAGTTAGGGTAACAAGTTAGAGAGTGTATGAAAGGTAAAACCTCAACTATCTAGATCTACAATCATAAACTGTGCACTCTAAGCATTATCAAAGTTGTCGACCAAAGAGGGGAAATTCAGGTTTTGTTCAAAGCAGGTCATTTGGTGATCACCAAATTTGGTGCTCGCCAAATGACACATCACATTTGGTGCAAGCCAAATTTGGGGCTTTCCAAATGTGATGTGCCATTTGGCGAGCGTAAAATTTGGTGCTCACCAAATGACCTGCTTTGGATGTGTTAATTGACAGGATTTTCCAAATTTCCTCATATTTTTGTCCATGCTCCCCATCTCATTTGGACATATTTCAATGCAATTTTTTTAAAAAAAAGTGATAGTGTTAACCTCTCTCTTAGCTATCTAAATATATAATTATTTTTTCATTTTGATTTAGTTAAGGTTTTGATCCATGGCTTCTTATGTAAATGCCTTTGTTTTTTGTCACAAACCAACATGTCCTAGTTTTAGGATAGATTTTTACTTGTTCATTGAAACATGAAACAAATTACATTTTTTGAAACTAGACTCGATTCTACACATGATGAAAAAAAAATTAATTTTCAATTAGTTTTCAAAAAAATTAGGGGGGAGCACGCTCAAATTTCAGCTTTTTAGGATGTGTCTACTTTGAAAATTCATAAAATATTATATATTCATTAAAAAAATTATCCAAAAGAATGAGGATAAACTACATGGTGTTAGCTAATTTCTCACCATTGGGATTTTTGAAATTCTAAAAAAAAAAAATCAAAAAAGGAGAGCCCTCAGGTGCTATGCTATTTTTTTGATAAAAAAAGCACCTGTTTTGGCCCCCCCCTTTTTGAGACCCTTAATATTCATTAATTTCAAAAATAAATAGTAGCATAGAAATTAGACTCAGAGCACTTCAACTTTTGTTCTTGCCGCATTTTGAAATTGAGTGTAACTATCTTCATTTTCTCGTGCAAATTAGATTTTGCTGATTTTAGAAAAAAAGTGGCATCTTAAGAGCCAAAATTGTGTCATGGATCCATGCACTTAACCATAGCTACAATTCCTCCTATGGTAATGGTTACAATGCCAAAGATATACATAGATAATAAAAAAAATAGAGCAACAACAGAAGAAAATATTTAACTACAATTGCTCCAATGGTAATAGGTAGAAAGCTAAAGTTGCACAGTCATAACTATAAAGCCACAAAAATCATTCAAGTCAACCATATCTTTTTGACGATAGGAAGAAGATTTAATTGCAATTTCCCCGAAGCCACATTAAACATAGCTCCTAATTCCAATACGTAGCAATAATCTTTGCAAAATGAGGACAACCCCACACTTCACTAAATATTATAGAGAAATCAAGAAATTGTAAAAGAGGTATTAGAATAGCACTCAACAGCCAAAAATTAGTAACCCTAACCATATTTTTTTGATGAAAGAAATAAAATTTAACTACAATCTCTCCACCCGCAAAGACCGATGATCTCTTTGAAGTCTCCAAAATGGGTATAATGCAAAAGATAGAAAAATAAAACAAGACATTAACAATGCCTTAATCATCTACACAAAGCATCCATGTAAAAGCTAGTATAACCCCACAAGCTTCATTGAAAATTTGAGCTACATAACCACAAATATAGAAATTGTAAAAGACCTACTAGAATAATACAAAATAGCCACCAAAGTAATTTTATCTCCAATATGTAAATGATTTCATACAACCCTAAACCCTACACACAAATAGCTACAATTGCTCCCATGGTAATGGTTGCAATGCCAAAGATGTACACAGACAACCAAAACAATAGACCAACAGTGAACAAATAACTAACCCTAACCATATTTTTTGATGAAAGAAAGAAGATTTAAGTGCAATTTCTCCATCCATAAAGACTGATAATCTCTTTCAAATCTCCAAAATGGGTATACAGATAGACAACCAAAACAATAGATAAACAACAAACAAATAACTAACCCTAACCATGGATGAGAAGTTGGGTGAAGATGGTGTTCGCGTGCTCTACAAGCTGAGCTAGGGTGACCGTGCCCTAGCTCGTTCTCTGTGTGTTGCTCACTTTTGTATTGTGGGGGGTTTTTTTGAAGCTATCGGGGCTGTGGTGGTGGGGTTTTATCTTTTCTGGAGGCCTTCTTGCTGCCGTTTGGGTGGCTTGTGGGTGGAAGGGGTTTGATCCTTCCCTTGGGGTTTTTTCTTTTTTCCATTTCTTGCAAAAGTGTCCCGGGGGTTTGCATGCCTACTGGGGATCTTGTTTTTCACTATGCCGGGTGGGGAAACATCTGGGGTAGCCCCAAATTGGATTTTCAATCTGCATTTGGTTTGAAGCCTTCGGTGCATGGAGTGAATGTTTTTGATAATACGTTGTTTTCTTCAGAGATGGAGATGAATGATCTAGGACCGGTTAGTGGTTCCCAAATAACAAAGATTAATGGGTGTTTGGAAAGATGCAAAGAGCGATCGAAGTTGATTATCCCGTTGGAAATGCTTGCAGATGATATTGAATACTATTCAAGGCACTCTTTTTATTGCAAGTTCATGGGTTTGAGAGTCTCGCTGCAATTTTTGGAATCCTAGGCTCAACAGACTTGGATTCCAGAGGGGGAGATGGAGATTAGGCTCCTTGCAAACAACTTTTTTATGGTCTCTTTTGATTGCATGGTAGATCAGAATAAGGTCTTGAAGGGCGGCCCCTATTTTTATAACCAAGTGGGTTTGTTTATCAAGCCATGGCATGCTAGCTTCAACCCAACTGAGGCAATACCAATTCAGATACCTATTTGGGTTCGATTTCTATGGTTTCCAGTTGAGTGTTGGTGGGATGATGTGTTGCATTTGGTGGCCTCAATGCTCGATAAACCTGTTGGGTCTTCACAATAGACGCAGTTTAAAAAGGTAATGACTTTTGCTCATATCTGTGTAGTAATTGATTTAAGCAAGCCACTATCAGATTCTGTTGAAGTGAGTGCTGGATCATATACTTGGGTGCAACAGCTAGATTATGAAACCCTACCTTTTCGGTGTCGTCTTTGTCATGAATATGGTCACTTGCAGCGTAGGTGCCCTAGCGCTAAGCCTATGGTGCCCCAACCTTCTCAGCCTTCTCGTAATCCACCTAGGACTGATAATGGAAAGGAGCCTATTCCGAGTTATGGTAACGGAGATGATGGTTTTTTCCCTGTTAGGGCTCACAATAGGAATCGGGGCTAGAAGCGGACCTTGAGGGAGAGGCAGGATGATGAAACTTTTAATAGGTTTGAGGTGCTGGATGATCTCAGCCAGGAGGAAGTGAATCCGGGGTTGCTAAACTTGGATCAGGGAACGTTGGGTACAAGACATGAGGGGCCACCATTGGAGGCCATGCATGTTGTGCAAGAGATTGGGGTTGAGCAGATGGATATAGATCAACAATTGATTGTCCAGACTGAACAAGTGTCTACTATTGGAGCTTTGAAGAGTGGTGGAGGTGGTTCCCCATTACCCCAGAAAGTAGGCATGGGTGTGGGGAAGAGCTCTTTGGCCTCCTCTCATTTGGGTATTTAGCAAAATCAACCAAAGAAAGGGGTTGGTGACAGGACTTCCAAGCTAGGAAGGAAAAAGGATATGGAGAAGATTAAATTAATTGGGGAAACTTTGGTGGAGTCAGGGTCAGTCAAGACTCTGGATTCACATTTTTCATGCCCCCAAAAATGATTGTTCTCTCATGGAATGTAAGGGGCTTGAACAGTGGCCCTCGACAAAAAGTTGTTCGTGATTTGGTTAGGAATCATTCTTTGGATGTTCTTTTTCTTCAGGAGACTAAATTATCTATAGATAATATGTTGGCTATGGCTCCTAAGTTGTGGAAATATGGTGAATGCCAGTGTGTGGGGGCGCTTGGTGCTTCTGGAGGGGTGGCTTGCTTTTGGAACCCTCAGAAGATTTTCCCTCTCTGGTGGATGTCCTCTAGATCCTCTATGTCCCTAGTCACCTCTTGGTATGAGACTAGTGAGTGTATTCTCCTCTCTAATGTGTATGCTCCTGTTGAGTTTCTGGGTAAACAACTTCTATGGTCCCATCTTCGTTTTGTTCGTAGCTTGGCTCCTTACCATCTGTGGGTTATGGCTGGCTATTATAATGCTATTGGGGAGTTGTCTGAGAAAAGAGGTGGAATTCCTAGGTTGGAGCCTTTTGCTCTGTTATTCAGAGATAACATTTTTGAATTAAATCTTATTGATGTTCTACCAAGTAATGGTCACATCACTTGGAATAATAGGAGAATTGGTGAGAGTTGTGTCACCGAGAGGTTGGATTGATTCTTGGTTTCCTGTTATTGGGTTGGAGACTTATGGTCCACTCGATCTAAAATCCTTGATTGGAGAGGTTCTGATCATTGGCCTATTAAGCTTAGTATTATCTCTACTCGTGGGTCTCGTTCTCCCTCATTCAAGTTCCAGCTTATGTGGTTACGGGATCCTACTCTTCATGAACATGTGGCTGAGTGGTGGAGGATTGTTAGACCATATTTTGGTACGGAAATGTACACATTCTCCAAGCTTCTTTAGTTTGTCAAATATCAGCTTAAAAGGTGGAATCGACGATGTTTTGGTAATATCTTTCATGCTAAGGTTGTTTCCCAAGAGGAGTTGAATAATATTACGCAGTTGATTCATGAGAATGGGGCCTCTGAGGATCTTCTAAGGGAGGAGGCTAAGACTCTGAAAGTGGTTGAGGAATTTGAATTGTGGAAAGAAATCTATTGGAAGCAAAAGGCTCAGGTTGAATGGTTACAGGAAGGTGATAAAAACACTGCCTTCTTCTTCAATTCTGTGAAGGACAGGAGGCATGGTAATTCCATTCCTATTCTGGTGAATGATAGGGGTGAACATCTTGCCTCGTTTCAGGAAATCTCTATTGAGGCATCTCAGTATTTTGCTACTTTATTCAGGGAGGATTCACGAGGGGGCTCTGTTGAGGAAGAACAGGTTCTATCTTGTATTCCTCAGTTGGTCTCCAGGGAGGCGAATGAGTATCTTATGAAAGATATCTCTCTTGATGAGCTAGAGGGGATTGTGTTTCAGATGAAGAGGGGTAAAGCTCCTGGTCCTGATGGTTTCCCGATTGAATTTTTTCAGGAATTCTGGGATATCATTAAGTTGGATCTTCTAGCAGTTGTCCTTGAGTCCCAGAGGAATAAAAAGATGCTTCATGCTTTGAATTCCACCTTCCTTTCTCTCATACCCAAGTGTGAAGGGGCTGACAGGTTATCTCAGTTCCAGCCTATCTCTCTTTGCAATGTGGCTTATAAAATCATTTCGAAGTTATTGGCTGAGAGATTGAAGAAGTGGCTTAAAGTGCTGATTTCAGAGGAACATAGTGGATTTGTGGCAGGTCGACAAATTCTTGATGGGGTTGTCATTGCTATGGATACCATCCACTCCATGGACAACTCCCATGAGAAGGCTATGTTCATTAAGATGGATATGGCTAAGGCTTATGATAGGGGTAGATGGTATTTTTTGTAGAAGATCCTTGTTTCTTTTGGTTTTGGTGAGGAGTGGATCCAATGGGTCATGAGCTGTGTCACATCTGTTTCCTTCTCTGTTTTGATAAATGGAGATCATTCTGAACTTTTTGGTGCCTCAAGGGGTTTGTGCCAAGGGGATCCTCTTTCTCCGTATCTTTTTCTGCTTCTTGTGGAAGGCCTTGGACATTTGTTGAAAAGAAGGGTGGAGCTTGGCATCATTCAGGGTTGGCGATGGGGTGGAGACTTGCCTCTGCAATCTCATTTGTAGTTTGTTGATGATACTGCCCTAATGGGGATGGCTACTATTAGGGAAGCTACTAACTTGAGGCAAGTGTTGGACATATATATTGTTGCTTCGAGACAATTGATTAATGAGGAGAAGTCTTCCATCTTCTTCTTCAATACGTCGGCCCCCATATAGAGAAGAATTGCTAATATCTTGAGGTTTCAGATAGGGGTTCTCCCTTTGACGTATCTGGGTTTCCCAATTTCTATTCGCCATCTTCCCAAGGGTTCTTGGCAGAATATTATTGATAAGCTCCATGCAAAAGTTAATCATTGGACCCACAGATGGTTGTCTTTTGCGGGGCGGGTTCAGCTTCTCAAGTTGGTGGTACAACTCTCCCTACCTATAGATGTATGCTTCAGGTGGCTCCGATGGGTTTTCTGAGGGAGTTGGACTCTCTTGAAAGGCAGTTCTTATGGGCTGGAAGGTTGTCTTCTTCCAAGTGGAGCTTGGTCAAGTGGGATGTTGTGTGCAACACAAAGCAATTTGGTGGTCTTGGTCTTCGACAGTCTGTGTTATCTGGAGTGGTTGTGGCTGCTAAGCTATTCTGGAGATGGTGTGTGGAACAGGATCAGCCATGGGCCAGGATATTATCTCATAAGTATTTCCTGGGGATTTCATAGCAGGATCTCCCTCGATACCCTCTTGAGGGGAAAGGTTCAAAGATTTGGAATACTCTTTAGAAGGGTGCGAAGCTTATCAAGGAAGGTTTATTTTGGATTTTCAGACGGGGTACTAAAGCTCTCTTCTGGTTGGATTCTTGGGATGGATTCCCTCCACTTACTTCTCAGTTCCCCAACCTACTTCCTTTGTGTCAAATATTTCTTGAGGCTAGTTGGGCTAGGGTGAGTGACTTCAAGTCTGTTGCTTCTTTTGGTCAGTTGGAGGTAGCTCATTGGAAGGATCTCACGGAGTGGCTAGATTTGGGACTTGTGGAAGAAAGTGCTGAGCTTCACAAGATTCTTCATAGTAGGAGTTGTAGTTCTCTTCTGGAAGAGGATATTCTTGCTTGGACCCATAATCCTAAGGGGGTTTACTCTATTGCTTCTGGTTATCAGGTGTTATTGGCTCAGAAGCTGATTGGGGTAGAGGTTCATTGGTGGAAAAGGGTGTGGAATAAACTCTCGTAGCCTAAATGCAACTGCTTTGTTTGGACTTTGGCTTGGAATAGGTGCTTGACCTGGGACAACATTCGTAAACAGGGATTTCAAGGACCTTCAATTTGTGTTTTGTGTGGGGGAGCGGAAGAGGATTCTTTGCATTTGTTCTTCTGGTGCCCCTTTGTTATGCAACTTTGGCATTGGTGGTGGGAGGTGTGGAAGCTTCCTTGTATTCATGCATGCTCTTTGGTTGAATTCTGGGATAGTATGGGAAGACCTCCTTCTATGGCTTCCTTTTTGCAGGAAGTTTGGTTTGTGGGCCCTACCTTTCTGCTTTGGCAGATATGGCTGGAGAGGAATCGCCGAATTTTTCATGATCAAAAGTTGGTGGGTTGGCAAGTGTGGATGCGTATGCTAGGAATGGTGCAGGAGTCTGTTTTAGCTAAATGTGATGTGGTTTTCCCCTTGGAGAGAGGTGATGCTGAGTTGGTGGCCAAACTGGGTCTTCAAGAAATTCATTCATCTTTTGTCAATTCCAAGAATTGTAGGTATGGGAAAAAGAGGGTTCAACGGGTTGGAAGGTGGTTACCTCCTCCAAAGGGATTTTTAAAGATCAATACTGATGGTTCTTCTAGGGGAAATCCTGGGCCTGTTGGGATTGGTGGGGTTGGTAGGGACTCAGCTGGGTCAGTGATTTTTCTATTCTCTATACATGAGGGGGTGAAGACTGTTAACTTCATGGAGGGTCTGGCGATTCTTTATGCTGTGGAGAGGGCCCTTGCTTTGGGATGGTGAAAGGTTATATGTGAAGCTGATTCACAAATTTTGATTAATCTGTTGAATGAGCGAAAGAAATCTGATATAAATTGGCAGTTGGCTTTGGTGGTTCAGTGGATTCTTCAGGTTAGTTCTCGGATGGAGGAGGCATCATTTGTTCACATCCCGAGGGAGTGGAATCATGCTGCCAACTGCTTGGCCAAGTGGGCCTCTGAGCATGATAGTGGTTGGAAGGTTAAGGATTGGGATCAGGTTAACCCTGAGCTGCATTTGGATTTGGACCGGATCTTGGAGGAGGATAGGAGGATACATGGGGATAGTTGATGTTGTTTTATGCTATGGGGTTTTACCTTGTTTTTTGGGGTTGGGTCCCTTGGTTTTATTGTAATGCTCTGTTGTGATTTCTAATAAATTTTTTACCCCTTTATTTTCAAAAAATAACCCTAACCATATTTTTTTATGAAAGAATATTTTTGTGCAATTTCTCCATCCATAGAGAATGATAATCTCTTTCAAAACTCAAAAATGGGTATAACGCCAAAGATAAAAACATATAGTAAGAAGACATCAACAATAAATTAATCATCTATGTAAACTACCCATGCAAAGGGACTTACAAATTTTGAAGCACAATAGTTCTCAATCTGGCATAAAATAGTTTGTGAACAACCTACTATCAAACCAGTAACAAAGCTAAAGGAAACAATTTTTTACAATAGTCTACTATGAAACCACCAAAGAAGCTAAAGGCAATGATTTTTACAATGGCTTGCTATGAAACCAATAACACAATGGTCGTTCGACAATGCAACTTAATCAAAAAATTTCTTATCGTGATGGTTGCAACGCAAAAGATACACATAGATAACCAAAACCATAAACTAATGACAAACAAATTACTAACCCTAAGCATATTTTTTTCAAAAGAAAGAACATTTAACTATAATTCCTCCATCCATACAAAATGACAATCTCTTTCAAATCTCCACAATGGGTATAACATGAAAGATACAAACATTTGAAAAGAAGACATAGACAATAAATTAACCATCCATGCAAACTACCCATGTAAAACGACTTACAAATTTCAAAGAACAACAGTTTTCAATCTAGAATAAGACAGTTTATAAATAGTTTGGTATCAAACCAGCGACGGAGTCAAAGGAAATGATTTTTATTACATTCATCTGCTATGAAACTAACACCACAATTGATGCTTGTACAATGCAACTTAATCAAAGTATACTTTCCCAGAATGCTATATTCAATATCACATTTACTTCATCCAATCACATTTACTTCGTCTGCCTCCATTGTACAATAACCACAAAATGCATTAACCCTCAGGTGAGCAAGCACTTACCATTCACCTTTGTTGGTGTAAATAAGTTTTTTACTTATTACACTTTACTTAAGCTTACTTAGGGAATGCATATCATTGTAGTCTACACTTGTGACACCTAGTTATTTGCATCTTGCATCTAGGTTTGTGCATGCATTGAGAGATATGAGTTGGACACTTAGGGAAGTGTGTGTAGGAGAAATTCCACTCTTTGTGGTGTGAGATCTAGTTATCACATTTTTATCTCCACTTTTTGTGGCATGATAATTCTATTTTAGGTGGATGATCCACCTTTCATGGAATTATCTATTATTTCTTTCTACCTACCTTGCACATGATTGAGACACTTGTCTCATTCATGGCCCTTCATTGTGTCCTAGCTTTCCTTTATAAGCAAGCCTTGTACATGCTTGTAATTGTACATCTTCATGCATATTAATAATATAATCATCATATTCTCTCATATTCTCTATCTCTTTTGTGCTATCTTTGATCTCTTGATTCTATTTTTTCTTTTCATAAGTTCTTACATGGTATCAAAGCAGTTGGAGGTTCTTTGTATAGCCATTGTTGGGAGATCTTAGTTTGTGTGAAGGTGGTCAAGAGCAAAATATAAGGAGCAGTGACATTTTGGTGCATCCTAGACCAGATTTGACCTCAAATTCAGATTCATAAGGCTATTTTCAGTCAAGATAACCTTTCATTTCATCAAAATCCAACATTGGGAGCTCTAGATCAAAAAAATTGCCTATTTGGGTTTTTTTTCAATTTTTTGAATTTTTTTTATAGTTTTGAAAAAAAATATTCCTTAGAAAATTTCTAGCAAAAGAATTTCACAAAATTTTTGAAATATTTTTTTGAAAAATTAAAATTCCCATAAAAATTTATATTTGGGGTATTTCTTTTTGCAAATCAAAATAAGAAAAAATAAAATAAAGTTTATTTCATTTTTTTTATTTTAATAAAAAAAAAAAATCAATTTTTTTTAGTCTATGTACAATAGACTGGTACATTTGTAGGTGTACTTGTGGTTGTACCTCGGGTCCTTAGTAGGTTCCATGTGGCACGCAAAGGCTAAGCCATGCGGCCCCCACACACCCGTAGGCTTCTCCTTTCTTCACCGACAATCGGGTTTATTCGGCGGCTCCTCAGTTCATCAGTGGTTGCTTTTAGCAAAGCTGCGGCAAAGTGTTTCACAGAATATTCCACCCATTCCTTTGACTGTGATGGCTTGAAGTCATCAATTTTAAGCTAATAGATTGCAGCATATTCTGCTGTATATTCTTGGAGGTCAAAGATTCCATAATAGACCCCCAACGGTCAAATGGGCATCAAATTCAGGTTGAGAAGTACATTTTATTTTGACAGAAAAGAGGTCATCAAATTTAATCGTAGGAAATACTGACGTCATCATCATGTCAGCGATGATGTCAGTAGTCTAAAAAATTTTTGCCCCCCTCATCATTAGATTTTTTTAATTTTCCAGTCTAACTTCAAATGCTCATATCTTGCTCATTTTAGCTACTTTTTCTAAGAATTTTTTTTTTGATTTGGGCTAATTTTTTGTGTAATTCATAGTTGTGTGCTTGGTTTCTAATTTTTCTAGATAAATTTTCCATAATTTTTAGTTTTTCAACACTGTACCTATCTAGTCCTCATTTCTGCAACTTTTCAGGCTTCATTCAAGCACATACAAACTCCATTTCAAGTGCTATTTTTTTTTAAAGCACATTATTTTTTGTCTACTTCTTGAATATGAAATCAATTTGAAGTGATCTTGAGTGGATTTTGTACTTTTAGCATATGGTATTTTTTGGCCTATTTGTTACTTGTATTGCATAGATCTCAATTTAGGTCTTTGCTTCATTGTTCTAGTCTGTTCTCAGCCTATTTGTGGCAAGTTGTATATCATAAATCTTAAGTCCACTTAGCCAAGTTGCAAGTGGCCTATTGTACATGCACTACATTATAAAGTACAAAAATCATCTTTTTGTGGGGGGGTTCCTTGATTGAGTGAATTTTGGGGGGTGTCTCTTGTGTGATTGTGCCTATTTTCTCTCTTGTGCTCTTGTATTCCATCATGGGTTCATATAAAGTTCCAATCTTAACTACACATAACTATGCTACATGGAAAGTATGTGCATGGAGTAAACTAATTGAAAAAGGTTTAATTTACTATATTTATGGAACCATATCTACACCTTTAGATCCTAAGGCAGATCTAACTGCATATATGGATTGGCTCACTAAAACTTCTATGGCATTGGGTACACTTAGAAAGTTCATTTTAGATGATCTCATTTTCCATATTGATAAATTTACTACAACCATGGAAGCTTGGGATAAGCTTGCTACTTTGTATGGAAAGGTTGATAAGGTTAAGGGGTATAAGCTTGAACATGATCTCCTAAGCCTTGATCCCAAGGATTTTGATACCATTCAAGATTATGTCACTAACCAAAATGAGCTAAGAGCGCAACTAAAAGATTGTGGTATTGAGAAAGGATGATCAATTGGTCTTCAACTTGTTGGACAAGCTCCCAGTCAAATATGCAACCTTTGTTTCAAGTTTTTAGACTCAACGATTGACAATTATCAACTTTACATCACCATCTTTTAAGGCTCTCACAGATCTTTTGATTCTTGAGCAAAATAAGTTGATGAAAATGAGCATTCTCAAGTTTTCAACTTCAAAAGCATTGGTGGCCAATCATGGAAACAACAAGCAAGACAAAGGGAAAGGCCAAAAGAAATCTTCACCAAGGCCACAAGTAGAGAACCAACAATCCACTCCTTCACAACAAGGCTCATTATCATCTTCTTCAAAGAACAACTCAAGCAAGAAGGAGAAACCAACATGTGCATATTGCAAAAATTTTGGTCATGAGGAGCATTGTTGTCATGTTAAGCAAATTGATGAGTTGAAAAACATCCTCAAGAAGAAAAACATCAACTTGCCAAATGCATATCGAGAGAAGGACTCATCTCCTTCCACTTCTACTTCTAAGGGAAAAGGCACAACTCTCATGGCAACAACATCAAGCTCATCTCCTTCACCTACACCATCTCAACATGAGAAATGTAAGGGGCAAGCATTTCTTGCAATTGTAGATTCCAATTCAAATAGGTGGATCCTTGATTTAGGAGCTTTACATCATATGACTTCTTCCAAGGATATGTTCTCTTCATTTGATTCTTGTTCATCACCACCCATTTTTATGGCCAAGAACACTTATTTGGTAGTTTGTGGGAAGGGGTCCATTGAAATTGAAGGTGGAGCATTTAATGATGTTCTATGTGTGCCTACTTTGTCAAGGAACATCCTTTCCATCTATCAGATTACACATAGTGGTATAGGAAAGAGTGTAGAGTTCACACCAGATTTTGTCATTGTTTGGGATTTGCATAGTAGGTCTCTTGTTGCAGTTGGGGAGGTTGATCATCATTCTCAGTTCTTCACCTCATATTTTTCTCCTACTAATGATTCAGTTCACCCTAGTGTGGACACACTTGAGGAGAATGAGTATGGTTACTTGAATCTTGGAGTGGTCACTACTCTTGAGGTTCTTGAACCTATTGTTGATATACCATCTCCTACATTGATTGATGTACCTGATGATACTTGTGTTCTACTAGTTTCAGTGCCTTGTGATTCAGTGCAACAATGCATACCTTGTCCTCCAGTAGCAATTTCATGGGATGACTACTTGAAAGACATTGGTAACTTGTTTGTGGAGTCCTACATTGCAGATTTGGAAGACACGTTTGATTACTTACATCTTCTCTTTGATGAAGGTGATTCTTCTTTAGTTGTTGCGAGGGAACACTCTAACCCTCCTCTACATGATCAGTCTTTCGAGGTTGATGTGATTATGGATGCATATGCACAACAGTTGGAGGAGGCCACTTTCTCTCCTGAGGAGACACTTGCATCTTTGGAGTATGTTCTACCTTCATCCTTGCTTGATCTTGAGTTGTCTTTTCAGCAGATGGGAGTGTTGTTGCAAAGGGTTTCTCACAGGTTACGAGAAGTGACTACACTACAACCTTTTCACTTGTCATTGCAACTTCACATGATTTGGGAAAGACATCTTTTAGCATCAATATAGGGAAATTTGAGCAGATTTCAAAGACTCCTTACATTTTGAGGGTTCTTCCTTCTTCACTTGTGGATTGGGGAGACTTCATTCATGCACGTTTGGTATTGTTTCTTCCTAAGGGGAGGAACATTGTTTGATTTTTTTGGACAAACTTCTTCATTCCTTCTTGAGCATCTTCCATGGGTGAACATTGTACATTGAAGGTGGGTTGCTTTGTCTCTCTTCTTCTTCTCTTTCATGGGGGGAATTTTTCCTCATCTTGGGGTTTTGTCCTTCTCAATTTGTCCATTCATTTGTTTTCTTCTCTCTTTTGAGGGGGAGTTTTTCCCATGAGGTTTTCTTCCTTTCCTCACTTGTGAGAGATTGCATTGCATTTGTACATGGGTACCTAACATAGCTCAGTTTTTTTGGCCCATATTGCATCTTATCTTGCATGGTTAGCTTGAGTCTTCATTCCACAAGTTGCATTTAAGGGGGGCTATTGGTGTAAATAAGTATTTTACTTATTACACTTTACTTAAGCTTACTTAGGGAATGCATATCATTGTAGTATGCACTTGTGATACCTAATTATTTTCATCTTGCATCTAGGTTTGTGCATACATTGAGAGATTTGGATACTTAGGGAAGTGTGTGTAGGAGAAATTCCACTCTTTGTGGTGTGATCTAGTTATCACATTTTTATCTCCACTTTTCATGGCATGATAATTCCACTTTAGGTGGATGATCCACCTTTCATGGAATTATCTATTATTTCTTTCTACCTACCCTACACATGATTGGGAAACTTGTCTCATTCATGTCCCTTCATTGTGTCCTAGCTTTCCTTTATAAGCAATCCTTGTACATGGTTGTGATTGTACATATTCTTACATATTGAGAATACAATCATCATATTCTCTCATCTTCTCTCTCTCTTTTGTGCTATCTTTGATCTCTTGATCCTATTGTTGCTTTTCATAAGTTCTTACAACCTTCCACCTTTCAAGGAGATCACCTCCACCACCGCTAACCCATGTATTTGTGAAGGTCCATGTCGCCAAAGGAAAACTCGGTGAACTAACTGCTAATCAGGTACATCCCCATCACTAGGAAATCCAATTCATGGCTAGGCTAATGAAAATCCCAGTAGAAACTTCAAACAAAATAGCCTATCCGCTAAAAATATTAAATTTCACAACACTGCTTGCATAACAAGAAACACCGATGAAAATTCTTGCAAGGTCAAGAAAACACACAAATTTATTTTAGAAAAGCAAGAAACGACAAGGACTATAAAATTTGTCCCACACTAAATTTATCTATAATGTAGCCAGCTACAATATCATTGCTACTCCTCCTCACAAGCGACAACAACATCAACATAGCAAGCATAGATCTATATTGAAAGTTGAAAGATTGTAGGATCGAATCTAGCGCAAGCACAAAGACACCCATTTGAGGCATGGTAGAAGCCCTGATAAACACATCAAGCATCTTACCAAAAGCTAACGCCATGAGTACAAATCAAGACCAAGGTATAGAAGCTATCATGTTTTGAGATGAGTCATTGTGGTAGTCATGAGAGGTATCAGATCTCAATAGTATAGTATGATAGGTCATGTCCACTATTACTTTACAAAAATTTCATCAACAACCTCAATATTACCATATTACTAGACAAAGCATATCATAGGTACAAACCCTATCTTCACCAACTCAAATAGGCCTTTTTTGCTACTCATAACGATGACCAAAAGTTAAAATAATTGTACCATCCTTCCCACATATAGATTTCCATTCACAAATTAAATTAAAATGCAAAAGAAGTGGAAAAGAACTTCTTTGACGATGTCAAAAATGGTACTCTGGTATACTTGAGAAATGATTCTCCTAAAAACGTTGTGCAACATTTGAAGGATTTAAACTAGGCACACACTCTTGTTGCCAAGGTTGATGTAGAGAAGGGTATTAAGGATGATCTTCTACTTTCCTCTAGGAAAGATGGTTCCTTTTCCCAGTGTATCGTTGTAAAAAACCTAGATGATAGCATTAGAACTCTTGGTGGGATAGAGCTGCTAAATGTGGGGAGAACATATTTTTGGTATGTTCATGAAATAGATTACTATGGGATGGTTGAAAAAGGAAAGGGTTTGATCACTAGAGAGGAAAATCTATCACCTGCTAAACAAGAACAAAGGTTATATTTTGTATGGTAGGCGAGGTGGCAAGTGTAGGTTTTAGGAGGAGAATCCACTTCCAGGTATATAGGATTTCAACACAACCATTTCATTAACAAAGTGGATTTTTAATACGCAGAACAAAAATAGAGCATTTCATTGCTTCAAAAATATCAAACCATAAACAAGCCACTGTATAAAAATAACTACATTTACCAAATATATTGCACAATTAAGTTAGAAATGGGTATGTGGAGGATCATGGTGGGCCAAAAAGTGGCAATGAGAAAAAACACATCTTTCATCGACCGAAAAACGCGAAAAGAACGTGTTGAATTTTTTTAGGCTCGGGTGTCACCATACCAAATACCAAACCTAGTTTTACAAATTGGATATCCGATTCAAATCAGATATCCGATTTGCAAGAAGTATATATAAAAAACATATGTCGTTGTTTTGAAGTTATTTGGCAGTGAAGAACCCGTGGGCGCATAGTGCATTGCTTCTTCGCGTAACGGATATCCGATTTGGGAAAAATCCGATTTGGAAAGGTAAGTTTTTTTATTTTTATTTGATTTGATTCAATTTTGATTTAGATTTGAATAATTTCATATGTTTTTTTGTGGATTTTTTTTTAAAATAGGGTTTTCGATTGATTTTTTGTGAAAATATTGAGTTTAGAATAGATTTTCATAAAAAAATTAATGTTTTTGTGGATTTTTTTTCACAATAGGGTTTTTGATTGAATTTTTATAAAAAAATTGAATTTAGAATGGATTTTGATAAAAAAATGAATGTTTTTTGTGGATTTTTTTTCAAAATAGGGTTTTTGATTGAATTTTTATGAAACAATTGAGTTCAGAATGGATTTTGATAAAAAATGAATGTTTTTAATGGATTTTGATTTAAAAATAGTGTTTCATTTATATTGTCTAATTTTAGATTAATTATTTTTTAACTTTAATAAGGCATTATGGCTGTCGAGAATGAGAATGCACAAATTCCACCAGTTGAGAATTAAAATCCACTAGCTGAGAATCAAAATACAGAAATGCCAAATGCTCCACCACCTCCGCAGCCATCAATTGAAGACTCAATTCATGAAAAATTGGAGCAATTGAGGGGAATTTGTGATGTTTATAAGAAAATCCCTCGATTATCCCATATGTCAAACACATTGACATGAATAATTACAAATGTAGAAACCCTCTCCACCCAACATAATACCTTTCATTTGTGGTGAGAAACCATGAAGGAATATTATGCATGTGGATTGTCTTATGATGATGTGAAAGATCTCCAAATAACAAAAGCCCAAATAGCCTCTTTATTTATTAACCCCAACACTGGTTTTCCAGTTAATGTTAACAAACCAAAACTTTCTATAAAATGGTGCACACATAGGGGCATAGTAGATAACTTTTGGGATCGTTGGTGTATGGTTTTTGATAAACCACCCAACAATAATCTTGATGTACCTTTTTAATTTATTAAAAAATTATATGCTGAGTTTTTGTTAGGGCATCATGTCAATTACTTTGACATTAAACCCTTCCAGGGCGTTGGTAGACGTATGCCTCAGGATAGGCCAGGGGCAGCTAGAGTAGTTAGGCACCCACATGTTCCCCATCCTCCCCTTCCTCTGCCACCTCCAATACAACATCCAGATATTATGGAGGATGCAGCCACACAAACTATCCAAGCCATTCAATCTTTGAGTGGTCTTTTGGTTTCCCATGCTTCTTCAGTAGCTTAGCCATAGTCTGGTGATCTTGGCGATGGATCCAGTGCTGCTACATCATCCTCCTTGGGTCCACATATTTGTGTGCCACATATTTGCAATACGTGCTAGCAAATATGCTTGGGTCCTATTATACAACCCCCTAAGCATCCATTAGACACTTCTAATTATGACATCTAGTATGTGGAGATTATAGCAGATCACATGCATGGGAGTGGAGCACACCCTACAGATTCCTCTCCTGTTAGAGAGGTGGACATTGGAGTAGTTACACAGGTAACATTTAAGGTGTAAATTCATAACTTGCATTTTTTTAAAAATGAATATTAATAAGAGATAGTATCAAGTACTAATATTTATTTACATGGTCTATTTAACAGTTAATGTCTGAGGAGGAGCTCACATAGGTGACTGATAGTACCCTTAGGGCCATTTCATTTGGCCTGGACAACCACACAGTATGTATTTTTGTACTCACTCATATACATTTTTTTACTGTATATTTACTTGTCATTTGAATTGTCAATAATGAAATTATATATTAACTTATATGTTTATCTTACTCTCTGCTTGTAGGAAACACCTAGTGTGAGCGAGGTGCGATGCTCTGCAGACTATGGAGGCACAATTTTAGATAAGGGAAAGGTAATTGAACTCAAATTTGATTGAATTAAAATTTATAAGATCTTTTATTGATTATGCATACATTGACATAGATTCATAGTTTCATATGTACTTGTCATTTTTATGTACAGGCAGTTGTGAGCTATACATCATTGTTGATAAGTTCCAAAACACCCGAAGGAGTAGGTATTCGAACACCTGAAGGAGGAGGTGTTGAAACACCTAAAGGAGGAGGTGTTGAGACACCTAAAGGAGATATAGAAAAAGATCAACCTAAAGAGGTATGTGTATTTTATTTTGTGCTTGGTAAATATGTTCTTATTACTGACAATTCTACGCTAACTTGGATCAATTTCATGTTTTTGTTCACATATAAAGATTGACGTTACAAAAGCTGGTTTGGTTAGTTCTTTGAGAGGGGTATATTCTAGGACTCCCGACCCTTCAAAGAGACGTATCTTTCAGGTAATTAAGATTTCAATTTTAGAGTTCAATTATAATTCAATGTGTATTGATTTTTATGTTAATTATTTGATTTTAAATTATATAGTATAACTAATCTCAATTGTAGTTTGACTTTTTCTTATGTAGCTACCTTCAAAGCCAACAAGTGCTTCAAAGAGGCTCCATTTTGATGATCCACCAGTAGTTTAGGATGAGATAGACATTTTGGCATGTAAATTTTGAATAGATACCGAGATGGAATATGCCACATATTGTAAAACTTTGTTTGAGTTGGTGTTGATGCCATTTTTGTATATGGAAATACACTTGATTATTGGATAATTTGATATATATAGAAGTTGAAAATCAAAATTTAATTTCCTCCTCATGTGCATGATTAAACTCTTTGAAAATTTAATCAAGTGAGCAATGGTTAAATATCAATGTACAATAGCATAAAAGAATGGTTAAATATTATGTAGTTTATATTCATATTGCTGATTACATTGCATTGCACATCTTTCAAACTCAAAGCATTATTTCACATTGCATAAGTAACAACTAGATGCTGATAGATGAAAAATTTTCAATAACAATATAGTTTTTACAAAGTCAACCTAAGCAATTATGCAATTACTTCACATTACATAACTAATAACTAGGATCAACTATCAATTGCATTAGCTTGTCATGGAATTCTATGAGACCACATTTCTTTGAGGAAACTTGGCACAAAACTCACAAAAAATGAAAAGAAAGCACTCAAACAAACTTTAAAGGGGTCTCAGGCCTGCTACCCCCTCATTCCACACGGTATGCAACCATTTACTTGCAGTGTAGGGGCTGAAAAATGGAGAAAACATGTAAAAATAATATATATATATATATACAGCCTTGAAGCATGAATTACGATTAGAATATCACATAACATCATATAAACAAAAAAACCACTATAAACTTGAATGTCATTTAAAACATGCATATTAAATATTCATCATTGAAACTTGAATTGTGGCAGCTTGCTATGCAGATTCGATTGATGCCAGGTTTCAATTTGTATGATATTGAGAAAATAAGCCAACTGAGTAGAGTTATCAACATTCTTAAAAAAACATAAGAATTCTTTTAGTACACTAGCCATTTGTAGTGCTCGGAAAATTAAAGGTAAGGGCATTTTCAATTGTTCAATTCCTTTCAAAAAGGGTTTTCAGGTAATTAATATCTACATAAAAACTTCCAAATAGAGCTCAAATAAAAGAGAATTTAAAATGCATTTCATGTATAAAAATAACTACATTATAATTTATCAAGATTATGCACATGGCAAAAGTACATTAATGAAATTTTCATATATACATATTCATCTATACTCGAAAGAGATCAATAATTCCAATGAAAACATCTTTTTCAATGCTACATCATAAAACTTAATTCTACATATCAATGTTACATTAGATTCTTTCATGCCATACTTCTATTTCAAAGTTTCAACAATGAATGTTAAATATAAATATACATACAATGGCGCTATACAAGCCATTTCCAGAATGTTACACAAGTTCATCAATAGCAAATAAAACTCTGAACCTCCAACCGCCGTGACACCATCGGTCTTCTTGCGAGCTGGGGCCAAGAGTGTGATTCAGGCACCTTTTCCGCCCAACCACAAAGTGCATGACTTCCCCGGGTTCCTTCCTATCTCGAAGGAATCCCCGGCCCTACATAAAGGAGCCTAGCAACCTGCTACAGTAAAATAGGAGGGAACTCTCGATGCATGCCTGGTGCCTATATGCATTTCTAACATGAGAAAAACACATTTCTTGCAACAGGAGGTGGCAGAGACTCAAATACATATATGTTTCTAGGATTTGAAAACAAATCCATCTATTTCAATGGTACAAGTGCTTGGCCAAGCATAAATAATACAAGCAAATGGTAGTTTAGAAAAGGTAATACTACCGTCTCTGTGGGTCCACCTTCGGCATCCTGTCCCGGAAGTTACCAAAAGTAAAGTATGAATAAATACAAAAGCAGAAAGTTGTGCATTTTCTTACATGTTTCATGCATTCAATTGATTCTAAAAGAATTTCAAATGAGAATTTCATAACATCCTTTGAAAGAAAAATTGTAAGTTCAGTAGTAAGATTTCATTTACTCATTTGTAAGTAATTCTTTTCTGATTTGGTAAAAGACTCTGTTTTTAGAGAAGAACATGTATGTCATAATACTATCAGTGTACTATTAGAGAAATTTAATTAATTCTTTTGTATAAAACAGTGTTTACTGATTTCAGTATATACTTCTATTCTTTCCAAATTCAAGCTGACTGATAGTGTAATTTCTAATTTTAATACAGGTTTCTGAATATTAGTAATATACAGAAACAGTGCAATTCGTTCAGAATAATAGAGGTTTGAAAGAAAAACTTGCATTCAATTTTATATTGTATTCCTTTACTCAGGAATGTACTTATGTATGTAAGTATATGACAAAGTAATCAAGAAGATTTTCAGTTTACATGGTTTCTCAGAGATACTTTTGTTCTTATTCCAGGTTTAAAATTTCTGAGATATTTGTGTATTTTTGACAGAGATCATATCACTTTCTGGAAATGGTTTTCCTGTTCAAACTTGCATTTTGGTATATATGTATGGATATATATATATATATATATACATATACAACTGAGTGTATATATATATATATATATTCATATACAACTGAGTGTAAATTTTAAAGAAAGAAATACTAATTTTTTTTATAACTGTTCACAAGTTCTCTGGCTGTGCACACGGATTATAAACATTGTACAGGGTTTCACATTAGCGTTGAGCATCATAAGGCGCAGGAAGCCCTAGCCCCTCCCATGGGGAGGGGGCGGGCTGTGAGGGGCTCGTGCCCCCTCCACAGGCAGCAGCCTATGGAGGGCGCGAGCCTCCCCACAGAGCCGCGTCCTTCCCAAGGGGAGGACAAGGGATTAAAATCCCTTCCCTATTCCTGTGTATAAACAATTTCATAACTCAAAAAGAGACATTTTTCTCAGTATTATACTACATTCAAATTTATCTCAAAGGAAATTCGAATTTATTTCTGGTGAAAGTGTTTCTTGCAATTCATATGCATATATATATATATATATATATATGTATATATGCACGGGAATACAGATTCTTGTGCATATATATATATATATATGTATATATATATGTTTATGTATGTTTCCTATTATAATTGAGAGCAGTTTAATAATTTGCAGCTTTTGCAGCAGAATGTAACCCTAATCTGGAAGAAAAGATTGGGTATTCTTTCTATAATGAAACAATGAGAAGTAAGCTATTACCCAAATTCAAAAATAAAATTGGAAAAGATTTCTCAGAAATCTGTAATCATTTCATAGAATGATGCACTTCATTTATTCAATTTCTTATTGCAATTTCAAACTGATTGAAAGCAAAGTATGGAAAATAACCTGGCAATTTCTCCAGTGTAGATGCCTCGTATTACCTTCCTGTCCCCTCTTCCGGAACTCTAATTCCCCCTGAATGAATGTTTTCTTTTCTCCTTAAAGCTTTATTGCCCCTTTCGAGGATCATGCAGAGTATTTCCAAATGACAGATAAATTCTACATGCAAATTCCAGAGATTGCCACATGCCAACAGCATTGTTGGTTTTAAGGAAAAATTTCCAGAGCCCAAAGTTTTCTCGGGGCTGTTCATTCCTCTCAATTTTTGGAATAAAAATAACCATTTTCAAACAAAAGATATCTCCACTTTATATTATGCAACCAAATTATTTCATCCATATTATATGCAAATATAATATTTTCACTTCATTTTTAATTTCCTATTTTAAATCAGATTTTTCCTTTTTATTGCACAAAATAAATGGGATAAGCTAAATAAAATAAACCATACTCTTTTCACAACCTTTATGAATAATTAAACTATATTTTTAATTTTTGCTATGTTATTATAGGTACATATATTTTTTTATTTTTCTTTTATATCAATTACTTATTCAAACCATGCAATCCATTTAAACAATCACATTGAAAACAAACATGGCCTAATGCAACTACATGATTTTTAAGTGGTGTGTGCGTGATCGAGAGCTTCTCCTCTTTTACCATGTCGGGAAGCTAACCTTCTTTTCCTCAATCACACTCTTGGCCTTCGATCACCTGCAACTCAAATGCACTCAGGCGTGCAAAAACAAAAGGGTATTAGTAACCAATATAGAAGTATAAATTTAAGCAATAATTAAATCAACACTCCTATTTTGTATCATTTTAAAATAAAATGCACTCATAATTCTGAAAGAAAACAATTATTTTCCTACATTTCCATACACCAAAGCATTGTATTATATTATATTGCTCTAACATGTATCATAATTCATATATTAAATCCCACAAAGTCATGGTCAAAACAACATCAAAGTATGAGACGTGACATCCTTCCCCACTTGGGAAGAGACATCGTCTCGATGTCTAAAAGAAAATCCACACAATAGAGTTTTGAAGTATCAGTGTATCATAGTCACAATATGCATAAAAAGAAAAGTAAGCTATAATCTCAAATGAGGAAAAGATCTATCAATGTCATCTGCATTTTCCTAGGTGGTATTATCCATTGAATATTGGTCCCACTGGACCCTGTACTCACAACATCATGGTTCCACAACTTAACGTTGCACCTCCAGAATCCTGGTGGGCTCCGCTAGCACCACCCCTGAATCCTGCTAAGTGTGCCAGTCATGCACACAACACATATGGTATTACTACCATCCAATTATATCCAAGTAACAAATAGCTCTTGCACCAGAGCTTACAAGAATAACATCACATCTTTCGAGCTTAACAATTTATTCACTCACATTAGTATAGGTATAGAGAACATTGCTCGTTCAAGTATAAGTATTAGTATAGTTAAGGAAACAATTTTCTATGCTATGAGTACAAACACCCATACAGATGTGTCATTGCACAAGCATGAGAAGTGCATTATTGCACAAGCACCATTCTCATATAATACACATGTAAGTACCTTTACTAAAAGAAAAACAATCAGGCATACATGATTCACCCTATCAATCTTTCATACCTTGTCTGCAAGACAAGTCGAGATAACTTATCTAAACATCCTTACCATTGAAGGCCCTTAAGGCATCTCAACTTTTTGTTCTTCAAAAATCTCGTGGATTTTACAAGATCCATATCCTCAACCATCAACTTTCCCAAAGCCTAGTACCATAATGAACATCCTTTCCTTTAAAACATCCCTTCTTAGGTTTCCTACCTTCGAGAAGGCTCAACCAAGATTATCTATTATTATCCAATTTATTTACTTCACATATAAATTACAACTACAAAGGTGCTCCAACGAGGTCCAATCCAACCATCATTCACACCGACTATTCTGAGACTAGGACATTTGCAATCCATTCCTTTGACAATTCTGATTTTTGAACTTTCTCTTCTTATATATTTAGTGCCCTTCATCTTACTTGAATTACACTTCATTGATTTCATCTTTTCCATCTCACTTATTAGGTATTCCTTAATCAATCCATATTTTACTTCCATTACTAGCTATTGGTTTATTTTAGTTTAGAACTTCTTTCAGTAACTTCCTCATCCATTTTTAGTTCTACAACACTTTTATTATCCCCCCCTTTTTTTTAACAATTCACTCTATATATCAAACATCAATCAACATTTCCAATCTTGCCTTTCTCTTCTCATCCCACACTATTTTTCTTGTCTCAAGGGTTTCTCCTCCCTTTCAACTTCCATTATTATTATATTGTCATTTTAGTCTTTCATTCTTCCATTCAAACTTTATGTTACCACAACATCTCACATTTTATTAATTAATACATAGCTATGAGGAATTTCCATTCCTATGCCCTTATCCATCCTAAAATATCTTCTTCTGATCTAACAATACATGTTGCCAAAGTGTTTCTTTGCTCTACCCTTTCACCACCTACAACATCTCTCTACTTTCCATTTGTGTTCCATTGCATCCACCTTAACTGAAGTTCACTACACAACTACTTTGCTTTCTCAACTAACATCCCTCCTACCACTACCTATTATATCAACATACCAAAACAAGTTTTTCTCTAAACTCAAGGGATATACTTAGGAATCAATCCATAAAGCATGTTCTCAAATTTCCTTTGTACTATCTAGACACAGCGTCCTCTCATATAGTAATACCAACAAGATATACAAAAATAATAGGCCCAAAGCAACACCAGTGTTCAAAACTTTCCTATCATTTCAAAATTAAATACTTGTATCAGACAGCGTATTAAGGAATTCACTCTATCATAATTCTATCAACATACATACCAGGAACTGAAGCACTCTCTGTATTATACCCCCTCATACAATCTATCAGAGGTCCATCATGGACATGATAGAGCACATAACATGAAACTTGACCATCAATTTTAAACATTCAAGCATAGCCACCATTTAGAAAAATTAAACCTAATCCAAGGAAAAGAAAAGTCAATTTCAACAATAAGGCATAAAATGTGCACCATTTCAACAATAATTCACACATGACCATAATGGTCGCAAGATAAATAAGTATCAAAAATTTGATGGCTACACTTACTCATGCACATAAAAAAAATTCAACTTTGGCCTACATGCCATTTAATAAAATGAACAAAAACACTAAAATAAATAAGTAAATAAATAAATAAGATATCAAATTTTTCAAGTTACATAACATATGAACTGTGTGACTAACTCTAGTCACCAAAGAGGGAGTACAATGCCAAACCATACCTGGGTTTCAAAATCCGAGGTAAGTAAGAGAGCACATTCAATCATAGTGAACAATGAGTCATCTAAGACCCAGTCACACAAAACAAGAGATCCATTCTACTTCATCATCCAACATCGTTGAAGATGCCAAACAACAAAAATTGCATTCCTTTCAAGGGAATTTCAATCGCCACGTAATGACACACATGATCAAACACTAGCGAACATCCACAACCCAAGGTATCCAAATGCTTCATTCTCATAATGAAAAGCAATTACCAATTCCCACTTTATAGATATACACCATTCATATGGATAACGCATTATTACAACGTTCGCACATTAATTACATGAAGTTCTCATTCACGCAAATAAATATGCCAAAACACACATACACAGGATATGAAAACAAAAATTATTCAAGTGTGTCACTCACACAAGGTAAGTATACCATCTCTAACATAATATGAAGAAAAAGCTCGAGCGCTTTACTCGCACCAACCATAGACAATCATAAGTGCATTACTCACACATTAGACATGTATATATGCAAAGTTCCTAACTCACACGATGCATTACTCACACCAAATATAAACCACACAAGAGTGCATTACTCGCACAATATATGCAAAGTGAATATTCATAAATATATCATTTATATAAATCTAGCATATAGGACTCATAAGGTCTCACAAGATCAAAACTCATGCCTTGTCAATAAGGCTGACAATGATAACTTATCTGAACAAAATTTTTCTCCTAGGACCATATCGAAGACTCCTAAGCAGGCTTAACTTGCATTTACTAAAGATCGCAAGAATCTTACACACATCTCGATTAGGAAAGAATCAACATCACCTAAAAATCAGCTTACTCATGATCAAATACCTTTACCATTGTAGACATCCTTCTTGGATTCTCTTCTTCTTTAAAGCAACATCTAAGGTTTAAACCATTAATGGTCGTAGGTGATTGTTCTTTCTACTTGTCTTAATATATGCACATTTTATTTTTACCTTCTAGTAACCTTATAACTTGTCCTTTTTTATCATAGTCATTCGCCCTTTTATGTCCTCAAAGAGACCTCTTTTCTCAATATTTCTCTATTCTACATCATCACTTCATGGGTTTTCATCATGTCTCAGGGATATACATCACAATATCTCAACCTCTTTTTAAAAGTACAATCTCCAATCCTTGTTTCGATTGTGACATTATTCTTACTGAGGATTCTTTCGAAAATGCCACTAAACTGATGAGTACTCTCAACTAATATAGTCATACCATGTCTAACCTTCTTGGTTCTCAACTTAACCATCCAAGACTCATTGAGGTTCCAACTCATCAAAGAAATCTTCGACCCAAGATAGGGTGCTAATTCACTCGATGCTCTTAGAAATTTAGGTTATCAATAGATTCGCATTGCAACCTATAGCGTAGAAGCCTTGAGGTCCGAGTGTTGAACCTATGGCTCTGATACCAAGATGTAGCGCTCGGAAAATTAAAGGTAAGGGCATTTTCAATTGTTCAATTCCTTTCCAAAAGGGTTTTCAGGTAATTAATATCATACATAAAAACTTCCAAATAGAGCTCAAATAAAAGAGAATTTAAAATGCATTTCATGTATACAAATAACTACATTATAATTTATCAAGATTATGCACATGGCAAAAGTACATTAATGAAATTTTCATATATACATATTCATCTATACTTGAAAGAGATCAATAATTCCAATGAAAACATCTTTTTCAATGCTACGTCATAAAACTTAATTCTACATATCAATGTTACATTAGATTCTTTCATGCCATACTTCTATTTCAAATTTTCAACAATGAATGTTAAATATAAATATGCATACAATGGCGCTATACAAGCCATTTCCAGAATGTTACACAAGTTCATCAATAGCAAATAAAACTCTGAACCTCCAACCGCCGTGACACCATCGGTCTTCTTGCGAGCTGGGGCCAAGAGTGTGATTCAGGCGCCTTTTCCGCCCAACCATGAAGTGCATGACTTCCCCGGGTTCCTTCCTATCTTGAAGGAATCCCCGGCCCTGCATAAAGGAGCCTAGCAACCTGCTACAGTAAAACAGGAGGGAACTCTCGATGCATGCCTGGTGCCTATATGCATTTCTAACATGAGAAAAACACATTTCTTGCAACAGGAGGTGGCTGAGACTCAAATACATATACGTTTCTAGGCTTTGAAAACAAATCCATCTATTTCAATGGTACAAGTGCTTGGCCAAGCATAAATAATACAAGCAAATGGTAGTTTAGAAAAGGTAATACTACCGTCTCTATGGGTCCACCTTCGGCATCCTGTCCCGGAAGTTACCAAAAGTAAAGTATGAATAAATACAAAAGCAGAAAGTTGTGCATTTTCTTACATGTTTCATGCATTCAATTGATTCTAAAAGAATTTCAAATGAAAATTTCATAACATCCTTTGAAAGAAAAATTGTAAGTTCAGTAGTAAGATTTCATTTACTCATTTGTAAGTAATTCTTTTATGATTTGGTAAAAGACTCTGTTTTTAGAGAAGAACATGTATGTCATAATACTATCAATGTACTATTAGAGAAATTTAATTAATTCTTTTGTATAAAACAGTGTTTACTGATTTCAGTATATACTTCTATTCTTTCCAAATTCAAGCTGACTGATAGTGTAATTCCTAATTTTAATACAGGTTTCTGAATATTAGTAATATACAGAAACAGTGCAATTCGTTCAGAATAACAGAGGTTTGAAAGAAAAACTTGCATTCAATTTTATATTGTATTCCTTTACTCAGGAATGTACTTCTGTATGTAAGTATATGACAAAGTAATCAAGAAGATTTTCAGTTTACATGGTTTCTCAGAGATACTTTTGTTCTTGTTCCAGGTTTAAAATTTCTGAGATATTTGTGTATTTTTGACAGAGATCATATCACTTTCTGGAAATGGTTTTCCTGTTCAAACTTGCATTTTGGTATATATGTATGGATATATATATATATATATACAACTGAGTGTATATATATATATATATATTCATATACAGCTGAGTGTAAATTTTAAAGAAAGAAATACTAATTTTTTTTTATAACTGTTCATAAGTTCTCTGGCTGTGCACACGGATTATAAACATTGTACAGGGTTTCACACTGGCGTTGAGCATCATAAGGCGCAGGAAGCCCTTGCCCCTCCCATGGGGAGGGGGCGGGCTGTGAGGGGCTCGCGCCCCCTCCACAGGCCGCGGCCTGTGGAGGGCGCGAGCCTCCCCACAGAGCCGCGTCCTTCCCATGGGGAGGACAAGGGATTAAAATCCCTTCCCTATTCCTGTGTATAAACAATTTCATAACTCAAAAAGAGACATTTTGCCCAGTATTATACTACATTCAAATTTATCTCAAAGGAAATTCGAATTTATTTCTGGTGAAAGTGTTTCTTGCAATTCATATGCATATATATATATATATGTATGTATATATGCACGGGAATACAGATTCCTGTGCATATATATATATGTATATATATATGTTTATGTATGTTTCCTATTATAATTGAGAGCAGCTTAATAATTTGCAGCTTTTGCAGTAGAATGTAACCCTAATCTAGAAGAAAAGATTGGGTATTCTTTTATAATGAAACAATGAGAAGTAAGCTATTACCCAGATTCAAAAATAAAATTGGAAAATATTTCTCAGAAATTTGTAATCATTTCATAGAATGATGCACTTCATTTATTCAATTTCTTATTGCAATTTCAAACTGATTGAAAGCAAAGTATGGAAAATAACCTGGCAATTTCTCCAGTGTAGATGCCTCGTATTACCTTCCTGTCCCCTCTTCCCGAACTCTGATTCCCCCTGAATGAATGTTTTCTTTTCTCCTTAAAGCTTTATTGCCCCTTTCGAGGATCATGCAAAGTATTTCCAAATGATAGATAAATTCTACATGCAAATTCCAGAGATTGCCACATGCCAACAGCATTGTTGGTTTTAAGGAAAAATTTCCAGAGCCCAAAGTTTTCTCGGGGCTGTTCATTCCTCTCAATTTTTGGAATAAAAATAACCATTTTCAAACAAAAGATATCTCCACTTTATATTATGCAACCAAATTATTTCATCCATATTATATGCAAATATAATATTTTCACTTCATTTTTAATTTCCTATTTTAAATCAGATTTTTCCTTTTTATTGCACAAAATAAATGGGATAAGCTAAATAAAATAAACCATACTCTTTTCACAACCTTTATGAATAATTAAACTATATTTTTAATTTTTGCTATGTTATTATAGGTACATATATTTTTTTATTTTTCTTTTATGTCAATTACTTATTCAAACCATGCAATCCATTTAAACAATCACATTGAAAACAAACATGGCCTAATGCAACTACATGATTTTTAAGTGGTGTGTGCGTGATCGAGAGCTTCTCCTCTTTTACCCTATCGGGAAGCTAACCTTCTTTTCCTCAATCACACTCTTGGCCTTCGATCACCTGCAACTCAAATGCACTCAGGCGTGCAAAAACAAAAGTGTATTAGTAACCAATATAGAAGTATAAATTTAAGCAATAATTAAATCAACACTCCTATTTTGTATCATTTTAAAATAAAATGCACTCATAATTCTGAAAGAAAACAATTATTTTCCTACATTTCCATACACCAAAGCATTGTATTATATTATATTGCTCTAACATGTATCATAATTCATATATTAAATCCCACAAAGTCATGGTCAAAACAGCATCAAAGTATGAGACGTGACACCATTTTGACATCTTCTTACAGTCTCAAACATTATTTTGTATCATTGTTACATTGGTCTTAGTTCAATGATGTTGAACAATTTTAGAAAAAATATAGTTGTGTCATGGTTCACATTCAATCCAACAAGCAAAAATGAAATCTCAACCTCTTGGAATAAAAATTCTTGTTTGCAAAACAAATGAATAAGAATGAGGTAGTTAAGGTGTTTGAAGTTATTTAAAACATGCATGATAAATATTCATCATTGAAACTTGAATTGTGGTAGCTTGATATACAAAGTCTATTGATGCCAGGGTTCAATTTGTATGATATTGAAAAAATAAGACAACTGAGTAGAGTTATCAGCATTCTTGAAAAATCATAAGAATTCTTTTAGTACACTCAAGAGTTATCAGATGTCTTCTTACAGTCTCAAAATTTATTTTGTATCATTGTTACATTGGTCTTGAGAGTGGTAGCTTAATATAGGTTTGGACAATACAAAGCCTGGTTTACCTGTGCAGTGTAACACTGGCATAGGAAGATTTTTCTTTGAAAGCAAAAATGAAAGCTCAACCTCTTGGAATAAAAATTCTTGTTTGCAAAACAAATGAATAAGAATGAGGTAGTTAAGGTGCTTGAAGTGATTTAGAGGTCGGTTTTAGGGTAGTTAAGGTGTTTGAAGTGGTTTAGAGGTTGATTTTAGAGAAGAGAGATGTTGAAGAGTACATCAAGTCAGTGAGAACCGAAGTGTAATGTGTTTTAGTTTGTGGTACTCCTTTGTTTCTCTGCAGATGTGTGATAAATTCTTAGTTCAATGATGTTGAACAATTTTAGAAAAAAGAAAGTTGTGTCATGGTCCGCATTCAATCCAACAAGAAAAAATCAAAGCTCAACCTCTTGGAATGAAAATGCTTGTTTGCAAAACAAATGAATAAGAATGAGGTAGTTAAGGTGTTTGAATTTATTTAAAACATGCATGATAAATATTCATCGTTGAAACTTGAATTGTGGTATCTTGATATACAAAGTATATTGATGCAAGGGTTCAATTTGTATGATATTGAAAAAATAAGACAACTGAGTAGAGTTATCAACATTCTTGAAAAATCATAAGAATTATTTTAGTACACTCGAGTTATCAGATGTCTTCTTACAGTCTCAAAATTTATTTTGTATCATTATTACATTGGTCTTGAGAGTGGTAGCTTAATATAGGTCTGGACAATACAAAGCCTAGTTTACCTGTGCAATGTAATGGTGGCATAGGAAGATTCTTCTTTGAAAGAAAAAATGAAAGCTCAGCCTCTTGGAATGAAAATTATTGTTTGCAAAAAAAATGAATAAGAATGAGGTAGTTAAGGTGTTTGAAGTGATTTAGAGGTTGGTTTTAGGGTAGTTAAGGTGTTTGAAGTGATTTAGAAGTTGATTTTAGAGAAGAGAGATATTGAAGAGTACATCAAGTCAGTGAGACCCAAAGTGTAATGTGTTTTAGTTTGTGGTACTCCTTTGTTTCTTTGCAAATGTGTGATAGATTCTTAGTTCAATGATGTTGAACAATTTTAGAAAAATGAAAGTTGTGTCACGGTCCGTATTCAATCCAACAAGCAAAAATCAAAGCTCAACCTCTTGGAATGAAATTGCTTGTTTGCAAAACAAATGAATAAGAATGAGGTAGTTAAGGTGTTTGAAGTTATTTAGAGGTCACTTTTAGGGTGGAAGGCTTAAAAATCCATTTTAAATGCACAAAAAAGAATGAAATTACTCAAACCAAGTTTGTGAAGAAGTTAACTATGTTGCCCACTAGTTTCCCTTAAGAGTCCAAAGTGCTAAAAGGCAGCAATCTTTGAAGGGCTATTTCTCAGAGACCACAATGCTTACAAACTATCCTTCCAAGGCTATGGCATCATGTTGGGACCATCTACAAAAACCTCTCTCGGTGTTTTCTATCTCGAAGGTGTTTGCCTATGGTGATGACTTTTCAATGGAGGGAAAAGTTGCCAGATGCAAGTAGTGTAAAGTTGCAAAGTGGTGTAACTTTCATTCCACAACTCGTACGACCAAATGGACTGTTCCAACACGTCTGTATGAGTACGTTTACGCTATGGATGGTCCTCTCTTGCACCCAAATACGCCGAATCACTCTGAGCTGCATTGGATTGACGATTTCCCTTAAGAGTCCAATGTGCTAAAAGGAAGCAATATTTGAAGGTCTATTTCTTGGAGACCATGATGATTACAAACTCTCCGTCTGAGGATATGGGATCGTGTTGGGACCATCTACAAAAACCTCTCTCGGTTTTTGCTATCTTGAAGGTGTTTTCCTATGGTGATGACTTTTCAGTGGAGGGAAAAGTTGTCAAATGCAAGCAGTGTAAAGTTGCAAAGTGGTGCAACTTTCATTCCGCAACTCGTACGACCAAACAGACTGTTCCAAAATGTACAAATGGGTACGTTTATGCTAGGGATGGTCCTCTCTTGCACCCAAATACGCTAAATCACTCCGAGCTACATTGGACCGACGATTTCCCTTAAGAGTCCAAAGTGCTAAAAGACAGAAATCTTTGAAGGTCTATTTCTTGAAGACCATGATTCTTACAGACTCTCCGTCCAAGGCTATGGGATCTTGTTGGGAGCATCTACAAAAACCTCTCTCAGTTTTTTCTATCTCGAAGGAGTTTTCCTATGGTGATGACTTTTTAGTGGAGGGAAAAGTTGTCAGACGCAAGCAGTGTAAATTTGCAAAGTGGTGCAACTTTCATTCTGCAACTTGTATGAACAAAAAAAATATTCCAACACATCTATATGGGTACGTTTACGCTAGGGATGGTCCTCTCTTGCTCCCAAATACGCCGAATCACTCCAAGCTACATTGGACCGAGTCAAATTAGGTGAAAATTTGATGCAAACACAAGGGCACAATCTCAAACTCTTTGCAACCTGCCTATTTGAGGCATCTAACAAGATTATTCTGACCTATTTGGAAAGTCCAAAACTCCCTTAAAACTTGACAAGCAACTAAATACACATTTCCCTCTTTAACCCCCTTAAACCCTTGTAATAGTGAGAAACTAGTTTTGGTCCAATTACTCCACAATTTTCCAAAACAATAGATGAACACATGACTGATTCAAACACCCATATCCAAGTTACACAACATATATGAGAAACAACATAGACTCCTTTGGACCAGCGTTGACTTCCTATACATTCACCCTTGAACAGGCTACTCAATTAGCCCAAAAATGCAAAGCAACATACCTTCAAACACAACACATACCCCTAAAACCTTGGGGCAGCAAATAAATTTCCAAGAAAACAAAGATTCTGCAATTGGATTCCATTTGTATGGACTTGTAACCATCAAATCAAAAAACCCTTGTTTTTAGTGTAATTCTTGAGGGTTTATTGGATGTAGCACTTCCACAACCTTTCAGACTTTTCCACCACCTTAGAAACCTTTATTTAGGCCCTAATATGCTTAGAAAACAAAGAAACTTCTAGTATCTCAGAGATTTTTGCAAACCCTAGGGTAAAAACTCTATTTTCAAGTGAAAAAAACCACCATTTTTGGACCTTTAACTCTTCATTTTGTTCCAAAACCCAATTCTCCACGCCTTCCACTCTTGAAATAGAGTCAAGACATGTAATAAAATTTCTACATAAATTTTTTATACAAATCAATGGGAAGATAAAACCATGTAAGTGGTTTCCCCAAACTAATTGCCACCAGAACCATTCTTGATAGTTTAAAACCATGAACCACCCCAACGTGTAATTATGATAGCACTCAAGATAGCCCTCCACCATGAACATATCAACTAAGTAGGAACCCATAACATTATGGAAAGATTATCCAATTCTCCCAATGTAACTCCCAAGCATTACATGTGAGAGATGGTCAATTTTATTGATGGCAACAATTGTGTGACTCCCATTGAGGACCTTCTTTATTCAATGCCATTAAAAAAATATCCAAAGCATTCAAAAGAATACTAATGAAAAAAATATTTCCCTCAACACCTCATGATCATTCAAGTACTCATTCTAACAATACAAGAGATTTACACTTCAAATTGCAAGTGAATATAATTTACTATATCTTAACATAAAAAATGCAAAACCTAATAGAAAAATGTAGCAATGAGGTACAAGGATGTATAAAATCCAATCAATCAAACAAAATCAACCTAACATAATTAAGGGTTGATAGGGGTATTGGATAATTAAGGGTTGATA
>VDFB02086081.1:262380787-262455775 GCA_007258455.2 Sequoia sempervirens
GATATCCGATTTGAAACGGATATCCGATATTTCTGACAAAGAATTTATTGCCTTAGGGATTAGCCTCGGGCTTGCTTTGGTATTTGGCTTGGACATGCCAATCCTAAGAAGTCAATGCAAAAAACATGTTTGACAACTCACCTTGTTTTTCTAGACTTCGTCCATGTGGTTGACGACTTTATTTTTAGCCAAAATTGATGAAACGAAAAGGGTTTGTAGAGGAGACTCAACTTTCCACCAATATAAATTATTCTTTACTTTGAATTTAATAAATAATTATTATTCATTTTCTATAAGAATTACGACTAAAGTCCTGATTGATAGGCTGATTGAAAAACATCTATAACTTTCAAATGATATCATATTTTTGAATCCAAAATATGCGTCACATTCTATGCTTTGCATAATATAGTATTAAAAAAAATAAAATTGAATTTTATGAAGTTTTGACCAAGTTAAGGTGGTCAAACATACTAGTTTTTATATTTTTAAAAGTTGTAATAAAAAATTCATAATTAATTATTTACTTGGAAAAAATTACAAAAAATATGTGTCACATCTGGACATGAGTCCTTTACTTATATCTAAAATCTTATAAAAAAATATTATCATTTTATTGTGGTTAGGGTGGTCAGACAGACACCTACTTCTTATTTTTCCCCTGAAATATAAGTACTACTGCATCAAGAAATTTTAATTTTTCACCAAATAGACTTTTAAAAAAATAAAATAAACTTAGTAGTTTAGAAACTACATTCAATTTTCCATAGATTCTATTCTTACATATTTTTGAAATAATATAGATAACTTATTCAAATTTTTATGTCAAGTTGCCTAACTTCTGATTTTTCTGAATTTTCATTGCCACTTAAGGGCCTATTTTTTCCATGATGATCCTGCACATACCCAAATAGTAAATTGCATTATATTAGCACATTTTTCTTACAAAAACTTTAATATAAAATAGTGCTTAAAAATATTCTGACCAAGAAAATGATATATTAATATAGAAAACTTGTTTTGACCAACATCTAGACATAGACAACAACACAACATACATCCTACAGGATCCTATTCACTTGCACATAGCAAAACCGCTTCCATACCAAAAAAAAAATGTTTTTCAATAATATAAAAGCCCTATTTTCCTACAGTTACGTGGAGCTTTAGGGAAATCCTATTAACAAATGTCTTGCACATTACAGGTTTCAAAAATATTTTAAAATCACTGTATTTACATCCCTCATATATACATTAAACATTTGGATGAAAAGAGGACAACAAAAATATTAATTGGCAACCAAACTTGGATGGTGGAGAATGCAACATGTCTTCCTCAACTTGTTGTGCTAGCATTAGGCATTAATGCTTTCAATCTCTCCCTTAATGCTTAATGTTCAAACACCCATCAATTTCCTTAATCTTTGAAAAATCTCTTTTGAAACTACTTTGGTCAGTATATCAACAATTTGATCACTAGTTTTGAAAAACTTTAACTCAATTTGTCCCTTGGCCACAAGATTCCTAATAAAGTGATATTTGATATCAATATGTTTTGTTCTACTATGAAAGACATGATTTTTAGTGATGGTAATTGTTGAGTTATTGTCACAGTATAACACAGTTGGCATATTTTGTTTTTGTTTTAAATCTATTAAGACTCTCCTTAGTCGTACTGCTTGGCAAGAAGCTGAAGTTGTAATGTACTCAGCTTCAGTTGAAGAAAAAGAGACTAAATGTTGTTTTTTGAAGACCAAGAAATGGCACTTGAACCCAAGGAAAATACATAACCTAAATTTCTTTTTCTTTCAATAATAGAACCAACCCAATCACTGTCTATAAATCCAATTAAACCAAAATCATTTACAAGAGCATACCAAATGCCAAAATTGCTAGTACCCTGAACATATCTTAGAACTCTTTTCATTGCACAAAAATGCATCTTGCTTGGATTTTGCATGAACCTTGAAAGAAAAATAACAACAAACACGATATCTGGTTTAGTAGTTCTTAAATACACAAGGCTACCAACTAGACTAGACTATACAATGTTTCATCTACTTTTTTAGACCCATCATCCTTAACCAATTTTTCACTCATTTTCAAAGGTGTATTCATCGGTTTGCAATTCTTCATATTGAATTTATCAAGTAAATCATTGTCATATTTACTTTGTGAGATAAAAATGCCATCATTTTATTGTCTTACCTCTATCCCAAGGAAATAATGCATTAACCCCAAATCTGTCATTTTAAATTTAGACTTCATTACATGTCTAAACTCATTCATTAACTCTTCACTATTCCTTGTGTATATTAGACCATATACATATATAAATATGATAATTAAATCACCTAAAATCTAATATTTCACATATAATGCGGGCTCATTTTCACTCTTTTTGAAACCATTTTTCTAAAAATAATTATCTATCCTACTATACTAGGCCCTAGGTGCCTGCTTGAGCCCATAAAGTGCCTTTTTAACCTATAGACCTTTTGTTTTTGTCTTGCAACTCCATAACCAAGTGATTGTTGTACAAACACTTCTTCATTTAGATAACCATTCAATAAAGCTGATTTAACATCAAATTGATAAACTTTCCACTTGTGTTGAGCAACTAAGGATAAAATAGTTCTGATGGTATCTAATCTAGCAATTGGAGAATAGGTTTCAGTGTAGTCAATACCCAGCTATTGAGAAAAACCCTTTGTGACCAATATTGATTTATGCCTTTCAATAGATCCATCAGCTTTATATTTAGTTTTGTAAATCCATTTTAGCCCAATAACATCTTTTTCAGGTGGAAGGTCAGCTAGTTCCCATGTTTCATTTTTTTCGATTGAAGCAATTTCTTCATTCATGGCTTTAATCCACACTTCATGTTTTATATCCTCCTCAAATTTTCTAGGCTCAACTTGAATATGAGATAATAAAGGAAAATTTATAGTTGCATCAAGATTAGTAGTTCCTTCATAAATTTCTTTAAGACTTTTTACCTTTCTTGGAGGACTAGAGATTGGACTAGGTGGAGAAGGTGGTGTGCTCAAAGAGGATGGTAATGTAGGAATTGAGCTGCTACTTGAACCATGAGAAGATGGGACATCAAGTTCTAAATCAATGATCTTTTGCTTTTCCTCATTCAACTTTTTAGTCCATTGCCAAGCTTCACTTTCAGCAAAGATAACATCTCTACTAACAATCAACTTTTCACTTACCAGATTATACAGACGATAACCCTTTGTCTCCTCACAATACCCAATGAAGATACATTTCTCACTCTTGTCATCAAACTTTTGCCTTTTTTTTTAGGTATGTGAGCATAAGAAATACATCCAAACACTCTCAAGTGTGCAACCCTAGGTTTTCTCCCACACCATGCCTCATAAGGTGTCATATTTTACACTTTTGGTTGGACATCTATTCAACAAATAAACTAATGTAGCAATAGCTTCAGCCCAAAATGTATTTGGAAAACCCTTGGCTTTCAACATGCTTCAAACCATTTCCATAATGGTGTGGTTTTTACATTCAACAACTCCATTTTGTTGAGGATTATAACTTGCAGTCAATTGCCTCTAAATTCCATTAGTTTTGTAGAAATCTTGAAACTCATTAGAGGTGAATTCTCCCCCATTATCTAAATGAGCACTTTAATGGAACAACCAATTTGCTTTTCCACAGTAGCCTTGAACTACTAAAACTTGCTAAGAGCTTTTTATTTTTCTTTAATGAAGTAAACCCAAGTCCTACTAAAATAATCCACAAAGAGTAAAAAATATTTATTCTTACTAAGAGACAATGTCTACATTGGACCACAAATATTAGTAGGCACCAATTTAAGAGGCACTTTTTCTCTCCAAGCTCTTCTTGTTGGGAAGGAATCTCTATGTTGTTTACCAATAATGCAACCCTCACATACTTGATCATTATGAGAAATGATTGGTAGGCCTTTCACCATATTCTTTTGAGAGAGTGATTTAAGTCCTCTAAAACTTAAATGCCCATTTCTAGTGTGTCATAACCAAGATTGGTCCTTGAAATTAATTCTAAGGACTAGAGTTTCACTATATGCAAGTGTCAAAGGAAATATCCTATTATGTAATAAACCAACTTTTCTCACTATTTGATTATTTTTCCTTTTGTCACAAACGACACTTTCATTGTTGTCAAATGTTGTTGAATAACCCTTTTCAACAATTTTTCCTATGAGCAACAAGTTATGTGCTAGCCCATGAACATACAAAACATCACTAATATACCTTTCCTGACCCTGCCTAAATCTTTGACTGCAATAGTTCCTTTACCTGCAACTTCAACTTCTTAATCATCACCAAGTATCACATGTGATCTAAAGGGCTCATCCATAGTTACAAAAATATTTTTATTTCCTGTCACGTGGCTACTACAACCACTATCCAAAAGCCAAACTTTTTCTGAGCCTTCCTTTATGGCATTGCAAGCAAGGAACAAACTAGTATCTAACTGTCCTTTTTCTTCAGAAAAATGTGTACACTGTTTGTTCTTTTTATAGCAATCTCTTTCAAAATGCCCAAACCTTTTGCAATAGTGGCACTGTACATGTGATTTATCATAACTTAAATTTCCTTTTTGACCATCACTAGAGTTTCTTCCTCCAAAATAATTTCTACTTTTCCTAGTACTAGTGCCCCTATTGAAATAATTAGTTCTTCCTCTTCCTCTAAACTTCCCTGCATTCCTATGAGCTTCTCATCTGATCCTTTTTCCTTTTTCTTTGAGATACTTATCTGGGTTTGGAAGGCCTGTTCAACTAGTTTTTTAGCAGACCTATTTAATCTTTGTTCATGGGTTTGAAGAGACCCCATAAGTTCATTTATAGAGAGAAGAGATAAATCTTTTGACTCTTCAATAGCAACCACTACAGGATCAAATTTGGGAGGGAGACATCTTAAGATTTTTTCCACAATCTTTTGATCTACCATAATTTCTCCATAGGATCTAATCTGATTGACTAGACCCATAACCCAAGTTAAAAAATCTTGCAAAGATTTTGACTCTTTCATAAACAAATTTTCAATGTCTCTTTAGAGCATCTAAATTTTAATTGTTTTCACTTTATCCGTTCCTTGATAAACATTCTACAACAAATCCTAGGCTTGTTTGGATTTAGTAGTTGTAGCAATTCTAGGAAAAATTGACTCATGTACATCTTGTTGAATAATAAACAAGGCTTTTGAGTATTTTTTCCTATTTTCCTTCAATTGATCTTTTTGTGCGTGAGTTAAGGCTATAAGAGATTAAGCATCTATAGGCTCTATAAATCCTTGTTCTACCAACTCCCACAAATTTTGAGATATGAATAAATTTTTCATCTTTATACTCAAAAAATATAATATTCTCCTTTAAACATTGGGATTTTAGATTGGATTAAACTTGAACCATTAGCAGCCATTCTTAAATTGCAATTCACTCAATCTCCTCAAATTTTTCCACTTCTATGTTGAGAATAAACTCTCCTAAATTTTGTTGATTGCTCTCAAACTACCTTTGCTCTAATACCATAGTAGGTTTTAGGAGGAGAATCCACTTCCAAGTATATAGGATTTCAACACAACCATTTCATTAACAAAGTGGCTTTTTAATATACAAAACAAAAATAGAGCATTTCATTGCTTCAGCAATATCAAACCATAAACAAGCCACTATATGAAAATAACTACATTTACCAAATATATTGCACAGTCAAGTCAAAAACAAAAAACTGCATTATATTAGCACATTTGTCTTGCAAAAACTTTAATATAAAAGAATGCTTAAAAAGATTCTGACCAGGACAATGATATATTAATATAGTAGACTTGTTTCAGCCAACATCTGGACATAGACATCAACACAACATACATCCTATAGGAGCCTATTTTCCTGCACTGAGCAGAACCGCTTCCATACCAAAAAAAGGAATGTTTTTCAATAATATAAAACCCTTGTTTTCCTACAGTTATGTGGAGCTTTAGGGAAAAAATATTAAAAAATGTCTTGCACATTACAAGTGTCAAAAATGTTTTAAAATCACTGTATTTACATCCCTCATATACATTAAACATTTGGATGAAAAGAGGACAACAAAAATATTAACTGGCAACCAAACTTGGACAGTGGAGAATGCAATGTGTCTTCCTCAACTTGTTGTGCTAGCATTAAGCATTAATTCTTTCAGCAAGGGAGGGATCCCTTGCATGTCTCTTTGGGAAAACATAAGCCTAGAATGCTTAGTTCACTGAAATTTATGTGCCCACTTTACAATAGTGGAAAAGGAGAGAGGAAATGGACATATAAAAACTCAATATGTTTGTAAAGAGAATTCCTGTGGGAAACACTATAAAGCACTTGGAAACATCATTGAGCATATCCATGATGAACAGTGTGAGGTTGTGGAAGGTTATAGTGTACAGGAAATGGAGGAGATATACTTGGAGAATTATATGAATGATCCCTGTGTGCCATGTACTGTTACTACTGGATAGTTTTATTTTATGGGAGGAATTTAAGGTAATGGAAATAGAAAATTTTCAAGTGGACATTTTAGTAATTCTAAAATGTTCATATAAGTTGACTTGTATATTTTTATATTTTTATATAATTGTATATATGACACTTTAAATTATTATTAAACCGTAAAAAAATGTTATAAGATATATATATATATATATATAATTAATGTTTATTATAAAAATATAAATTAGTTTAAAATCTTTTCAAATATGGTATACGATTCTTTCTAATTTTAAATATATTTTGAACAATTGATAAGTTTAAGATTTTGATTTATTTTTAATATGAATTTAGAAACTTCTTATAAGAGTCTTGTAAGAGTAAACTAAAATCTTTTCAAAATAGAATATAATTATTTTTTAAGTTTTAACATAGTTTTAAGAAGATTTATTTTTAATATAAATTTAGAAATTTCTTAATAAATTTATGATTTTAGATTTATTACTAATTATTATGGTTTTTTAATCTTACATTATTTTTCTAATATATATAGGATATCCATATGACTAATAACATATCATTTTTTTCAAGATACAATTTTTGTGTTTCACATGTGATTGAGCTTCCAATTTTATAGGTGAGCATGTGCATGTTTTTGAATTCCTCTAAAAATTTATTTGGGTTTTATAAATGATTTTTTTATTTTTATTTATGATGTTTATTTTTATTTACAAGTTGACAACCATTTGGTTGGGGTTTTACAGGTGATTGGCCAACTTCCAATTTTATTGGTGAGCATTTGCATGTTTTTGAATTCCTCTAAAATTTTATTTGGCTTTTATAAATGATTTTTATTTTTATTTATGATGTCAATTTTTATTTACATGTTGACAACCATTTGGTTGGGGTTTTACAGGTGATTGGCCAGCTTCCAATTTTATTGGTGAGCATTTGTATGTTTTTAAAGTTAACAACTGTTTGGTTGGGATTTTGAGTACATGTTAAATGAAGTTGTATGAAGTTGTTATGCATGTGAGGAGTATGAATGAAAAAAAGAAAGAACTAGAAGTAAAAGGACTAGTGTGAGAGAGATAGATATGGTAGAGTATAAGAGCAAGCTATCAACTATTGGGGAAACAATTCATTAATTAAACAAATAAATGTTGATTCTCTTTATGTATATGTCAATATGCAGTATTCAACCATATTACAATAACATTTAAACTAAATATAATATTATTACTACCTACCTTATATAATAAAAAATATTTCCACAAAAATAAAATAAAGTTTTATTAAGGATTAAATTTATTTTTTATTTTATATACTTATTTCTAGCTAGGTTTGAAATTGACCTTTGATAAAAAAAATTTTGTTTATTTTCTTTGTAATGTATCATTAATTTTTGCATCTCAACATTTATTTTTTTAGTTTAATTATAGGAAAATCATATATTGAAGGTTTATATGAGATTATTATATTTTTTATTGTTTATTCTTATTTTTAAGAATTATGATTCCTATAAAAAAAACCATAAATGTACATAAAATATATTTTAAATAATAACCAAATTACTTGCATTGCATTAAAAACAATTTTATTTATTTTTCATATTTAATATGTATGATTCATAAAATCAATAATAATGTTTTAATATAAAATATTTTCTATAAAAAAATCATAAATTAAATATTTTTTCATAGTTTATATTTTTCATACAATGTCAAATGAAAGGTATTTAAATGATCAAACCATCCCAAAATTTTATATGATAGGTAGGGGTGACCATCAAATTCCAAGCCTGCTTCAAAGTGTATTACCCTCCTACCCCCACGAAAAATGAAGAGTTTAATGTTAAACATATTATATTATTTATTTTTTGATATTATTTTTCTTTTAATTTTGGAAATAAAAAATAATGTATTGATTGTTTAGTTTTAGGTTAAAAAGGAAAGAAAATTAATAGGTTTCCTTAGGAATTTTAATTAATAGATTTATTCAGGGCTTTCAATTTAACGATTGGTTGATAGAAAGATATTGTGTTGAGTTGTTGGAATTTTCGGGAGGTTTATTTAGCTGATGCTCGTAGATGTGAAGAACTAGTCCTTCTCGATAGGTCACTCATCTCAATACTACTCCAACTCAAGCATGCTTAACCAGAGTGTTTTTCCAAAGGTTAAGCCCACTTAGCTTGCAACCCCATTTGAAAAACCTTCAATGAGTGTTTTGTCTTATGAACCATTCAATATAGAGCCCCTTTAGCTCATCAATTGATAAGTAGGAGGTATTTTCCATAGCATGTGAAATTGTGATGTTGCTATCAAGATTCAACTATGTAGTTTTATGAGTCAAACTATTGACCCATGTTTTATGATTAGTGGTTTACAAAAATCTAACTCTCATGATAATGAATGGTCCACTTAGCACTCATTGCACCTAGGTGATGCTCATAGAGGTGAAGCACTGGGCCTTCCTAGGAGGTCACCCATCCTAGTACTACTATAGCTCAAGGACACTTAACCACAACATTATTCCCAAGGTTAAGCCAACTTAGCTTGCAATTGTATTTGCAAAAGCTTCAACAAGTTATGTACCTTATGAACCATTCATTATAGATCCCATTGTTCTCATCCTCAAAAATATTCTTCATGAGTATAATGCATGAGAAAGCAATGATTTGAGAAGTATTCTTCAGGTCAGTTTGGGGAAAGAGTCAAAATATTTATAAGAGAATATTACAACATGAATGGGAAAAATCAAGAGAAAAATATTGGTTCATCAAAATTTTGCAAACATTTCCTTGTAAATAAAAACAAAGAACCAAGGCATCAAATTAGCCCATGAAAAAATAAAAACCCTCTAATTTAAAAAATTCAAACTATATAATCAAGGGTTTGTACACTTTACCATACTAATGATATTATAATTACTTGCATGCATACACAATGATCTCCATCTTAATGAATATTTTTCTTTATGAATTAAAATTTTGGGAATTTGAAAAACATGATTATTAGTACTTCTCACATAAAAGACAATGGAGATTGGGATGTTAGTTATAAGAAGCATTCAAGAGGTCCCTTCTATTTTGAAAAGTGGTGTTCATAGGATCAACTTGACCCTAATTGGATGGGAGAATCTCTATGGTAGTTTATTTGTAGATTAGAAGCCTCCAATCCATTGTGCTTATGTGATACTATGATTTACAACATGTGTTGCTTATCTTTTGGCTACATATTGAAGTTCAATGATCATTGCGTGGTTTTAGCCACCAACAATTTAATTGAATTTTCTTATGTTTTTTTGTATAATCTATATTCTCTATTTTCTTTTCCTTGGTTTGATTGTCTATATTATATTTTGGAGATACTCTTTGACTGTGCCTCTTCTTGGTACAATTTATCAATCTCCACCTAGAAATAATATTTTATTGGTTTTAATGCTTCCAAGTTAAGAAGAATTAAAAGTGCACCGTAAATAAGAAAAAATGACCCACTAAGAGTGATACTAGCTTTTAATCTTTAGAAAATGCCCAAATCATACTTGAAACTACCTGCATCAAATGCTTTAATTTTCCAATACCATTATTATAAGTTATGGGCATCTAAAAAGATATTTATAATCCATTTTTTGGAAAAGGCCAATTTTTTTTCCTTTTTGACTCTAAATCCATAAGATAACAAAAAATAACAAAGAGAAAATTTTACATAAATAATGTGAAATTAAATGCAACTTCCCTAGGCATATACTTTGAACTTATCGATATATGTGAATAAAGAATAGTATAGTTTGACCTCTAGAATATAGTCTATGATTTTCCTTATTAAATTATGAATTTTAAAGATGAAAAATTAGAACAAAAAAATGATATGCATCAAGAAAAGATTCCATAGAAGAAAAAGAAAAGAAAAAGGATAGTCCACAAATGCAGTTAGCAAATATATTGATTGACTGTATGTTGGTCTAAGGTACAGACCATTATACCTTTTTCTTCCTCCAAACAAATTCAATGGAAATAAAATCTTCACCAAGCACATGTATACAAGTGTTTGATTTGTCTGGTTTTTGTGAGGTTGAAAAAGATACAAAATAAAAATTACAATAATAAAAGTGTCGAGCTCCTCCCTACCAAGCACCACCATAAACTCCTCTTTTCATCTATCACCCTTCCAATCCTATTAAAACTTTGGATTAGCTTCTTGATGCTTGTCATTACTACAACACTCTCATGGTTGCCCATATTAACTTCTACAAAAATTAAAAAATAATTAGAAAATCAATATTAGACTCCACATTAATAAATAATTATGTAAATTACATGAAGTGGTTGCATTTGTAGTGCAATAATGTTGTGGTTGTCATGGTTGTGTGTGCAATACAATAATTATCATTTTGTTTTTATGGGAATATAAAAGTAAGTTTAGAAGAAAATTATTCAAATTCCATGAAAATCAAAATAGTCTTCCATATCCTTATTTCTTTATTCATGTTATTTTTCTTTCATTTTTTAATGTTTCTATTGAAATTTTCTTGGAGGTCATTATATGAATAATATTTTAAAGGAACGATGACAATTTTTTAAACATAGTGAAATTTAAGGGCATGTTTTTATGTACACTTATGGCTCTCTGTGGCTAATGCTTCTACTTAATGTATGCCATTATAAATGTCTCTAGACATTATAATAATATTAATTAATTAATATATAATATTATATATCTTTATATATTATTATTTCTTATTAATATGTAATAATTCTATATTATTATTAATTTATAATGTTAATTATAATATTATATTAATTCATAACTAATAAATAATAATAATATTAATAGTGATTATATATAGTATTAATAATTATATTATATATATATATATATATTGTGTGTGTATATATGATTTGTAAGAGGTCGTGGACATTGTTAGAGTTATCATACATTAACTAATAATTAATTAATCTTTAATTGATTATTAGTCTAATTTATTCTTACACTTTAGTTAAACTTAGGAATGTTTTATTAGTTGAGTTAATATTAGATCATTATGTCACATCTCATGTGATGTTGATACTTGTCATGATCTAATCTTTTTCTCATTTAGGGCTTTGCTCTTATTAGCATTCAACCCTCATTGTAATTAATTCACAGAGAATATATGAAGCTTTCATATCTTCTTTAAAAATTCTTCTGTAACTTTTCCTTGTTGATGAATATTGCAAATATTTGTTTGCAGATCTCTTGTGTGGAAGTCATACTTGTTTGTTGTTTGATCTAGTGGCTCATGGTTTTGTGCTTGTTTCATAAGTCTAACATGGTATTAGAGCTCTAGATCTACAAGATTCTTATTCCTTTTTTGTGAGATCATGCCTTGAAGTAGTTTTCTAGTACATCCAGGGTCAAATCAGACCTCTCCATTGAATCTAGAGCTACTGAAATAGTCAAGATTGGCCTTTGTTTCGTCAAATTTGTCTTTCATTTGTCAGGTCTGTGAGGGTTTGAAAAAAGGGTTGTTTTTACTAGATCCAGGGGGTGCCTAATTTTTGAAGTGTTTTGAGCAAAAATAGACATCATCGTCATGCTCAAAAAAATAAAAAAATATTTAATAGGCCTTTCAAAAGGCACATGCAGGTTTTTAATTGTTTTTTGAATTAAAAAAAAAAATTGTGATTTTGGGTAGTACCCAAGGGTACCATCGACCTACCAATTGGCAGGTGGTGGTCCCTTGGGCCTCACCCCCCTTGCATAGGGGTACTAAGGTACAATCAGCGGGGTACCATGGTAACATTGAAGGAAGTGCCTTGGGCTCTGCGCAAGTGGTGTAGATAGCCCAAGCCGCCACCATTTTTTATGATTTTTTTAAAAATCAAAGTTTATATATATATATATATATATTTAAAAATATATAAATGTAATTTTTTATTGTTTTTTTTTAAAACAATTTTTTTTAAAAATAAGTCAAATTTTGCAAATGCACTGATGGCCATTTGGCCATCAAATTTAGGCTCGGAGTTTTGCTGCAACGGTCATATGGTCATCAAATTTAATGTTGCAGACTGTGTTTTTTGCACTTTGGGAGCTATTTTCTTTCATATGCCATACCTTTTGCCCACGATGTCAAAATTGAGAAAACGAGATATCGTCGGAAAGAGGATTCAGAGTACTTTCTAGTGGTATAGGGATTTTTTGGAGATTTTTTTATCAGGTCCCTATTATTTCCAATCAAAGTCAGATCTTCTTTTCTAGAGTTTCCTTTAGTGTTTTCGGCATAACTTTTGCATATGATGTCAAAAATGGGAAAATGAGATATTGTCAGAAAGTTGTTTTCATGCTCTTCACACTAGTGTATGTGGTTTCCAGATTTGATTTTTTTGTTTTTTTCTAGAAATCCTTCTTCTCAAATATTGTCCTTTTTGGACCTTATGGGCTCACTTTGAATGTATTTATCATCTATAAATGCACTAAAATAAAGTTTCTTAGCTTTGTTTGTTTAGTATTGGGATTATTGCACATCACTTTGTGCATTGTTGTACTCGCACTATGATATAAAGTTCCATGGAGGTTGATGTTTTCCTTTGTTTTTCCTTCATACCTTTCTCATGCGTATGTGACTTTTGTTTTCACATCCTTTATATTTGCTTGTACTTTTATGACTACACCTTCAGATGTTCTTGGTTCCTCTTCATGCACTACTTTCAAACATTTAGTTTCAGTGTACCTGTCATGGGTGTTTCTACTATTGGTGCTACTGCTTCTTTGGTTTCACGTTGGAGTGAACTATGTATAAATATTTGTTCCTATGTACTAGGCAGATGCAGTGGCCGGTTACCCATACATTTTGGTGAGATGGAGCACTTACCATATGGACACTCTTCCATTCCTATGTCAAGGGCGACCTTCTATTTTATCATGATTAGTTCTTCAAAATTTTGGTACCTTTACCATATGTATCTTCAAGTTCCAAGTGTTTTCCTTTGTTTTCCATCTGATTTGAGTACTATCGTTGGGGGCACTCATACAAATTCTTGTCTTCTTGATTCTGATCATTAGATGTTTCAACAATGGATATTCTTTTGACATTACAACAATAATTCTTTGACAGTGTATGCAGCTTCTTCATGCTTCTATGGTGTTCTCTTTGTTCCTATCTTTTGGGACAACCTTGTATTTTTTAGAGGCTTCTTCAGTCCTTCACTTGGCTTTCATCTCTTTTTGGAGTAGAGTTTTCTCCATGAGGTTTTCTCTATTTCTCCAAATTATAGAGATCTTCTGTTTGTACATGGGTACCTTACTTGCCCTTGTTTGTTGGGACCCATCTTGCATTCTTTTTAGGGTTTTTAGCTATTCCCTAAGTTCATCTTAGGGGGGGCTGTTAGAGTTATCATACATTCGCTAATAATTAATTAATCTTTAATTGATTATTAGTCTAATTTATTCTCACACTTTAACTAAACTTAGAAATGCTTAATTAGTTGAGTTAATATTAGATCATTATGTCAGAACACATGTGATGTTGACACTTGTAATGATCTAATCCCCTTCTCATTTAAGGATTTTCTCTTATAAGCATTCAACCCTCGTTGTAATTAATTCACAGAGAATATCTGAAGCTTTCATATCTTCTTGAAAGTTTCTTTTGTAATTCTTTGTTGATGAATATTATACATATTTGTTTGCAAATCTCTTGCATGGAAGGTGCACTTATTTTTTGTTTGATCCTATGGCTCATGGTTTTGTGTTTGTTTCACAATTCTAACAAACATGGATTCCACTCCTGTATATATAAAAATATAAAATGGTAAATCATCAACCCACAAATGGGGGTGCAACAATGGTCCCCAATTGGGACCTTATTACATTAGATTGCAAAGTAGATAATGTTTCCACTACATGGCAAAAGTATTCATGCAAATTATATTTCTGAATTCTTTCCCTTTCTAGCTGATTCAACGTCATTTGGAGAGAAATCTTATTTTTCTTTCTCTTAACTTCTGTCCAATCTTGGGTGGAAAGAGAAGTCTTTAAGATTTGAGTTGCAAAAACATAAGCCTTGGCAGTTGACTCCCCTAGGAAAACACACTTAGGAGGGGTTTGGGGCTTCGAAGAGTCTAAAGTGTTAACTTTCTTATTAGAGGTACAACCTTGTGGAGAAGACTCTGAAGCTACAATAGACTAAGGAGGGACAACATCAGAGGACTTTGAATTTCCCCCAATCTACTCATGTTCTTTCTACATAGAAGATGGGAGGCAACTTCCTTTTGAGGGTGCTTCAAAGGTGCATTAACAGTGTACAATGTTGAGGAAGAGCTTCCATCCACCAGGATTGGTTCTCTCCATTGTGTTTGTGTTAAATGGAGAAATTATTAGCCGAGTTCCCTGTTTCAGAACATCTTCTACATTGAAATGGTAGCCCTTCATAGTCCAGAGGTTGTGTCTAACTATGATGATTAGTCTTGAAAGTTATCTCAGTGGGGATATCCCTTGAGATATCCAAGTCCACCAAGATCCGAGTGAATGTTGTGTGGTTATAATTGGAGGTGTCAGTGTCGATTTCCAAGAAATCACCCAGAGAATTCCCAATAGCTTCAAAGTAGCCCTCAAACCAAAATTGTAATGGAAGATTCGGTAGATGAACCCACATCAGCTTTATTGAAAACGATTCAGAGAGAGGGTTGAAACCAGGATACCAAGGTTTGAGGAGGAGTAAACTTTTCCCCAAACACCATCTTTCCTAAAGATAGCCTCCTGATCCTGTTTCTAATCAAACACCACAATAAAAAAACCTTGTGGATAGGGATAAACTTCAATATTACCCTTCAACAAATTGGTTGTTAGACATCTATGATCCAGTTGTGGAGGTATGAAAGTTTTGGCTAGAAATAATTGAACTGACCAATCAAACCATTGGTGATGAAGAAATTTTCCCCTTCAAAAACCTTTTGTTTTAGCTTCTCAGAGAAAACAAAGGTTGGTGGAGATACAACTCACTTGAGAGGGGTTTTCACACAATTTTTTGAGAGCACCTACGAATCAAATGCCAATCCTCTCCTTCAAGGGAAAGCATCCCAAGCAACCGATCTAACCCCATTGTGCCAACCCCCATGCTCAGCTGAGGGAAAATGCCAATCATCATGTTGGGAAGAGGCGAAGCCCACACCATCATGACTTCTTGATTCATAAACCACATGGAAAGAGCCCACCAACCTGCTAGTAGAAGCGTTTGATGTCTGAGGTGGCGAAGTAGGGAGATCACGCGAGCTAGGGTTTTTGTGTGAAGGGGAACGACTTTGGACAGTAGCCCAGATGTCATTCAACAAAACAGATTTGAAATCTAAATCTTTCCTACCAAACCAAGTCGTGAATGAGCACCCAAGAGAAGTTAGGTCTGACTCATATCTTCTTAATGCAGTAGATCCCATGCCCAAAGGAGGCCTTTTGGAAGAGCTTGTAACCAAATTAGGCCTGGCAAGGTCATAGCCATTGCCACCTACATCGACCATGATCAAGACATCTTTAACCACAAAATGATCCTAACATATGATAGGCGATGTAGATGAATCCTTGCATGCAGGGGATGGTAGTGAAGAATCACCCCCACCATTATTGTAGTTGTGGATCTTCCAGTGATCCACAACTAAAGCCCTAGCAAGAAGGTTTGCGCAGCAACATTTTGACAACAAGCATTTACCTCAAACTATATTATATAAATATATTAATATATAAGTATGAGTTTATATTATATATATTATTTATTAATATTTAATATAATGTATTTGATATATACTTTATATTTATATAATATCAATATTAATACATTATAATATAATTATTAATAAATTAAAATAATATGATTCTATTATATTATAAAATTAATAATTTATTATTATTATAATAATTTAGTTATATGAAGATTAATTAAATGAAATGAAATTAATTTAAAAATAATTATATAATAATTAATTATACTACAGGGGTGTCCCCATGATCTAGCCCAATAGCTCGTACCTTGGGTACCTATGGTGAGCTAGGGCGAGACTAAACCCCTGCAGGTGAGATCCCTCACCCACAATAAGTCCCACCTCTTAAACCTGGGAGTGGAATTGAACCAAAATTAATCTAACCTCAAGGAGGTTAGGGGTAGAGTCCATTCTTATATCCTGGATCACTAGAGTAGGAAGTGGCACACAATATAACTGACCCTTGCCTTTGCCCATTACAAAGCAGAGTAGAACCTTGAAGAATGCACACCCCTAGCCCCAGCCAACTCTGCTACAAGTAGCAACTATAATTTATCTAACCTTAAGGAGGTTAGAGGAAAAGTCCATTCCTATACCCTAGGTCAGTAGAGTAGGAACTTGCACACAATATAACTGACCCTTGCCTTTACTTGATATGAAGCAGAGTTGAACCTATGACCTCGAGGAATGCAAACCCCAATCCCCAACCAACTCTACTATAAGTGGTTGTCAAGGAGGTTAGGGGAAAATTCCATTCCTATACCTTGGGTTAGCAGAGCAGAAATTGGCACACAATATAACTAACCCTTACCTTTGCTCACTACAAAGCAGAGTAGAACCTATGACCTTAAGGAATGCAAATCCCTAGCCCCAACCAACTCTTACAATAAAAAATAATTATATCTTAATTATTTAATTATGTTATAATTACTATAATAATCAAGTAATATATTTACGTCAAGAGACATCTTACAATGCCATTTTCTGTGTTAAGAAAAACTCTACCTTAAATCAAGGAGAGTTCTTGACATCATCACCCTTCATTTATAATACTCAATATTTTTTATTATTATTTTAATATTGTAATGTGCAACTTTATGGAAAATGTTTCTAGTGTAAGGGTTTCTTGCGTAACTGTTTCGTGCGTCCTATGTATAACCTAAAACTCATGGATTTCATTAGATGGCAACAATGGCGTTCTATGTTATGTCATCTTAGGAAAGTGCTATACCTCTTGCTTTAACTGTTTGCTGCATTTACATGGCACTCACAGATAATGACGAGCCAGGAGACTCTCTAGGCGGGTTATTAGAAAAATACTTATGGACACTCTGATTTACCATCATCTCACTTAAGCTCTATAATAGCATTATCAGAAGCATAGCAATGCATCCATAACAATTGGATTGGATGTTGAAAGGCGAAACCCAATATTTTATTCATTTCTATTAAGATGGGAACTGAACTGTTGTACAGCAGAGCATCTGAGTCCTCGAGGTCTCGGGTACGAAACAGGCAGCTATGCCTTGTGGCCACAGACCAATTTGTTAAGTCTTTAAGGCGGCAACGACTTCAAAAAAGACTTAAGATTGTGGGAGCAGGTAAGTTAATGGATGTTGGTCAATTCAAGTCAAATTTCTCTGTGCTTTGGAATGCGAAATGTGATTACAAATGATAAATTACGAACTAGGAATGGTGTAAAGATTGTTTCTTTTATTTCAAGCATAACTGGTTTTTGAAATCTCTTTGACAGTTCCACCTATTTACTCAAGAAATGTCAAAATATTAACCTTAGAAAACTAAGAGCCAATAGAACCAAGATATGAGCCTTTTCTCTTTTCGACAATGATTCAACATTTTGAACGATGGTTGTTTTTCCTAAATGCCTTCAACTCCCCTGAGGTAAGCGAGGGCTTCTTGAAATGCTGGCTTGCATTTTGATGTCTACAAAATTACATTAGCCATCAATTTTTGGATATTCTTGATCATCCAAGTTCTCAATGGTTGGAGGAGCACATCATGAATTATGTATCTCCAGCTATGGCATTATCGGAAAATTGATGTAAGAATAATGCTTGAAGATTGATTCTTTATTCCCAAAAAGCTAAATTGGTCTTTTTGTTTTTAAGAAAATAGATTAATTTTTTTTTATTTTTTATTTTTAATTTTTAATTTTATTTTTTTGCACAAAACAATGCCTTAGTAAGATGTTTCCATAACTCTAGATGCCTTGTGGTCATCTATTTTTATTATTATTAATATATGTATTATTTTGTCTTCTGATGTAGAATTTAATAATTCTAAAGGAATATAGATATGCATGTTAGTAATGTGCAATGACTTTGGTCATTGATGTGTATGCACCACTAATCAAGTTTGATACACAACTCTTATTGAACAAGAAGTAACTTTTTTTTATCTTAATGTCAAAACATAATGGTGCCTCTGATGTGGATCTTAGTCTTCTTCCAAAGTATAGGTTTTGTAGAGCAGGTCCTTCTGAGAAGATCAGTAGTGAAAAATATCAATTATATGGAGGAATAATGAGTTCAACATTTGGAGAAGCTACATTTGAAAAATATCTTGAACCAGAGGATGATGTAAGTGCTTAAACAAAATAATAAGGGCATTGCAAGGGGATAGGATATTTATTTTTAGCATATTTATTTTTATTTTTCTATTGGTGGTTCTAAATCATATTCATTGGTTTCTATCTTTTTCTTTAATCTTTTATAAGTTTCGCACAAAGATTTGGATACATAATGGTCCTACAGTCTACACACTATTTTAGGATTTACAAGTCTAATTTTTTCTACCATATTTCCATTAAGTTGTAATAATTGAATATCTTCATATTTTGGATGAATACATGCAATGTTTTATTCTTCATGCATCTATATTCCCACATTCAAATAAAATTGTTATTAGTAACCGTCTTTGGTAGAGATGAATATATATATATAGAGAGAGAGAAAGAGAAAGAGAGAGAGAGAGAGAGAGAGAGAGAGAGAGAGAGAGAGAGAGAGAAGAGTGAGACAAATAGATAGAGGTAGAGACCAATATAGAATGAGAGAGAAAGAGGGACAAAAATAGATAGAGATATAGAGAGAGATAGAGGGAGAAATAAAGATAGAGAGAGATAAGAAGATAAAGGGAGGGAAATAGACAGGTATAGATAGCGAGGAAGAGATAAAGAGGAAGAGGGAGAGATAAAGAGAGATATATGGTGAGATATAGTGATATAAATATATAGATATAAGGAGATATAGAGAGAGGGGGAGAGAGAGAGAGAGAAAGAGAGATAAGTAGAGGAAGTCAAATAGAGATGGAGAGGAAGATAGAAATAGGGGGGAGAGAGAGAGAGAGAGATAAATGGGAAGAGAAAGGCATAGATATAGCAATATATGGGAAGATAAAGGGACAAAGAGGCTGAGATATAAAGATAGATAGGGGTACAGGGAGGGAGTAAGAGGAGGAGAGATGGGGAGAGATAGAGAGAGGGAGGGAGAGAAAGGGAGAGAGATAGGTAGAAAAGAGAGAGATGGGGAAGAGGGAGAGATATGTAGAGAGGGATAGAGAAGAAGAGGGGGAGAGAGGGAGAGGGAGAGGGAGAGGGAGATATAGAGGTTGATATATAGAGATAGATAGATAGCTAGGTAGATATACATAGAGAAGGATAGAAAGAGATAGGGAGATGAGTGAGAGGGAGATCAAGTGAAATACATATAAAGATATAGAGTTGAAGAGATGGAGGGAGAGATGAAGTGAATAAGATATAGAGAGGGAGACATTTCTAGAGATAAGGAGAGATATGGATGGGTAGAGAGAGGGAGACATTTCTAGAGATGGAGAGGGAGAGAGGAATATAGAGGTAGAGATGAATATAAAGCGAGAGAGGAAGAGTGAGACAAATAGATAGAGGTAGAGATGAATATAGAATGAGAGAAGGAAGAGGGAGAAAAATAGATAGAGATATAGAGAGAGATAGAGGGAGAAATAAAGATAGAGAGAGATAAAGAGAGAGGGGGAGAGATAGAGAGGAAGAGATAAAGAGATAAGGATGAAGAGGGATAGATAGCGAGAGATATATGCTAAGAAAGAGTGATATAAAGATAGAGATATAAGGAGATATGGAAAATTAAGGACATGAAAGCAAATATCAAACAAAAAAGTGGAAGAACAAAGGCTTTAGGCTTTGGAGTATAACACATGTACACAATTCCACAAAATGCATTCTAAAACCACTAATACATTGTACTAAATGCCAAGGACACTACTTTTGGGCCCACTACAAAAATTGTATTATACTCTCGAAAATGATTTATATCTACTAGAATACTTCAAGTTATCATATTGCAAAAGTCGAGATGAATGATGTATATATGTTCTACCTCTATTTCCAACCATTTCTAATTTTGAAAGGTTAAAGACCCACTTTATGTAAACCATTTCACATAATACAGTGAATGAAGATGACACTCTTATTGTATATGATAATATAAACCAATGACAATACAGTGAATGATGATGACACTTTTATTGTATATGAACCAACTAAAAAATATATTATAACAAGAACACAAATAAAAATATTACTCTCATATTAAAATCCTACAATGGATATCTCTCCACGGTTTTTATATAGAATATGAAATAGGATAGATATGCTAATATTATAATAATTTAATGTACATCAAAATTAATTAAATTAAGTTAAATTATTAAAAAATAATCAAATATTATACTAAATAAACTAATTATAAAATAAAATAAGTACATAAAAATATCTATTAATATCTTTCACATAAATTTATCTAATATATATATAACAATCAAACTTAAAATACGGCGAATGACCCCCACTTGAAACGGCTAAAATAGCGGCTACATGGGAGTTGCTCTCGTCCTCCACGACACCGCTAGCATAGCAAGAAACGCCGTTGAAAATGCCTTAAGATCGGGAAATCTCACAAATTAATTTCAAAAAAGCAAGAAACGGCGAGGACTATAAAAGCTACCCCACGCTAAATTTATCTACAGTGTAGCCAACTACGACGCCATGGCTACTCCTTCTCCTCGCCGGAAGCGGCAACGACATCAACATAGCAGGCACAGATCTACATCGGCAGATGAAAGGTCGCGGGGTCGAATCCGGCGCAGGCACAGAGACAACCATTCGAGGCGCGGTAGAAGCCGTGATAGAGACAGCAGGCATCGCACCAGAAGCCAACGCCATGAGTACAGATCAAGATCAAGACCAAGGTATACAAGGGATCACCGTTTGGAAAGAAGGAACCAATGTGGCAGTCGTGAGAAGCATAAGAGCTCAATAGTACAGTTTGATAGGTTGCGCCCACTATTACTTTACAAACATTTTATCAACGGCCTCGATGTTAACATATTACCAGACGAAGCGCACCGCAGGTACGAACCCTATCTTCGCCAACTCAAACAGGCTTTCTTTGCTGCTCATAAAGATGACCAGAGGTTAAAACATCTGTACCATCCTTCCCACATACAGACTGCAATTCACAAACGGAATGAAATTGCAAAAGAAGTGGCAAAGAACTTCTTTGAAGATCTCAAAAATGGTACTCTGGTGTACTTGAGAAGTTCTTCTCCTAAAAACGCTGTGCGGCATTTGAAGGACTTAAACCAGGCGCGCTCTCTTGTTGCCAAGGTTGATGCAGAGAAGGGTATTAAGGACAACCTTCTGCTTTCTTCCGGGCAAGATGGGTCATTCGCCCAATTTATCCCTGTAAAAAACCCAGATGATAGCATTAGAACTCTTGGTGGGATAGAGCTGCTGAATGTGGTGAGAACATATTTGTGGTATGTTCATGAAATTGATTACTATGGGATGGCTGAAAAAGGAAAGGATTTAATCATTAGAGAGGAAAATCTATCACCTGCTGAACAGGAACAGATGTTGGATTCTGTGTGGCAGGCGAGGTTGCAAGCCAGGGATTCGTTGCGTGTCTTGCAGAGAAAAGATAAACTGGAATGTTCAGTTAACCGAAATTTATGTGCCCACTTCACAATAGTGGAAAGAGAGAGAGGAGATGGACATATTAAAACTCAATATGTTAGTAAAGAGAATTCTTGTGGGAAACGCTGTAAAGCATTTGGAAACATCATTGAGCATATTCATGATGAACACTATGAGGTTGTGGAAGGTTACAGTGTACAGGCAAGGGAAGAGATATACTTGGAGAATTATATGAATGATCCCTGTGCGCCATGCACTGTTACTGGTGGATAGCTTTATTTCATGGGAGGAATTTAAGGTACCGGTGGAAATAGAAAGCTGCCAAATTCACAGTGCGGATTTAGTACTTATAAAATTTTTAACGATTAGTAAAGTAATAAAACTGTAAACAGTTTTCGGTTTATTTAGGACTTTTAATTTAAGGATTGGTTGATAATAAGATATTGTGTTGAGTTGTTGGAAGTTTCAGAAAATAATTTTAAGAAAATTTATATAAAAAATTTGTTTCCCTTGGCTTGGTGAGTATTGCTTCGTTCAAACTTTGTTGATAGGATTCCTTGGTGGAATTTATTCCACATTTTTCTTTGGGAAGCATTTCTTTTCTTAAAAAATACCCATTTTCATTCTTCTTTTCGACAGAAAATTTGGCGTGGAAGTAGAAAATGCGGAGACGAAAGCAGAAATGGAACGGGATGAGTGCGGGTGCGGAGCAGAGGTGTGTAGGGTCAAGTTTAAAGGAAATGATATTGGTAATTGCCAAGTCCAAAGCTATGGCTTTTCTTCTCTTTCAGCGGAACGCAAGGAAACAGTTTCCGCAGCATTTCAATGTGACCGGCCCAATTTTAGGTGGCGTACAAAGGACAAGCCACCAAAAATGGCATGAGCTGGAACATTCAACAAACATGGGCGTACCTTTCCACGAGGTGGGAAGACCTCAAATTCTGTCGTTCTTGTCAAGTTGCCAGTTGTTTATGGTGGGCCAGTGGCTTTTAACATTGTGGATGTATTTTTAGAAAAATAATTATCATTTTTATTTAATGAGTGTTATTTAATGAGTGTTATGTGGATTATTGATAGATGGGTTCTCTCCAGGATTATTCATGAAACATGTGTCAATGAGTTTCACTCAAAAACTATACTGTTGAATTCTGTTAACAATATAATATAATAATTATTAATTTAAATTTAATAATAAATGAGAATGTTGTCAACATGTGCAGAGTTTGGGTACATAAGATGGAGCATTCATATGTAAGTGCATATGTACTATATTTACAAATATATAAAACAATGATGGATGTATAACAATTATTATTTATAAGTGACACATTTATTATTAGGTTTAGTGTATGGCACTCGCTATACAACGTACAAAAGGCATGGAGGAAGCCATGTGCCCTACATCCCCTTGCAGCCGTCACACTTTGTCAAGTAAAAATTAATTAAATTTCCTCATACAATGTGAAAAGAAATTCTCTTAAACCCCAATATTTTAATGTAAATGTATATTATAAATTCATATTGTTATTTATATTATATATTAATAATATAATATAATATAATATATCTACGTAAATTTTATTATTATTTATATATTTATAATTAGATTAAGAATTATATATATATACACACACATAGAGAGAGAGTGTGTAAACTATTTTTTTTTTAAAACATTATTATTTTCAATTGACATCAACTTTGCAATTAAACTTAAATATTTAAAATTAAATTGAAAAGATATTAGATTGCTTCACAATATTTAGTTTTAAAAGTTGGAAACATTTTTTCCACTAAAATTTTATAGCAAATTTTTAATTAATTTTATTAAAACTAAATAAAAAATTTAATGATTAGTAAATAAATTTAAATTAACACTTTACTATATAATTAGATTATATATAGTAAAGTGTAAACTATTTTTGTTTTTGAAAATTCATTAAAACTTAGTTTATTATTTTCAACATCAACTTTATAGTTAAACTTAAATATTTAAAATTAAATTGAAAAAATATTGGATAAATTGAAAAAGTATTAGATTTTAAATTGCTAGTTTAAAAGTTGGAAACATTTTTTCCATTAAAATTTTATAGTAATTTTTTAATAAATTTTATTAAGACTAAATTAAAAATTCAATGATTAGTAAATAAATTTAAATTAACACTTTACTATATAATTAGATTATATATAGTAAAGTGTAAAATAAAATTGTTTTAAAAATTCAATAAAATTTAGTTTTTTATTTTCAACATCAACTTTAGAGTTAAATTAAATATTTAAAATTAAATTGGAAAAATATTATATTTTAAATTTTTACTTTTAGAAGTTCAAAACATTTTTTCCATTAAAATTCTATAGTAAATTAGTAAATTTTTAATAAATTTTATTAAAACTAAATTAAAAATTTAATGATTAATAAATAAATTTAATTTAACTTTATTTTATTTTATTTTCCTTTATTTTTTAATTTAGTTATATTTTATTATTCTATTTTATTTTTTGTCTTTTTCATATATTTCTCCTTTATTTTCTTTCATAATATATATTTCACAATTTAAATTAAATTTCCAAATTATTATTATAACCATTGTTATAGTTTGCACATTTCTAAAATATAAAACACACAATTAAATCAAATATAAAAAAATGGAATTAAACCTATAATCTAACCCATATTCCACCACTAGAATGGACATGGAAAACATAAATGAACTAACTTAGCACATGTATGTGTGACACTTTTTTTGTATTTTAGTGTTTAAAGATATTCAATGTACAATTAATTTATATAGATTAACAAGGAGAAATAATTACAACACACTTTGATTTTGCTAAAGGGGCAAAGGATCACATCTACATATAGATCCCTTTGCACACTTGTGTTAGCTATCTTTGACATCATTCATGTTTGTAAATACTATTTTTAGAAATTTTTATTATAACCATGACTATAGTTTGCACATTTTTAAAATTTAAAACATACAATTAAATCAAATGAAAATTAAAAATGAATGGAATTAAACCTATAATCTAACCCATATTCCACCATAAGGATGGGTATGGAAAACATAAATGAAATCATTCAAAATAAATGGATAAAGGAGGAGAATTACCTCAAGTTTGAAGCTCATAAAAAAAAATATATATATATTTTCAATTTCTTCAAATTGAGAAGAAAATCCAAAATGCTATCCAACAAACCTTCAATTCTTCCTTTACAATTCCAATTCAAACCCAAGAAATTTCACACCATTTTTTTATTTTTTTAGAAGAGAGGGTTTTGAGAGAATTTTCTTCAACAATGCAAGCATGAAAGTAAAATTGTCTTTTCCCTCTTTATGCATTTTATTATTTCATTTCATTTTCCTTTATTTTTTAATTTAGTTATGTTTTATTATTCTATTTTATTTTTCCTTTTTTCATATATTTCTCCTTTATTTTCTTTCATATTAATATATATTTCATAATTTAAATAAAATATCCAAATTATTATTATAACCATTGTTATAGTTTGCACATTTCTAAAATATAAAACACACAATTAAATCAAATATAAAAAAATGGAATTAAACGTATAATCTAACCCATATTCCACCACTAGGATGGACATGGAAAACATAAATGAAATCATTCAAAACAAGAGCTATAGAGTATCAACATGTACATCTCTTCCTTATTCCTTCATTATTTAAAAAGAAAGAAAAATCAACTGTTAGATGATGTGTTTCAAAAATTGCTACTTAATGACTTAGCAAGATTCTTATATTATGTCTAAGTTATGTAGATTAGATGTCCAAATTATTACTTATTGACATATATGGAAAAGTGAAGTATAATCTTATTTGAATATGTTTTCTAGATTCGATTGTGTTGTTAATTTTTGTCACCAACATTTTGAATCACACTATGTGATCCATCTTTAGGATGAAGATGAATCACACTACTGATGATGAATCATGTAGTGTGATTCAAAACATTGATGACAAAAATTAACAACACCATGAAATCCAGAAAACATATTCAAATAATTTGATGGATTGTGGAAACTTGATATCCTTAATTGAAGTATAATATTACAAAAATTTGAGATGATAATGACATGATATCAATCAAATAGTTGAATTCAATAGCTATTTGACCATTGATGTGACTCTTAAGATCTACAGTAAAATTGTTTTTAAGTCTGAAACTTGTCAAAAGGTTTTTACAGGTAAGATAATTTGGTAGGTTATTGTCAAGCAAGACATTAATTTGTTGTAAAAGAGCCCTTATATAAGCTTTCTTTAGGGGAAGTATTTTTCCATTTTTCTTATATATTGTTCAAGAATCCCTTTAGATTCAAACCATGGAGAGCTTTGTTGTGGAATATTTGGTCAGGATAAACCAGTGATAACCTAAATTTAATAATTTGATCATTGATAGAGTCAAGCTTTGTGTTCCAATAGAAAATGACCCTCATAACAAATAAATTTTGCTAACTTCAAAATTTTGAATAGCTTCCAATAGAATAATTGGAAGAATTGAATTGAAACTTAAATATTTGTGAACATTGTGCACCATATGAAATGCTCTAGTTGTTCTTTTAGAACACAAAGAAAGGGAAATGTACATGTTTCCATCATTATGTAAATATTAATGAGTTGAACGATTTCTTTAACCATTCAACATATGTGATAAAAAATCCTCTTTAAAAAAGAAAGGATCTTTAGAACTTTCACTGTACATAGAGTCATGTATAACCAACCTGCTTAAATGTTATAGTTCTCTCCACAAAAGAAAATGAGAGCATCTAGTCCTAAGTCCTCTTATACATGCCTAATGCCTCCCAAAAATGCCTTATGACAAAAAATGATCTTTTTATTCCATTCAGTAATAGATAACTCATTTATAAACCTCATAAAACTTATAATCTAAACTCTATTGCAAAACGCATGGATCAAACATAAAAACTCTCAATTGAACCCATATGCCTATTTTGCTAACTCTAGAGTATTGGAGAGAAGCATTTCAATAGTCATTGGACCAAGACCACTAGGTATAGGAGTTATTGTTGAAGCTATTCTTGAAGCCTCTTCATAGGAAGCATCATCGACTAATCGGTATCCTCTTTTAGCACTAAGATCTTGCAAAAGTGGAAGCAATAGTTTTAATTTCCTATATAAAAACCATCTTTTACTTACAATTTTTTTTAAAAAAAAGGAAGTTAGAAGGTGACATACCTCTACTGCACCAGATTTTAGCCAATCGCCATGAACCAAATTTGGCATACCTGCTGCAGCAACAAGAGTATCTAGTTGACAAGTAAAATCTATAGGATTTTTGGTATAGAAATGCACAATAGTAATAGTTGCATTGTGCCTTTTCCAAAATTAAAAATAATCAATAATGAGGGTTCTCCATGTGAAACTAGGCAACAAAATGAAAATTAAAGCCATGAGAAACTCATTCAAATCAATCAAAACAATATTTGTGAGGAAAATAGAAGGAATGTAAGTTAACAACATCATGATGTTAGAGGCAATTGTTTAATATAGGAAAAATTATTTACTTGCAAAAGCATAGAAATAAGCATCGCAACAATATTGGAGCAGCCTATCACAACTACTTTCTTTCCCATCATATCTATTCTAGACCAACGCAACAACTCTAGATACATCCTTTTGGTGTACACGGTACAAATAAAGGCTTTCTACCTTACATTGCTAGCCATCCAATATTTATAGGATGGAAGCCATCAACATCTTTTTCTATGCTAATAGCATTCAAAATCTTCTCCTCATTGATATGTTGTTCAACATTCAAGTAAAATTATGATAAGTAACCAAAATAATAAATAGAAAATCAACTATCAATAATCACATTAGGAGAGAAATAATAAATTTTATTCTTGTTTGCAAAAGGCAACTGTAGAAGGTACTAAGTCTCACTGGTAATTGGCATGGTGAAAATTTTAAGACTTTATTTGTGATTTTACCTTTTCTATTCCCCCTATTTTCCAACTTCAATTGGAATGCTTAGGTAAACCTTGATTAGCTATAGAATGCATGTAATCTACTAATCCCGCCAAGTAGTATTTTGTCATTCTTTGATGCTAAATTTCTTGTTCTTCACATTTAGCATTTTATCATAACCTATGCTTCTAGGAGCACCATATTCACTTGGGAATGCCAGATTATTGCAAAAGATTGTAAGAGTAGAAGCAAGATAAACAAAATCTGTTTAATGCACTCTAAGTACCAAATATGGTAAGACAGTGTAGGTGCCTCATATAGAAAGTTTAATGCAAAAAATGAAGTGCATATCCAAGAATTGAACTAAAATATTATATTATAATTATTTACCATCCATATTATATTTGTGATCTATACGAAATAGAATTTCAACATGTTGGTAAGATGTATACAAAGTATGTAATCAATGTTAGATTTATTATTTAATATAATCCTAAATAGGAGATAGATTATGATGATGTACTCTGATGGATATATGAATAATCAATGGGATGAAATAAACACCACCCTGTGACTTCCCAATTACTAAACTAGTTTACGATCTCTAAGAAATAAACTTATGGAAGAGGAAGTTGTACTAAAACACCATGAATAGATGGATCATCATTGAAATTCCTAACAACCCTTTCAACTTCCTCTTCACTGAAATATTTTGGCAAGTCAATGCCAAGTGATGCAATTTGTGCCTCTACACAAGCTTTTTTCTTGCTATGAACATAGGGCTTTGAATCCTTTCTTGCTCTAAATAGCACCACAACTAAATCACAAACCTTTCTAAGTGCATCTTTGATTCTAGATACTTCCCCTGCAACCTTACTTCTTATTTCTTATGCAATAGGGTGAAGCCACAATATTAGTTTACAATTTGATGGAGGAAGGAAAACTAAGAAAAAATGACCCCATGGCAAAAAAAATGGTTTTAGGGGTTCAAATGAACCTACAGGTTCGATCAAACCTAAAAGGGGTTCGATTGAACTAAGGTTCGAGTGAACAAATTAATTACTAGGCCCACATTTCCCGCCCAAAAATAAATAAAAATGCATATTGAATGGGGTTCGAATGAGCCTTGATTCGCTAGAACCCCTTGGTTCTAGTGAACCCCCCTTTTCCTTGATTTTTGACCTTGTTCATGAAAAAAACCTAATTTTTTATGCTTTGAAGCTCAGGTTGAGGATGAAAATGGAGGAGTCTTCACAAACCCAACTGGAATCAGGTAGTGCTCGAAACGAGCTATCCAATGAATATAATTTTAATATGTTTTGATTTTATTATGTATTTGTTTTTTTAGTTTTATTAAACATAGGTTTTTCATCAAAAATGAAGGTCTTTGTTCTGCACATGTGGAAAAATAGCAAATTATGATTTATTTTTTAAAAAAATATGAGTGCACCAGATATTGAAGTCCTTGATCCAACAAAAAAAAAAGTTGAATTTTGATATATACAAAAAAAGTTACGCATTATACGATCGGGCTATGTCTGAATTGTAATTGGTTTGACTTCAAAACTTGATTAAAGAAAAAATATTCAATAAAAAACTATCTAACTAAGTGGGAAGCACTAGATATCAGTTACAAATCTAAATTGAAAATTATAATTTTATCATTCATGGAAAAAAAATTATGCATTATATGGTGTGTGTCACTTTTTAAATATGCTATTTTTTGAAAAAAACCAATTTTCATGGGAGATGGAAAAAGAAGTGCAATTTGATTCCAAAAATTTGAAAATATTATTTTTAGAATCTACCGACAAAATTTGATGAGACTCTAGTTTTCATCATCTTCAAATTCCTCATGGTTTACCCGCTATAGGTGCCTAAATGTGAAGATTTAGTTAAAAATAATAATTTCAGTGTCCAGTTTGGCCAAAAATTGTAAACCACTATTGTGGGATCACCCAATACCTTTTCCATCTATCACCACTGTTATTAGCTCCATAGTTACTATAATTCCCAAAATGTATAGAGAGATTTTCATTAGCAAGGCAATATACTTTGAAAAGGCAACAAAAAAAAAACAAAAATGTCAAAACATAAGTATTTTCATTAAAAGCAAATTATATGGAACAGGTGAATCAAAAACTTAAAAAGGAAAACCACAAAGATAATTGTTGTGAAATGGATTTCAAACTGGCTGCCATAAAAAACTTGTAAAGGTTGTCATAAAAAAATTAACTGTGGAATCTCAAAGGCCAAAAATATCCTTTAGTTTCTATTTAAACTTTAAACATGTGTATTGTGAGCCTAATTATTAAAAGTTATAATCAGATCACTTGTTTAGATTGTAAGCTCTGATCTATACTTGCACTTGTAGAGATGTAGGTTATGCAAGTTATCTTGGTAAATTGATGAAAAACTAACTCTAGTCATTTATTCAAGCAATTGGCAAAGGTTCTATAAACTTACAATTTTGACAAAGGAAATATTAGCATCTTTTCTTCACAAAGACTATTTGTGTTCAATAAAGTTTAAAGTTTATGGATTTATTCCTAGAATTCTAAAAGCAAGAAAGAGGCATGTGCAAGATCATGATGGGCCAAAAAGTGGCGATATGATGGGTATGTGGCTGACGACTTTTTTTTTACCCAAAATTGATGAAACGAAAAGGGTTTTTAAAAGAGATTCTCAGCTTTCCACCAATATAAATTATACTTTACTTTGAATTTAATAAATAATTATTATTCATTTTTTATTTGAATTGCAACTAAAGTCCTGATTGATAGGCTAATTGAAAAACATATATATCTTTCAAACAGTATCACTTTTTTTAAATCTCAAATATGCTTCACATTCTATACTTCGCATACTATAGGATTTTAAAAAAAAGAATTGAATTTCATGAATTTTTGACCAAGTTAAGGTGGTCAGACATACGATTTTTTATATTTTTTAAAAATTGTAATAAAAAATTCATAATTAATTATTTACTTGGAAAAAATTACAAAAAAATGTGCATCACATCGGGACATAAGTCATCTACTTATATATAAAATATTATAATTTTTTTTTATCATTTTATTGTGGTTAGGGTGGTCAAACAAACACCTACTTCTTTTTTTTTCCCTAAAATTTAAGTACTACTGAATTGAAATTTCAAATTTTCATGGAAATAGATTTAAAAATAAAATAAAAATAAACCTATTAGTTTAGAAACTACATTCAATTTGCTACAGATTCTATTCTTACATATTTTTTAAATAATATAGATAACTTATTCAAATTTTTACGTCAAGTTGCCTAACTCTGATTTTTCTGAATTTTTTGCCACTTAAGTACCTGTTTTTCTCATGATGATCCTGCACATACCCAAAGCACAAATTTGAAACATTTTGCTAGTGAATCTTGTATTATTAAGAGAAGGATTTGTAGAAAGTACTATGTCTAATCACCAAGGGTAAAATACTAAAATATAGAACTACGAATGTTGGACTAGCACAAAATCTCTACTTAAAACAATGGAAACTTTCATGATTATCTCTACTTAAAACAATGGACTCTTTCATGGTTAAAAAAATGGACATTTGTAAAATATTCAACCAAATTGGGTTTGTCGAGGTTGTCGAAAAATAACAGAGTTAGCCAATATATTGGTATTTATTTTCAATGAAGATAACCCACAACACAGGAATTTTCCCAAATTAAAGCTCTAACGCCACTTGTAATAAAATTATTTTATCACAAGAGAAAAATAATAGCAATACACCATAGACCTACAAGATAGCAAGAGCAGAAAAATAGAATGAACGCACAATTAAGAGCAAAGCAGAGCAGATTGGTGATTGTAAACTTGTCTGGATTGTTTCCTTCACTAAGAGATAATTAGCTTGGCTCTCAGGTAACAAAACTTATTATATGAAGCTAGGTCATTTTATCTCAAAGAACCTATCTATGGACTTGGAATTAACTAATATATTTTTTTAAAGGTCACAAATACTACATGAATCTATTTGTGTAAATTTATGACATAGTTGCTCTAGATTAAGTAGTAAAAAATCCCTCCCAATGTAGTTAGCTACAATTTTTTTTTCAATCAATTGCTGCAAAAAATTTATCGAGGTTAGAAATATTGTTATTGAATGCTTCAAAGGTATAGACTAAAGGAAAATAGATCTTAGCATTAGTCTACAAAAATTGAAAATGGGCATGGCTATAGCCCTATTCAGCTAGTGTCTTTAAAATTAACAGTTCTAAAATTCAAACAAAACAAAATTACTTATTTATATATACAAAATTTGTAGTCGAGTAGGGAAGATTGTTTGTGAAAGTGCAATTTGTGGAATCAATAAGATAGTCATTGTTGAGCAATTTTCTCAATGAAATTATTAACAGATAGTGTAAAAGTTCCTTGCAATTGGAATCTGCGTAACAAGAACATTGCAAGCGAAATATCATCTTTATATTGCTCATATCTGATTTCTTGAAGCTTTGGAAAACTTTGTTTAAGGAGGTCTCCATTTAAGTAGTAGTCAATGTTTCCTTCTTTCATATGCAATGCATAAGCCAGATTGTGATAGTAGGAAAGTTGAGTGGTTCTTTTGCAGTATGTAGTGCCCTCCGTTTTGGTCGTCGTTGATGTTAAGTAAGTTGTTGGTAATGTCATGATGATGTGGTGATTTTATTATTTAATTTAATTTTAAGGTTATGAGGTAACACTAATAATATGTTTGGATTTGATTAATAAAATTAATTTAATTATAAGGTTACCTGTTTCATTTGGAATTAAATAAAGAATTAGATTCAATGATAAACGCCAATTTAATTATCGTTGGGAGTTAGTAATTTAAAATAATCAGATTAAATGAGGAAAGGTAACTATCATTTAATGATTAAATTCAATTAATAAATTTAAAAGTGATAAAATATTAAAGAGGATTAAATATTAAAATTGTACTTAAGTTTAAATAAATTACGGTAAAAATATTTATTCAATTATATTTTAATTAAAAGTTAATTATTTATGAAAATTTGTTTTAGTTAAAATTTAGAGTTAAGTGGAAGTAATTTAAAATAAAAGAAGTTATTGGTTGAAATTAAATAAACTAAATACATAAAGTAATGATTAATTAAAGTGAGAAAATATTAGAAAGCATTAAATATTAAAATTTTACTTAAGTTTGAATGAAGGTAAAAACGAGAAAAGCCAGTAAAAGTTGGTACCTAATTATAATTAAATAAACAATAAACATGCAAATAAATATTATTTGAAATTCAAGTTCGGTTTGGGGAAGGTGAAAAGTCATTCGGTGGTTGGGAATTCGTTCTTGGTTGGTAACTGACCAAGAAAGAAAATAAGAGGGTGATTTTTCCGAATGCCAAGGGGGACTTTGGGAAGAGAATTAGCAACCTGTGAAGAGAGGGAGGAATTTTACTGAAAGCAATTTCCACGAAGGAAGGAACAAGAAAAGAGATTTTTTTTGAAAAGAAAGAAAGAAGAGGAATTCAAAAGGGAAAGCGACTTCCAGGTTTTCTTTTAAATATTTTCCTTACAAATAGTGAATAGATGTTTTCCTGTGAAAGATTTCCTTCTTCCTTGAAATCTTTTGTATGCCAACTTCAAAATTTAGCTGAGTATTTTAAATGTCTTATTTTTCGGGCTGTACAAATTTGTATTTTCCTTCCTTTCATTTTATATGTACTTACATAAATATGGTATTCAATATATGTATTTTGAGACTGTAAACTGTCTGTAAATGAACTGTTTCCTGTGACTCTATTCAAACAGTCTAGTTGTGTCATCCATAACATTTTTTATACAAACTAGTTTGCTGGTAAATTTAAAGGGTTTCTCCAAATTCCAGTTTTCTTTTTTGCTGTCCAAAAATCTCAAATACCCAGATTATAGTTTTGGCGTTATGCTTAAAATACGAGGCTGCTGTCAAGCTGCTCCCTTATGGTTGCGTTTTGCTGATAATAAATATAATTTATGAAGAGTTAAATTAAATTTTGGTCTGCTAGTATGATAGGTTTTGAGATAAATAGAGAAATAATAAAGATGTTAAGGGTTTATTATAAAATAAGCTGCATTTTGTTAATTATTAAACTTAGTGGTTAAAATAAATTGATTATTAGGGAAGTAATACTTGGAGGGAAATGATTTATTTATATTAAAAGAATTGAATAAATAAAATATAAAATCAATCATAAGTAAAATATTAATTTTATTTAGGTTAGGGTTGTGCTGTGAAGGATTAGATTTTATCCCAGCTAGATAAATGATCTCTTATTTTAATCAGAAAGTGAAGATTATATATATATATATTGTTTATAATAATTAGGTTGGATATTGTTTGAGGTGAGATATAATTAGAGGATCTTGTTCTGAATAAATAAAGTTATTAATTGTTGGCATGAAATCTTGCCAGGTAGTTAGCCATTAGGTGTTAAGGATGGTGCAGTTAGAATTCTCACATTTGTTACCTTAGGAAGAAACATATGTCCTTTTTGAATATTATTAATCATTGTATCTAAATTAGGATGGAAAGATAGGTTAAAAGTTTTTAACGTGAGATTTAAATTAAGGAAAATTATAATATAAAATATATCTTGAATTTTCTTACATGTTCTCTTAATTGGTAATTTAATTTTATAGTATTAATTTCATGATATCTTTTAATTGTTTTATATTCTTTTAGAATGAAATAAATGTTATCTTAATATCTAAACTCCTCACATGCTTTTAGGATTGGCTAATGGATACTCTTGGCAAATAGGTAGTTGGTTACTTAGAATAAAATATTGCGACAATTACTTGTGAATTATTGTGCCAGGGAATGAATTAGGTAAATAATTAAAGAGAAAATGGTTATTTCGATAGGTTGCTTAGTAAAATATTATTTAACAAAAGATTTTAATGGAACAAACATTATTGAATTAGGTATTTAATTTTGTTGTAGATAAATGAACTGTGTATTTAGTTAAAGTAAATCGATTTATATGGTTAATTAAGTTTTAGGGTTCACTAAAGGAGATAAGTGATTCTACATTTACATAGTTTCTTTTACTTGAAGGTTAATGATAAAGTTATTTTTAAGTGAGGATAAATCCCAGGTTCATAGGTTAATTAATTTAAATGATACTGATTAAATGTTAAATGGTTTTAATTACCTTTTTGTTATCTAATGAGTCTGTGAATGATAATTATTTATCAAACTACTGTGTGAAATAATCCATTAGTGTCGTCACCTTAGTATTATAATAAAGTTGTAAATTATAGAATTGTCATCTTAGTATTACATTTTAAAGTTATAATTAGGATTCGTATTAAACAGTTGATGGAGTTGGTTATCTTATAAATGATATAGTTATTTTAAATATAATTATTTGTAGTAAATACTCTCTTAATTAAATTAAGTGGATATATTAAAATAAGTGGTAAAAACGTTGAAATAATGCTTAAATTAAAGGAAGGTCTTTATGGTTATAATGTGTGAGTAAATGTGTTTTAAACAAAGTGTTTTGATTATTGGTTTAAGTGTTATTTAATTGTTTTAAGATGGGTGTTATTTGTGGGATATTTATGGAGATGTCTCAATGGCCTGTTCATTGTAAGTGTTTTAAGATAGTGTTCTTCAAGGTTGATGTGTTTGATGGTTTCCTTGTATGGAATTATTCCTTAAGACTTTGTAATTAATGTGTTTATATTCAGAAAATGATTTATTTATAGGAGTTAGAAAATTAGAATTATTAGGTAGTTAAGTTAGGTATTATGTTATTGAGTAGGTTAGTAAAGTGATTAGAGAGAGAGTTTCCTTATGTTAATAATTTGGGTAACATTGATAGATTAGTTTATTCTCAATTTGATTAGTTTCAAGTGGGATAGTTAACTTAGAAATAATGAAAAGTAGAGTTTTGTATGTTGTTGATGTATGTAGATAATATTGGCGATAAGGATTATTTCTGTTTAGGTGGGAGAATTGATTTTTAAGATAAATGGAAGTAAATAAATTTGAAAACTTTAAATAGTTGGGTATTACGATAAAGGCTAGTGAATGATTGTTGATTCGATAAATGTTTTGATTAATTATATTTAGTTAAACAAAGGGTTTATGTAAATGAATAAAATTAGATGATCTTTTCTAAGTCAATTTCCCTCATATTCTTTTAATAGTTGATTTGTGGGGTTTCTATAAGAACAGTTCTAGAAAATACTTGTGATTGATATCAGGATCAAATTGTTGGTTTGAGTGGGTTGATCTTCGAAGGGAGATTGTTGTTATAATGTGTAAATTGGAATATATTTGTGTTTGAAAGAGTATACTTGTGAATAGTGTCTTATGGCTTAAACCATTAGATTTTATTTTCACTTCGTAATATTGTGCTATCCTTAAATGTTGGAAATGATTGATCTTTAAACTAATGTTCTTTTTAAAATGTTTCAAGTTACTTCTTATTGAATGAATGGGTATATTATTAGAATGTGTGGTTTTATGGATTCTTTCAATGTGACTTTTCCTGAGTTGATTTTTGAGTTGGAGTTTTTCTCTCATTTTATTTATGTTGCTATTCGTTGGGAACCAGTATGTGTTCTTTTGTTCTTTACCTAAGTGGAAATTGGTTAATGTTAACTTTGTCATGATTGATGGTTCTACTTGATGAGTCAAATTGAAAAGTTCTTTGAATTATGGGTATTCCGAGAGGAGAAAATAGAGGTTTCCCTTGGATTCTCGATTTAGTTCGTATCGAAGTTGTTGGTGTTGTTGAGTGGAGTTGTTGATCTTATTTTGGTGTATTTTCTCATTATATTTATATTGGAAATAGTTCTTTGAGGTCTTGCAATTATTGCTGTCAGTTCTTTGATGGGGAAACCCTAGTGTAACTTTATGAGAATCTTCCAGAGGTTTATTTTACTATTGGTTAATGTTCCTCCTTTTATGTGCCCTTGTTGTGGCAAGTGTTTTGGTTTCATGTTTTTGAAAGGGTTGTACATGAATCGTTGAGATTTTGATTATGTATTTATGGCAAGATGGGTAATGCCTTGCATGCTTTTCTGTTGTGATCTAATGTACTTGTTATGTTGTACAACCCTTGGATTTGGTTTTTATGTTTTGAGTGTCTAGAGTGGGAGTGGCTCTAAGTGGGTGGTCGGCGCACAAAGGGGCGCCAGGATAGCCCTCGTTAGAGTGAAATTAATAAGTGATAATTTAAATAATTAACTAGGGGGTGGGTAGAATCACATTAAAAAGATAATTGATGCCTCATCCGCCGTTTAGTGCTATCACAGGCTAAAGGGGATTGAGAAGGCCGTGGTTGGCAAGATCGTTACCTTGTCTTCATGAAAGGTTAACGATTCCGCATGAGCAACCCTATGGAGCGGCTCCTTGAGATAGGTAGTCTGGATAACCATAGATGGAGGCGGCTCCTAGCGCTCGGATTGTCTGGATAATTCGTCAGTAGACGGAGGCGGCACCTTGCGATAGGTAGTCTGGAGAATCCATGTTAAGCCATGCGATGACACTCTCCTCTAACACTCCTTATTATGTTGCTTCTTTGGAAATCCTCTGGAAGTGGTCCTTTGTCTTGAATTGATGAAACATAATTGTTTGAAATGATTTATGATTTTACCCTATTTTATCTATGGTGTATTTTGTGGTCTTGTATAAATCTTGTGGATGTTTGGGTTTTGACCTTGTACTCTTATGGTACTGTGATATGATGTTATTGTATTGTATCATTGCGATTCAGAATTGTGATATGTTTATTAATTCAGCTTGATTTGGAAGTGTTTTATGATCTTCCTTTGGATTACTTGTTTACTGGTCATTGCTTTGAGTTATATGATGAGTTTTTTTTGACTCTTGGATGTGGTTGGATTGTGTCATTGTAATTTCTGAGTGTTATGATACTTTTGTATGACGTTGAGTCTTGTGGTTCTCTATTGGATGTTCTTGGTTGAGGTCTCTTTCTTGTTAGCTCCTAGCACGGGGGGTGGGTCTTCGGACTCACATGGTCGGGTGGAACGTGCTAAGCACCCCATTGGGTCCCCAGTCGAGGATCGAGAGGTGTGGATTGGTGCTGTTGCGGCAACTATAGAATTGTATTTATCTTGGAACCAGTTATGATATTGTGCATCATGTTATCTTGTTGTATGGTTTCCGTTCATGATTGGAAACACTTTTGTATCATTGTACTTCTTGAACATTGTACTGTAATGTAATATTAGCCATGGCAGTTGGTTTTCAATGTGTTATGTTAATCATGCATATGTTGTATTTATGTGCAGATGGCTTTTTATCAATGAATTTTCATATGTGTGTTATATTTGTTATTGTTTACTTTATATCTTGGATTCTATTGTTTATTGATGTTGTATGGATCTAAGTCGCGTAATGACTCTTCGTGTACCCCAAGGGATGTATGTGTTAATGAATCTATGAAATTCATGTTATGACTTGATGTGTATTACATGTATGTTATGGTTACTTAAAAAAAAAAATTGCTGTAATTATTCTGTAATTGTCCTTTGGGGTTCGCATGGCGGGGCGTTACACAATACATGCAAAATTGGTGGATCCTTTTTCAAGAGACTTTTCAAGTAGCATGGAGCGATGACATGTGCTATAACAAGCTTCAAAGCGGGGCAAGTGGACATTATTTGGCTTGAGTGTCCCAAGTGCCTGTGAATAAAAATAACTAGTTATGCATTTTGTAGGGAACTGAAATAATTTAATAAATGTGTTATATAAATGTAAAAATAAAAAAAATTATTTTTTGTCCTCTTGCCTAAATGTTAGATTTTGCAAGAGTTTGCAACTGTGCTCTTGTACATACATCGTTGAGCTCCTCAAAAAATGTTGATTGTGTTGTGTGCATTACATTTTTACCTTGAGGACCATTTCTAATTACATTTTGGAAACAGAGCAGTGGCATGTATGTTTTTGAAAAAAATTGTTGTAAATATACACATAAATCTATGTCAGCACTTGGGATAATAACCTATAAAAGAAAATTGTGAATGAATTTAAGTAAATAAGTAAAGTTGAATATGAAAATAAAAGAAAGATGGTTAGATATATACAATTGCCATGTCTTCTTGGAGATCTCCATCTTTGACATGCACTTCGAACTAGATTTTGTTCAAATGATAAGATGTCCCTATTGTTCCAAATGAACCAATAGAATAGTTGTAGTCTACTTATATTAGTTGGGATATAGTGATGTCTGGAGTTAATCTACATTTTTTGAAAACAATTGGCGCAATTTATACTATGCTTCTACTGGTTAAGATAAGACAACAATGTGTATCGCCTCTTTGATATTGAGTTTTAGTCTTGATCAAAAAGTTGGTGATGTGAATACTAGACCCAACAAACATACGGGGAAAGAATGTATTTATCAGATTGTTGCTAATGTTTACAATTGTATTCATTTGATCATTGCAATCTACAAGATCCACATGTATTATTTTTTCCTTTCTTTGGGTTTTGGTGTACTTGGTAGAAGTAGGACCATAAACAACATGAACATCTCCTTCGAATACCAAACTAGTTCGTTGTGTATAAAGCTCCAATATTGTACTGTGTTTTGGGTTTGTTGAAATTAGACTATAAAAAATGAATTATGTAGTGAATTATGTATTGTAAACATGCATTATAGTTGTGAACATTGAAGCATATAAAATGTACATTATTATCAATTGTGCAAATATAAATTAAATATTTTTCACTATGTATGTTGGTGTTTGTAGAAATCTATGGAAAATGTACAACCATATACATAGCCTTTTTACTAAACTTGGTATGAAAGAAGGCTATTAAAAATTAATACATTTATTTGCTGCTTTGAGTAGTCATTCTGGTAGGAGATGTGCTATTTAGTTCAATGCTTTCCAAACGGCTATAGTAGGAAATGAAATTGTTAGTCATTAAATTTGTGGATATTACTATTTAACATTTCATTAATTTGGAAGAATTGACAATTCTCACCATTTTGTTATGGATTCTTATGTAGTTACAAAAAATGCTTGCTATTCTCAACTGTGTGAATATAAATTAATTCTTTTTTCACTATGTATGTTGTAATGCCCCGCCACGCAACCCTAGGGGAAGTTGCAATTAACTACTCAAACGCAATAATTTTTTATTTTTATTTTTAGAAAAAGTAAAATGCAAGTTCACTACCTATTGCCAACAACCCCTAAGGTTACGAGACTGAGTTTACTTAAACCCAAACAAGAAACATGAATTAAAACCATAACATTTAATTACTTAACCAATTAAATACACATCCATTCCATACATGATAAAATTACATCAAGGCATAAGAGATACCACATGTTTCCAATAATATAGTTTACAATATGATTACAACACTCATTCCCCGAATGAGGTAAATCCAATAAACAAGGCTACAAATTACATCTTCCACCTTGATACAAAGAGGGGTAATAAATTACAATAATAACTGAAAAGAATAAATCATGAAAGAACTAGATCCCACGAGCTCTCCAACTGGAAACCTCGTCCACAAGAACTAGAAGATGAACCAACGGATTAAGGTGCATGTTCCACCCAGCCATGTGATACCTGAAGGCTCACCCCCCATGCTAGGAGATAGTAACAAGGATTCCTAGACAAGACCATCAACCTCTAGGCACAAGCTAAGTCACACCGACACAACCAATCACATGAACCATACAACCATAAGGATAAAACAAGTACAACTCTAACATCACTTACATAAGTCACATTGCTTCCAGAAATAAAACAGGTCGAGTATGATAAGAAGACCATACACATAAAACCAAATACCAACTGTTTCCGTAGAAAGAGTGTCATCACATAGCTCGACATGGGATATCCTCTGGGAATCTTCATAGGCTCTGGCCCCCACTATGAGTGTTCCTGATGGCCTCTACTAAATCCCGACACCCATACTCACTCATGCGGAATCAAATACCTCTCGTAAAGACAAGATAGATGACCTTGCCATTCCAGGCCTTCTCGTCTCATCCCAAGTCTATACAAGCCCTTGTGTCCATGAGTGAGGAAAAATTAATCTTCTTAAGTGTTTGATGCAACCTAAGCCTCTAATAAGTTTATTAAGTTATCACTGAATTAACTAACTTACAACGAGTTTCCCTAACACTACTTTGTGTGTCGGCCCTCATTACAAGCCACTCCTCTAAGACAATATGTGGAAAACTCCACACTTAAGGGTACAAAAGTGCGACCTAAGGAGAATGACTCCCTATACATGACATAAAGTCCACACATCCCATTCCTGAAAACCGGGTATAATACTGGATATGTTTAGACGTACTACCCAAGGCAATCCAAAGGTTGACTATCATAACGACAACCCATACAAATAAATGAAACCCCATCTGGAAGACTTCAAAATGTTTACTCTATTTTTACATCGACACAAAAGAGGGAGAATGCATAAAGAAAGGCAATTTGATGATTAATCACCTACTTTAGGATTTCCTAAATCCAAGCCAAACAAAGAGATATTGTGTATAATCAAGAACAGATAATTAAAATTGATTGCAACTACTCCAAGGTAACTGAAATTACATTTATAATATCGAAGAATTCATACTAATACTTTATCTCCCTATTTCTCCAATTACACAAAATAATCAAATCAACTTGCTAGTTAGAATCATTTGATTAAAAAAAACAATTTTATTTCAATTTCGATAATAAATAATCAACTTAAAATTAACTATATTTGAATACATATATATATTAAATATATATATATAAAAGTATATACTTAATGTATATACAAATTTATATATATATAAATATATAATTATCATTTAAATATAACTATTTAAACTCAACTAATTAATTTATTTAAAAATACATTATATATATATATACACACAATAAATGCATATTATATATATACATAAATATATATATAAATAATTATTATTATTTTTTTAAAATATTAATAAAATATATATACATATAATATATATATATATTATATTATATATATATATAATAATTAATAAATAATAAAAATTTCAAAAAATAAAATAAAAAAATATTAAAAGAACTACATGCATTGGGGGCTCAGGCCCCTCCCAAAGGGAGAGGCTAGGATGCCCATGCAGCCTCCCCCATTGAGGGTGCGCTGTGTGGGCAGCGCTGCTACCTTGGAGGCAGCGACGCTACCTCCACAGCGCCTCCCCATGGGGGTGACTGTGGGGACAGGCCCCACCCCAAATCTCCTCCATTTTTTATTTTTTATTTTTTTATATATATTTTTTATTAAAAAACACAGACCGAGAAAAAAAAAGAGAATAGAGGCAAAAACTTTGTTTTTTGGGTTTTTTCTTCAACAGAAAAAACATAAAAAAAATATGGGTAAACTTTTTTGAAAAACAAAGAAAATTCCTAGATTGAAATTCAATACAAATATATATAACATATATATACAAATTTTCATTGTTTAATAGTGAAGTTGTGCAAATTTTGTTGCAAGCACAAATTTCTTAATTTCAAATTCATAAAAGAAATTCTTTTTTGTTCATTTTTCTATATTCTATGGTTTGATTCTTGCCTTGTTTTTTTTTCCATGATTTCAACAGAGTTTTTCAAGTTTTGAAATAATTTTGACATGGGTTTTCCTTGCAAGTCAAACAGAACTTAACATTTTTTCCCAACAGCATAATAAAATTTGAAAACTCTTTCAAAATGAAAACAAAATCATAGAGAGAAACCTAGTTTTTTTCTCCAAAGCTTGAAAGATTCCAATGCTGCTTCCAAATCTTATTTTGTTTTCCAGCTCACCCAAGAAATCCAAACTTCTTCTTCAAATCCAAAACAAAGCCACAACAAATCCTTTCACCACCAAATTGAAAATTAAAAGAAAATATGAAATTCCATTTGCTCTCATAGAGTTTCCCCAAAATTAGTCAAACCCCTAAAAATATCCCATCCACCAAATTTATTGCAAATTTGGGGATATTTTCATTTTTTAAAATTTAAAACAAAATTGCTTTCCAAATGGAATTTCATACATTTAAAAATTTATTTTTACATTTAAAGAATTCAAAATTTTGTAAAGAAATTATTTTATATATTAATTTTCAAAAAGTGCAATTTGAAACATATTTTCATTTTTTAAATTTAAATCTAAATATCCAATAATTCCAAAACAAATAACTTAATTCAATTTATCACCATTAACTTAATTAATCAATAAACTAAATCTAATCCAAGATTAGATTATTTTATTAATTAAATTAAATTAATCAACAAAATAACTAACATTTCAACATTGAAACTAGATATATTTAATCATCATTTTAACTACACCCACCATTTAATAACCTTTATAATTTGAAATTAAATAAAAACCAAGGTGAAATGGACAATATTAAAACAACTACACCTGACAACAAACCGACGACACACTATGACTAGGGTGATGACTTGGCACGAAAAACCTAGCTACTATCTCCCAATCGATTACCGTTGGTCAATGGACACGCTCAAACCTGTGAAATCAGGTGGAGTCGATGTCTTGTACCTGTCAACCTGCGAACAAAGAGTATATCGAACATGCATATATATGATATAATAAAACACACTGTGAAGAGGAAATCTCAGAATCGTAGGGTGCTGCAAGCGAGTCATACAATCCCGTCCCCTTCACCAATACAAACTTTCTAACTGATGAGTCTAACATCAACAATATAATAAAGCATAAGGCATCTTTAATTAAATATCTGCTACACTAATTCAAAACATGCCATAATGATAACATCAGAGTAAAATTCCATCACATCAAAATATCACATACGCATTGCTTAACAGTTGTGATCAAATAGAGCCAAGTACCATAGTCAAAGTGCTAACATAAATAAAGTATACATAGAAGAACATTTTTCGATCAAAAGAGAAAAATGGAGGGGTGCTACATCCTCCCCCCTAGGGTCAGGCTTACTCCTGGAAGCCTACAAACAAATAGGGACAGAGCTCCCTCAAAAAAACTAGACCCTAACCTACTTAGTACCTCGATCCCTGAGGATCTACTCCTGATGTCGAAGGACGAACTGTACCCAGATGCTCGGCCTGACGGCTATCCACCACAGTAAATTCCCTATGCAATCTTCCTACATCTCCTACTGCCAGCTGGTCCCTGAGAAAACCCAGATGTGCCCTTGTTGGGACACATTCTAGCAATATGTCCCTACTGGCCACATGTGAAACACCCAATACCTCTGCCATAACCTCTACCTCCAGGAGGTGCGCTCGATTGCTGGACACTACCCCTAAAGGTAGACTGTGAACTCTGATACTGTCCACTCAGAGAAGGCACCTGTTGACCACAAGTGAAACATCCTGTCCCTCTACTGAATCCCCGAACACCTGGAGATACACTAGGTTGTGGAAGACCACCACCACTGAACATTGACTGAGATCTCTGAGCAGACTGATTGATACGATCACGATGAGATCGTATCCTACTCCGATCTCTCTTCTTCTGCCTCCAACTTCTATCGCATTGGGACCGAGGATTTTGCTGCCTTGATTGCAAAGGTTGTTGCTGCTCCCCCTTAGCATCATGATCTCTATCCTGCCTTGGACCCAGAAGAGCTAGAGTCTTCTCTAAGAAACAACGCAATAGAGCATCCCTGATCCCTAGTGGATCCTGATGCTGATTACCAACCTCTAGTACAAACTGAGAAGCTTTATGCTCCTCATGATCTATGGCATGGGGAACAATAGAAGGTGCATCTTGTTGATTACCTCCTTGACCGCCTACCTGGCCATGACCTCTACCATGACCTCGCTTAGGTGGTATGATCCTGTACAGATACACACCACGACATAAGACTATAAGGTACACAAACTCAAATATCCAAAGCACATAACTAGGGATTAACATACATAATACACATATGCACCAATACACATCACTGGGATACATCGCAAGGCCACACATGGGTCCACATAGACACCAGAAAGCGGCATACTAATCCGTGATACAAGAATCAATGAACCCAAAATCCAAGCCCATAACAAATAATCCATACAAGATATCATAGTGCTATAAGGAGTAAATCAACAATGCTATGATAACCCTCACATTCACATTTACTTTTATCAAGCGATAAATCACCTTACTACACACATATGATAACCACATTTATTTCCCACACCTAGTGCAATAGCATTACAATGTTTACCCAAGACAAGGTATACAACACTTCAACATACATTTACCATTTTGCATTTTAAAGCCAGGTACAATAATTTAACATCTCCTAATTTCTTAAGACTTAACAATAAAGTTAGGGACTATAGGCCTCACCAACAAGATGCACCTATTATGCAATTATCATTAACATGCAATGGTTTCACTAATCCCTTTTCTCTAAACTTTTACTTACTGCAAAATAATTTTCTATTCATATTATACATTCCCCATGATTATGAATGCAACTTGGGGACTTAGGTCCTTTACCCAAGTTTTGATCTAATAAAACAAACCTTCATCAATACATAAGCATTTTCTCATAAGATACAACATACCATGGGTTTTAATACACCACACACTCAAGGATAGACAACTTCGTTAAACCAATGAAAGAGAGAGAAGACGAGATATTTATAGTTCTAACATAGGCATGAATGCAATCATGGTTTTATCATCACACAAATGAGAGTATGCACAAATCCCTATGAACTAACAACATGATCATTCATTTTCTATTACCATATTTCATAATTTCAAAACAATATAACATGCAAAAGCAACTCCAAAACCACATAGGGCCAATTAGGCAATCGCTTGCACAATGAGGTAAAGCACAAGAAAACATGCATCAGATACTTGCATGGTGAAGAAAAACAACAAGACTCCAGAAGAGAATATGCACCAAAGGAACTTCTTGGCACCCTCAAGGTCAAACCGACCTTCCCACAACATGAGTAAAGAAACCAAGCAAGGGTGATTTTAGGCAACACATGTCACCTGCAACCCACCCACAAGCTAAGGTCCAACATGCTCACCCGCAACATAGGATAGAGGGAAGTAATCGATCTCAACCTCAGAAGAGTCTCAACCAAGGGAATCACTCCAATCCTAAAGGGTAAGGCAAGACCTAGGAGGCATTATTCCTCCACAACTCATGTCAAGGTTGGAAAACTCAACCCTCTAAAATGCCATACTAAGGCACTCAAGGAAAGAGGTCCTATGACTATCTCGCCATAACAAGAACTTGGAACACACCCAACAAACACACTCCAACCACACTTAGGCACCACTCAAGGGTCACAACCCTTTACACAATGAAAGAGCCATGCATCAAGAAGGGGACCAATCAAAACACACTTCTTGGTACAGGCTCGCGGCCTAACTAGCCCCTAACAAAGCATTCATCAACAAGACATGCAAGGGGTGGAAATAACAACAAAATTGGTTGTCATCCACCACACACAACACACCAAATTCACACACTACACAATTGTCCATAATGCATTCTTCCAGTAGGAAGGATATCGGTGCATTGCACACTACACCGAGGGTCCTATCCTTTCCACTAGCTTCCTGCACCATTGGACCTACACCACCTCACAACTTCTGGGTAGATAAGTGCAATCAACCCAAGAGGAAAACATAAACTAACAAACAAAGCACCAAGGTCAACGCCATGGCTCATAGTGCCCAGAGTATAACCTACACAACTAACAGATTAATGGGTTCCACATTATGCCAGAGTACCCAGTGTTTAAATCCGGGCTCTGATACCATGTGTAATGCCCTGCCACGCAACCCTAGGGAAGTTGCAATTAACTACTCAAACAAAATTATTTATTTATTTATTTTTAGAACAAATAACATGCAAGTTCACTACCCATTGCCAACAACCCCTAAGGTTACGAGACTGAGTTTACTTAAACCCAAACAAGAAACATGAATTAAAACCATAACATTTAATTACTTAACCAATTAAATACACATCCATTCCATACATGATAAAATTATGTCAAGGCATAAGAGATACCACATGTTTCCAATAATATAGTTTACAATATGATTACAACACTCATTCCCCAAATGAGGTAAATCCAATAAACAAGGCTACAAATTACATCTTCCACCTCGATACAAAGAGGGGTAATAAATTACAATAATAACTGAAAAGAATAAAGCATGAAAGAATTGGATCCCACGAGCTCTCCAACTGGAAACCTCGTCCACATGAACAAGAAGATGACCCAACAAATTAAGGTGCACGTTCCACCCAACCATGTGATACCCGAAGGATCAGCCCCCATGCTAAGAGATAGTAACAAGGATTCCTAGACAAGACCATCAACCTCTAGGCATAGGTTAAGTCACACCGACACAACCAATCACATGAACCATACAACCATAAGGATATAACAAGTACAACTCTAACATCACTGACATAGGTCACATTGCTTCCAGAAATAAAATAGGTCGAGTATGATAAGAAGACCATACATATAAAACCAAATACCAACTATTGTCATAGAAAGAGTGTCATCACATAGCTCAACATGGGATATCCTCTGGGAATCTTCATAGGCTTCGGCCCCCACTATGAGTGTTCCTGGTGACCTCTACTGAATCCCGACACCCATACTCACTCATGCAGAATCAAATACCTCTCGTAAAGACAAGATACATGACCTTGCCATTCCAGGCCTTCTCATCTCATCCCAAGTCTATACAAGCACTTGTGTCCATAAGCCAGGAAAAATTAATCTTGGTAAGTGTTTGATGCAACCTAAGCCTCTAATAAGTTTATTAAGTTATCACTGAATTAACTAACTTACAACAAGTTTCCTTGACACCACTTTGTGTGTCAGCCCTCATTGCAAGCTACTCCTCTAAGACAACACATGGAAAAATCCACACCCAAGGGTGCACACAAGTGCGACCTAAGGAGACTGACTCCCTATACATGACATAAAGTCCACACATCCCATTCCTGATAACCCAGTATAATACTGAATATGTTTAGATGCACTACCCAAGGCAATCCAAAGGTTGACTATCATAATGACAACCCATACAAATAAATGAAACCCCATCTGGAAGAATTTAGAATGTTTACTCTATTTGCACATCAACACGAAAGAGGGAGAATGCATAAGGAAAGGAAATTTGACGATTAATCACCTACTATAGGATTTCCTAAACCCAAGCCAAACAAAGAGATATTGTGTATAATCAAGTACAAATAATTAAAATTGATTGCAACTACTCCAAGGTAACTGAAATTACATTTATAATATCGAAGAATTCAGACTAATACTTTATCTCCCTATTTCTCCAATTACACAAAATAATCAAATCAACTTGCTAGTTAGAATCATTTGATTAAAACAAACAATTTAATTTTAACTTCGATAATAAATAATCAACTTAAAATTAACTATATTTGAATACACATATATATTAAATATATATATAAAAGTATATACTTAATGTATATACAAATTTATATATATATTTAAATATATAATTATCATTTAAATATAACCATTTAAACTCAACTATTTAATCTATTTAAAAATACATAATATATATATACACACAATAAATGTATATTATATATATACATAAATATATATATATACAAATAATTATTAATTTTTTTTTTAAATATTAATAAAATATATATACATATTATATATAATATATAATTTTTATTTTATTTTTAGACTGAGGAATCCGATAGCACGACCCCATATAAACTGCAGTGCGCCTAGTAAACTTTTTAACGTGACCAGCGGCGTTGGCACGACACGCCCTTCGGTACCACGGGGGTGGGGGAGACTAGACCTCGTGACCAACCTCTTGCAACAGGAAAGATTTAGCCAACCGAGCTAGGGCTTTAGCCAACCCCTATATATATAATATATAATTATTATATATAATATATATATATATTATATTATATATTTATAATAATTAATAAATAATAAAAAATTCAAAAAAAAATAATTAATAAATATTAAAAGAACCCCATGCATTGGGGGCTGTGGGCCCCTCCCAAAGGGAGAGGCCAGGCTGCCCATTCAGCCTCCCCCATTGGGGGTGTGTTGTGTGGGCAGCACTGCTAGCTTGGAGGCAACGACGCTACCTCCACAACACCTCCCGATGGGGGCGACTGTGGAGGCAGGCCCCCCCACAAATCTCCTCCATTTTTTATTTTTTATTTATATATATATATATATATTAAAATAACCACAGACCCAGAAAAAAAACAGAGAACAGAGGCAAAAAATCTATTTTTTGGGTTTTTTCTTCAACGGAAAAAACATAAATAAAATCTGGGTAAAATTTTTTGAAAAAAAATAAAATTCCCAGATTGAAATTCAATACAAATATATATAACATATATATAAATTTTCATTGTTTAACAGTGAAGTTGTGCAAATTTTTCCTCCAAACAAAATACACAACAAACTTTAATTTGCAAGCACAAATTTCTTAATTTTTAATTCATAACATAAATTCTTTTTTGTTCATTTTTCTATTTTCTATGGTTTGATTCTTGCCTTGTTTTCTTTTCCATGATTTCAATAGAGTTTTTCAAGTTTTGAAATAATTTTGGCATGGGTTTTCCTTGGAATTCAAACATAACTTAACATTTTTTCCCAACAGCATAATAAAATTTGAAAACTCTTTCAAAATGAAAACAAAATCATAGAGAGAAACCTGGTTTTTTTCTCCAAAGCTTGAAAGATTCCAATGCTGCTTCCAAATCTTATTTTGTTTTCCAGCTCACCCAAGAAATCCAAACTTCTTCTTCAAATCCAAAACAAAGCCACAACAAATCCTTTCTCCACCAAATTAAAAATTAAAAGAAAATATGAAATTCCATTTGCTCGAGCATAGAGTTTCCCCAAATTTAGTCAAACCCCTAAAAATATCCCATCCACCAAATTTATTGCAAATTTGGGGATATTTTCATTTTTTAAAATTTAAAACAAAATTGCTTTCCAAATGGAATTTCATGCATTAAAAAATTTCTTCTTAGAAAAAGAATTCAAAATTTTGTAAAGAAATTATCTTAAATATTAATTTTCAAAAAGTGCAATTTGAAACATATTTCCATTTTTTTTAATTTAAATCTAAATATCCAATAATGCCAAAACAAAAAACTTAATTCAATTTATCACCATTAACTTAATTAATCAATAAACTAAATCTAATCCAAGATTAGATTATTTTATTAATTAAATTAAATTAATTAACAAAATAACTAACATTTCAACATTGAAAATAGATATATTTAATCATCATTTTAACTACACCCGCCATTTAATAACCTTTATAATTTGAAATTAAATAAAAACCAAGGTGAAATGGACAATATTAAAAAAACTACACCCGACAACGAATCGACAATACATTATGACTAGGGTGATGACTTGGCACGGGAAACCTAGCTACTATCTCCCAATCGATTACCATTGGTCAATGGACACACTCAAACCTATGAAATCAAGTGTAGTCAATGTCCTGTACTTGTCAACTTGCGAACAAAGAGTATATCAAACATGCATATATATGATATAATAAAACACACCGTTAAGAGGAAATCTCGGAATTGTAGGGCGCTCGCAAGTGAGTGATATAATCCCGTCCCCTTCACCAATACAAAATTTCTAACTAATGAGTCTAACATCAACAATATAATAAAGCAGAAGGCATCTTTAATTAAATATCTGCTACACTAATTCAAAACATGCCATAATGATAACATCATAGAAAAATTTCATCACATCAAAATATCACATACACATCGCTTAATAGTTGCGATCAAATAGAGCCAAGTACCATAGTCAAAGTGCTAACAGAAATAAAGCATACATAGAAGAACAATGTTCGATCAAAAGGGCAAAATGGAGGGGTGCTGCAGATGTTGGTGTTTGTAGAAATCTATGGAAAATGTAGAAGTATATACATAGCTTATTAACAAAAATTGGTAGAAAACAAGACTATTAAAAATTAATACCTTTCTTTGCTGCTCTAAATGGTCATTCTCATAGGAGAAGTTCTATTTAGTTCAATGCTTTCTAAATGGTTGTAGCAAGAAATGCAATTGTTAGTCATGTAATTTGTGGAAAATACTATTTAACTTTTAATTAATTTGGAATAAATGACATGTCTGACCATTTTGTTATCTTTTTTTTTTCAGGTACAGAGAAAGATTCATCAAGTTCTTCTTCACTGATTTCAATGTTTTTGAAAAAACTGCAAAATACATTTTTTTTACTTGTATAGTAATCTACTATTAAAATAGTGTTTTTCCTATTACATTTAGATATATTTCTTATATATTTGGAAATTAATTTTTAATTAATTTTTGGCTAGTATAAATACCTTTCGTCTGATGTAATGTTGGTTGTATGGATAGTTGTTGTTGGAGTGTTGTTAATTTTAATCATTTCCAATTGCCTTTGACAAAAGAAACGTGTTAGTGAACTATGGTTTTTCAAGAGGATATTTTGTTAAAGAAAATAAATTATGTATGTTGTCCATGTAATTTACTCTTTATTTATGCTTTGTTTTGCTTTTGTAGGTACTAAAGATGATACTTTGTTTTTCCCAATATTCATGATTTCAAGTCACTTGCAAAATAATATTTCTATTATTTTTCATTATATGAATTATGATCTATAGAATAATATAAATAATTAGTTTAAGTACTATTTTTTGAGTAAGAGTTAATGTATGTAAACAATAAAATATTTTTTCATATAAATTTGTTGTACATGATTACCTTTTCTAAGATGCAGAGCATGGCTAGACGATGTTGGTAACATAAAATAGAAGAGTGTCATGATTTGTCTAGTATGATTTGAATCTTTGAATTTTTGTTGTATTTGCATAATTGTTTGACCACAAGTGATCAATAATGGTCCTTGACAAAAGTTTTGTATTTTCCTGTAACAAGTGCAAGTTGTGTATTTGCATGTTCTCTTTAAGCATTTCTAATTTTTTTAAGGAGTTGGAAATGTCAATGTTGAAGTCACCTGCAATGTAAATAAGGCTTCTAATAGAAGCAATTGTCATTTCTTTGTTAGCAATTTTTATAATATTTGTAAGCGATGTTGTTGGTCTGGCATAAATATTACAAATATAAAGGCCTTGTTTAGTAAATATTAGTGTACTCAATATTGCTTCAACATTATCTTCTATAAGTGGAGTTGTATTTGATATTTGTATATGCTTTTTTATACAGGTCTTTATTCCATGTATATGGTATGCTACAAAGAAATTATATTTTGGTAATTCATCATTTGTTATGGGTGTTTCCAAATATGTCCCTTGTAGACAAATAATGTCCGATGACATTAAATCTTTGTCATGTACAATGTCTTGTTTGTGTGGCTAGAAATGACGAGTGTTTAATGTAGATATGGTAATACATGATGTTTTAGTTTTGTAATGTATGTCATTTTGAAGAGTCCACTTAACTACTATTTCTAATCATGTCATTTCATCTATTATTTTTGTTTTTACTATAAAGTTTTTTGTTGTTAGAGGGCTTAACAAAAATAATGTTTCAATTGTTGATGTGCGGGAAATAGTTGTGTAAGTTAACCCATGTTGGTGTACACCCAATGGTTCAAATGCAAGGCCATGCATTGTAAGCCATTGTGATCTATGTATTGTTTGAGCACATGCTAATTATACAAGGAATTGCTTTCTAACAATATTCTTATGTTGAGCATTTAGTTTTAGGAAATTGGTTTGACAATTCAGAGTATTGGTACCCATCCATTGTTAATATATGTTAGGCTTAAATGTGATAGTTTTGTAGCTTGAGTTTTTCTTATACAATGATCATTGAATTCAATCCATATAATTTCCACATCATCATGTTGTGTATATATATTTTGAATATTCCATTTGATCCATTTATGATACCATCCTGTGTATCATAGTTTCCACCGTCAATTTCAACTAATGCCTTTTTTCAACATAATTTGGTCTATTAGATTTGTATTATTTTTGAACAATTGTTCTACATTAACAAAATTTTCATGTTCATTAATTGCATTGATTGTTATTAGTTGTCCAAGTAGAGAAAATAATATTTTCTAATTGTGTGCATTAACATCTTTTCTCTTGTAAAAAAGAAATGGAAATGTTGGATCAATAGGTGTAGGACATAAGCATTTGTTATCTAGGTATGCTATGTCACTATCTGTTTGATAGTTTGTCTGTATTCTGTTAAGAATTTTGATGAATTTCATATTTTGTCTCATAGTTGTTTGTAAGGTATAACATTTGATGTTTTCCCAAAAAATTTATGGAACTAGTTCAATGTCTAATTTTACAGTTTGAAACACTAGACAGTCATGTATAGGTTCTGCTTGATAGAAATCACCACAAAAAATAATGTCTAAACCACCAAAATATTTAGTAGGTGTTTGCATGATGTCACACAATATTTTATCTATGCAACATAATAGTCTCACTCCAACTAATGAGATTTCATCAATAAGGATAATACACAATTATTGATATTATTTTTTCAATATATCTAATTTGTCTAAGCTCAATGGAATAGTAGTGGATTTGTTAAATGGTATGAATAGAGTAGAGTTCAAAGTTGTGCCTCTAATATTGAAAGTTTATTTACCTGTGTATGCAAATAACAAGCCCTTTATCTTATTTGGATCACTATCAATAGATTTATTGTATATACATAGTAGGCCTTGGTATATACCTTTGGCAGTGAATGTTTTTCTTGTTGAACCAACACCTCCTATTAGAAACAAATGCAATGGTTCAAGTAATTTATGTTTTTTTATTAGTATGTCCTTTACTATGGCTTGTTTCTCTTTGTTTAGCATTCTTCGAAGATTGTAGTATTTTGTGTTGTCAACTAAGTTTAGATGTTTAGCAATTTCAAATGGCCTTCTCATTTGTTTTTTGTAGAATTTAAGTTACATTGTGTCTAGATCCAATTGCAAATTGTATTGTTCATTATATTCAGTGTTGAAGTTTTCAACATTGTTAGTTTTTGTATAGTTCTCATTTCCAATATTGACATCATTAATAGCATTGTCCAAATCACCCAATAGCTCATTTATATGGTATGTGTACTTTGCTTGATTAAGTTTTACTATTTTTTCATTAGCAATGAAAGCCTTTTCCCATGTTGTGAAGCCTTTTTTCAACATGTTTTCATCTATGGAAAATGGGACATATAGTAAAATTTGTTCCTACAATAGTTTTTGATGTCAACATGTTTATTGTATCTTATATATTAAATAATTTGTGGTTTAATTTTATTTTTTAATTGTCCTTTTTTTGTTCTGTATTCTATAATAAATTTTGTTAGAAAAACATTTTCCAACATTTGAGGACATGCAATATAATGGTCAATTAAATTTTTACAACCAAAATTTTGTGAATCGTCTGGCTCATTTTTTAGCTGTTTGGAATTTTTCAAAATAAATGTATGATTTTCAGCAGTTGATGTGTCTATGAATATGCATTTCCTTAAACTATAGTTAAGAGGAAGTGAAAGCATAATGTGTATATCTTGCTAAGTAGACATTTGTTGTAGGTTGAGCAAAGCATTTCCAAGTTTTTTTATCATTTTAATTGCATCAAATGTTATGTTCTTTGTGCTCTGTGTGTATTTTGTTAAATGCATTTTTTATTGAGGCATTGCATTTTTTCATGTATGAGCTATGGTACATTGTTCCAACATATGCATTTAGAACAAATTGTGCATCTGTATTTTCTTTCCATAGATGTGGAAATTTTTTACACAATGTACTGTTCCAAATGTGAGTTGGCTTTATTTTCAAAAACATTGTTGGTCTAAGCAATGTAGATTGTATGACCAATATTTATTCTTCTTCATCCATACTTATGTTCACTAGGAAATCCTCAAAAGATGTAGAGAAATCATAATTTGAACATTCTAAAGTGGATCTAAGTTTTTCATCCAAACACATGTTTCTTTTTTTGTCAGTGCATGGTTTAAGAATTCTTGTTGTTTTCATTGGTGGTTGTGGAAAACCAAAGCAACATTTTTGTTGGTCTTTCTGCATTGTTTAGTATGGTGATGTATATGTATTTTAGCCATTTTTTTGTTTAAAGTTTCAATATTGCAAGTTATGTATTTGTCTACAAAATGTTCAATACTAATATTAGTAGCTTTTCCATAAATAGGTGCATTTTTAACCCATAGCATGAAATGGTCATGTTCATTTCCTTGATTTTGGAATTCTGTAACTGAAAAGTAGTCCAGTACCTTTCTGAAAAATGTCTCATCTAAACATATTAATTGTTTCATTACATTAATTCTATGTTTATAATAGCAATTACAAATGGTTGGATCCTTTTTAATCAAATAGGTAATGTCAACTTCATTAAGCAATTCTTGTTGGTTTTCTATTGATTTATTTTTGTGTGAGATGTACAATTATTTCAATGTTTCTTTTAATGGCTCCTAGTTTTGTTCTGCACTAGTGAAAGTTACAAAAAAGTAGGTGGTCCTAACTGTCATATCACTGTGAAAAGATTTCTCTTTAGGTGTTGAAAATAGTCTAGTGAATTTCTTTTTTTTTTGAAATTTACATATCCAATATCTGATTGCAATATTTTTTCAAGGTTTGGTTTGTGCTTCACATCTTTTGCTAGTAGGGTTCTACTTTCCAATACCTTTTTGAAAAATGTCTCATCTAAACATATTAATTGTTCCATTGCATTAATTCTATGTTTATAATAGTGAGTACAAGTGGTTGGATCCTTTTTAATCAAATAGGTAATGTCAACTTCATTAAGCAATTCTTGCTAGTTTTCTATTGATTTATTTTTGTGTAAGATGTACAATTCTTTCAATGTTTCCTTTAATGGCTCCCAATTTTTTTTTGCACTAGTGAAAGTTACAAAAAAGTAGGTGGTCCTAACTGTCATATCACTGCAAAAATATTTCTCTTTAGGTGTTACAAATAGTCTAGTGAATTTATTATTTTTTTGAAATCTACATATCCAATATCTTATTGCAATATTTTTCAAGGTTTGGTTTGTGCTTCACATCTTTTGCTAGTAGGGTTCTACCTTTTAATTTCCCTTTGTGAATTCTTATCCATAGTGTAGAAAAAACTTGGGCAATTAGAATTTTAATGGTTTTGAAAAATAAGTTGGTGGTATGATAAGAAAATGTTTTATTTGAATTTTGTAATTCTCATTGTGCAATTTTTTGGTATGAAATTTTCCTTTCAATTCATTCATCACATGGTTCTCTGAAAAACAATGTTGGAAAATTCATTTCTTTTGCATATTTGGCTTGGAATATTCCAAGAGGTTTTCCATCAGCAGGTGCAATTTCAATGACTTTTTCTTGTATTAAATGTATATTTCTTGACTCATTAATTCCATGGATCAAGGTATCTGTTTCTATTTCCATTGGATTATTTGTGTCATTATATTTGTCGCTAACACTTGATGAAGAGATGATAACTATAATATGCTCTTCTAAATGGTACAAATGTTCATTCCAATTTTTGTTCAATTTAACTTTTTACATTTTGTACAACATTGTTTTACACAATTCATTTAAAGAATTCATAATAACATTTGGTTGAACTCTCCCTTTTTGGTATGCATTTCTATACTACAAACATCTCCTTTAATAGCAATTGTGCATGTTTCATTGGTGGAACATGGCAACACTGTTTGTAGAATGTTCATGTCTATTGGGACATTGATAATTGTTCCATTTAGTCCAATTTGAGATCTTTTGAATCCTATTTGGAAAATTTGTGCAAAGGCAATTCAAAGGGACACTAGTCTTTCTTTGAGTTCTGAAAGTGTAGTAGTGTATTGTAGTGGCTTATTTATTTTAATATGTTCTAGTGTTGCGTATATTGGTTTTTTTTTGCCTCAATTGGTGGTTACAAATGTTGCATATTTTGTTTTCACAAAATTCTTGTGTCCTTAATAAAACTAGCCCATATGTTTCCATTGTTTGTTGGCTTAGATTTATAATATTCTTTTTGAAATGTAATTGCCCATAAATTTCACACACATGTTTAGGTGTGTCTTTGATTTTTTCCATGTAAGATTCTATTGGTGTTTTTTTCCCTTCCTTTTTCTATGTTTTGGATTTTAGGTTTTTTGCGTATCTCTTATTTTACTTTATGAAGCACTGAGTTATGGAAAGTAGTGCTAAACCCCTTTGTGAAATGTGTAGAGTTGAAAGTTTTTACTTGTTTAATGTTTGGAATGGGTTCTTTCAATTTGTGCATACTAATCTTTTGTTTAGGTTTTTGCATATCTCTTGTTTTAGTTTACGAAGTGAGTTATGGAGAATAGTGTTGAACCCCTTTGTGAGATGTGTAGAGTTGCGAGTTTTTACGTGTTTACTGTTTTGAATGGTTTCTTTCAATTTGTGTTTGCTAAGCCTTTGTTTTCTTTTCATTATTGTTTTTTTTTTGGCTGTGTAGGATTAATGTCATTTATCATTATTATCTCCACTTCACCTAGATTATAATGTGTATGCATTTCATTTACTTTGTAACATATGAAATTATATACTTTTGTTGGTTGTACACATTTTCAATATAACTTGGTAGGAATGACACTATTTTCTGAGAAAATTTTAATTTTTATTTGCAAAATGTAGGATAGCCATTCAAAACAAAAACTAGATCCTTCAATTCCACTCTTTTCAAATGGATCTCCAACTTTTACAATAAATGTTTTCTAATTTGTGACACCAAAACTAATTTTCAACTTAGATTTTAAGCATGTTTCAAGGAATTCATTTGCTATGCTATCTCCATTTAACATTGCATTGCAAAAGGATTGAGCCATGTAGTGTCTAAGATATTGGCTATCATATTCATTTTGAGTCAAACTTGCAATACTATTGAAAAGACTATTGCCACAATCTGATATTGATAATGCATTTTTACATAATCTAGACATTGTATCTATTATTTTCTTCTATGGAAATTTTTTTGGGGAATATATATTTGTTCTAGAATGTTTAGATTGTTGACCCTATTGTTCAAGTATCTTAATTTTTTTTCTCAAAAGTGGTTTGAAATGTCCATTTTTATGATCCTAATCATGGAATAGGATAGAATATGTTGTACTTTATTAATTTTCATTAAAATTCAAGTACTTTTTTTTCTTATTATAGACCAAATACGTATCTGAATATCTAACCACTTGGATAACCATTTAATACAAAACAAGTCTCCCCAAAGGCCATAGTCATTACAACTTGGCTTTGGAATTGTAGATAGTCGCATGTTTCACAGATATGTACTAACATCATGAATGCCATGCATTTTGAATAGTGTTTGTGACTCTAGCTCATATTGAAGTGAAAACAAAGTGTCAGAGTCATCGATTGCTAGATAATTTAGAAAATGATCAATTATTCCATTTCTTAGTTCAACAAATGTGTATCACATATTTAACAGTAGTTGTATTGAGTCAAAAAGACAATCACCTACATTGTATACAAAGGGGCTTATTTTAAATAGATTATTGTCTTCCAATACTGTGTCAATTGAGATATCTCCATGTGTTCTTCTTGACACATAGTTCTCTACATCTATGATATTATCCAATGCAATATTTGGTATTGATAATACATATTTACAGAAGTTGGATGTTGAATCTATTGACTTATCCTCAAAAATTTGTTTTTTCAAGTTACTAATTGTTTTTGAATGTTTGGATGGGTTAATATGTTGTTCAAATGACTTTCTTTTTTTGGAAACAAGTGGTTCAAAATGTCCTTTCAAATGGTCTTCATCATGGAACAAGATAGAATATGTAGTACTTTATAAATTTTCATTGAAATGCAAGTACTTTACTTTACTAGTTGATGACCAAATACATATTTGGATATCTAACCACTTTTCTAACCATTTAATACAAAATAAGTCACCCCAAAGGCCATACTCTTTACGATGTAGTTTTTAAACCATAGATAAGCGCATACATTGTAAGTGTGTATTAACATCAATAATTCCATGCAATTCCTTTAATGTTTCAGGATCTAGCTCATATCTAAATGAAAACAAAGCGTCACAATCCTTTTTTGCTAGGAAATTTAGAAAATAATCAATCATACCATTTCACAATTCTACGGAAGTGAAGTCATATGTAACAAATATTGCAAAGAGTCAAAAAAGACAATCGCCTATGTTATATACAAATGGACTTATCTTAAAAAGATTTTTGTTTTTTCAATACTACTTCTATTGTTTGTTCTTCATTCCTATTCATCTATTCATAACTTTCTACATCTATGATAGTATGCAATGATTTTTTTGGTTCACTTTTTTCTGATATTTTATGCACTATATAAAAACACACTAGAAATATAAAAACAAAATAGGTGTAATATGTTACTTGTCAATTATGCTATTGAAGTATCTTTGTATATTCTCTTGTTGTTTTTCAATGCAAACCTTCTGCAAAATAGGAAAATTAAACACATTATGAACTTTCATAAACATACATCAGTTTCAACTCTGTATTCAAGATAAAAGGGTTAGACACTCTACAATGGTTACTTATACTCAAATGTTCAAAATAATCACCTACAAATGTTTTGTTATGAAATCAACATTAAATTGCACCAATGTATATTACCAAATATGAGACCATATGCTACACATTTATTGGTTGAGCTTGTTATGAGCGCTATATGGATTCATGTTGTTGAGGTTCATGGAATCTAGGATGTAAAGTTATTTGATGAAAAAGGAAGCTCTTTTGAAGAATAGGCACTATAGAAAAGATATAGATATAGCAGTCTTGAAGAATGATGGGTAGTGTACAAAAGGAAACAATTCATGGAAGAAAGATTTATTTGTGAACAAACGAAGGGGATATGCCAGTATGGAATGGGTCAAAAAAACTCCAAAAAAAGAACATTCACAAGACATATGTAAGATGACTAATGAAAAGACTATCATTTAGATGGAGAGCCCGTCATTTACATGGATAGATTGCCATTTAGATGGACAACCTACCATTTGGATGGACAGTGTAGAGAGATGTAAATGGATAGTCCTTTATGTTTTGATTGAAAGCAAGAAGAGCTTGAATCAAGTGCAGCCATGCATTTTTTCTTTGAGGCTTCTTTTCAAGATACTTTTGATACACTTCACTGGTATGTAAATGGATAGATGCATCCATGGTGGTATGTAGTTGCTCTTTGCCATATTAGCAAAGAGCAGCTACAAATATTAGGGAGATATGATGTTGTTCAAAAGAAAAGATTTGGGGAACAACTAGATAGACCTTATGGTAGATTAAAGGTTGATAGAGGCATGAAAGAAAGAGATTGTTTATGACTATACAGTGGAAGAAGACATATCAGTTCATTTAAGGTTGATGGGAAAGAGATTAAGGTTACACAGATGGAGATTCTATTAGTAAGTGGGAGATACTAAGTGGTAAGGTTTATTCTTAGATACTTTTGAATTTGACTGATAATGTGATTTTATATGTCTATTCAAGTCAAATAGAACAAAGGAAAATTGGGATCAATTGAGTCAAGCCAATCAAAATTTGTATAATGTAACATCACCACTCTAGGAAGAAGTAAGAATGAAGTTCATGTATGATTGAAGGTGGAGACTTACACAACATAATTCTCAATAGAATATGAGGAAAAAGATAATAAAAAAAGAAAAAGAAAATGTCTCAAAGTTATTCTAAGAATAGTCAAAGCATAAAGGAGTAAAAGAAGCCTAGAAAATGCTTCCATTAAGGTGCCCAAGGGAATTTGAAGAAGTAATATAAGGAAAGGTTTGCAAGGATTACAAAGGTAAATAAGAAGGAACCATAGGGTAATGAGGCTTCATGCAGTGAGAAAGAGAAATTATTTGTATTGCTCTAGATAATCTAGGAATTGTTAGTATTTGGTGCACACAACATATAATAGCTAAAATAGGTTGGTTTACAAGCTATAATGAGATTCGTGTGTAATAATTTTATTCTTGGTGATAAAAATAGGCATGACATGATTGCATTAGGGAAAATTTCATTAAAAAATATTGATGGTGTGTAATAAGAAGTCTATAGTTTTAGTTAGACATGTTGGAGACATTCAGGATATCCAAAACCTTAATTAATTTAAGACAGTAAAAGAGACCATTGAAGTGGCTAAGTTATGATAATAGGCATGGCATGGATATACCCTCTAATATTATGAAGGGTTTATGTAAGTTGTAAATAAGTTATAATGCTACAGTATAATGTCCCTTACTCCACATAAAATAATTGAATAATAGATAGGGAACTATACTATTTTTTGAGAGAAACTAGTACATGCTTAAGAGTAGTACATTAGAAATATAAAAACAAAATACAAGTAATATCTTACTTGTGAATTGTTATATGTTGTTGAAGTATGTTTGTAGATTCTCTTGTTGTTTTTCAATGCACAATTTCTGCAAAATAGACAAATTAAACACATTAACAATTTTCATAAACATACATCATTTTCAACTCTACATTCAAGATAAAAGGGTTCAAACACTGTAGAATGGTTAATCTAAAAGCTAAATATGCATACAAATAAATTGCTCATTCTAACTATTTAAAGCTTTGATAATTTCTACAAATAAACTTATTATATATGTATATATGTAGTCATCTATAAGATCGATGTTTATGTAATTGACAAATTTTGTGTCTATAATCTCAAAAGAAAGTATATACATCATAATTGGTAGTTTTGGAGACCCTTATCAACAATAAATATCAACGATTAATTCAATAAGTATACATTAATTGTTCACTAAAAATTAATGATAAGTAAGTTATAAATCCTAGATTAATAACTTATCATAAATTAAATGTTATTTAAAAATGTATTTTATAATTTACATGATATACAATTTAATTTAAATAATTAAATAATTTCATTACATATTTTATTATATTTAATATTTGATATAATATAAAATAATAAATACATTTGTTATTCAAAAAAATATAATCAAATAACATATAAATAAATATTTAATCTATAATATTTTATTTCATAATTAATATTGTAATTTAAAAGATGTTATTTAAAATAAATATATAGAAATTATTTAAAGTTCTATCTAAAAGCAATTATCCATAAGCAACTTCTAGAGGGTTCTAAAAATAAAAACTTAAAAACACTCTCATATGCATCCCCAATGACTGCATAGGCACTAGTTTTACTCTGGCCAAACCAAGGCAGTCAATGGCCAAGCTTTATGGGTTTTATCTATTTTTTAAAGCGACGGAGAGTCTTTTTTACTAGAAAAAATTTATCTAAGTTAAGCGAATTTATTTCAAAGTCAATGCATGCCGATTTCATATGAAAGTAAAATCCCCAAACGTAGAAATATATTTTTTTCCAAGTTAGAAAATTTGAGTTTACGATATCGAGAGATATTGCTGTCATCTATACCTATATATCTCTAAGATAGCAGCATGTCATGTGTACTTTGTTGTTGTCTTGGAATTGAGCCTACAGGTGCAGGAGACAGTGAAAATAAATATATGGAACCTACTATGCAGAGATTCACCATCCACGTTTTGAAATCACATTTAATATCATTGTATTTCATTCATTTCGTGTCTCATGGACTTTGAATACGTGTTCCTGAGGCCATTTTAGGGTTAGCGATTATAATGCCAAGAGAAATAGCTTAGAAACTCAGTCGGTTCCATGGAACCCTAGCTTTGCCATTTCTGTTGTGGAGAGAAGAGAAGAGCAAATGATGCAGAAAACAGGTGGGGAAAATTTTGTGGATCTGCCAATTTTTATTAGTTGAGAAAGCTATATAATTTTCAATATCGATTTTGGTAATTTTATTTACAATAAAAATCATTTCTCTATGATTTTAAACTCTTTATATGTTTATATATCTTGAACAAAAGATTGAAAAAAATAGCCTATAGGTGAATATTAGTCGTTGATTCTTCCTTGAAATAGAGTAGAAGTTGTTGCCTATGTTTGAGAACAAGACACCAAAGAGTGACGATAGTTTATAGGTAGAAAAGTTTAATAAATTTCAAGAAGTTCCATATATTTCACCATATTCTGCTAGTGAGGATTTGAAGAAGGATCTGAAGTACAGTTTGAGAAAATAACAGTTGGGGTTATTCATGAATTGCTTTCTCTGACAATGTGGAAGTGGGCCTCCATTGTGAAGCTGGAAAAGTTTCAGAGAGAGTTTCAGTTTCCACGATATTTGGTCAACATGTTGATGATGCATCCTGAGATTTTTTATGTTTCAATAAAGAATGATAGCCATACAGTAGTTTCAAAGATGGTTATGTTGAATCCGGGCTTGTTGAGAAGGGTCCTTTGGTTGTTGCAAAGGAGAAGTTCGGGGAACTCATGCAGGAAGGGCTGTATGAGTTTACTGAGAGGCATAGGAAAGAAAATTTGGAGAAGAGAAGAGCAAATAGACTTCTGTGGAAGATGAATAGTGTTTTTAAGAAGTTGGGAAGGGAAATTTTTGATAATGAAGTAGAAGAGATAGAAGAGAAGTACTTTCCAAAAGAAATGTGTGATTGTCGTTGCTTCACAAGTCTCTAATTCTATTATAGATTTTAATTTTATGAATATTCTTCAACTTTAATGCTAGTCATGATGTTAAGAGTTTACGATTATGAATATATTTCGTTATGAGATATTATGATGCATGTCATATTGTAGTTTACTTCATTTGGTAGTGTCTATGATAGTCAACAGGTGCACCCAACGTCCTCTTTGTAAAACCATTTTTCCTACCAATTCAAATGATTGTTTAGAAATCTTATATATTCAGTAGTTTCAATGCAATTCGTTTATACCAAATCATGCTCTTTTGCACACATTTGTCCTTGCTCTATTGCATTCTTTTCCAAGGGTGTTCATTTTTTTATTTGTTGGAGCAGCAGAGAATAGTAAAGAAACACTCGATCAGATCAAAAAAATTTCTAGTGCAATGAAGGTTAAAAATAGTGTGAATTTTTTTTTTGGTCTCACTGTTTTGAAGTGACCATTCTGGCACTTTGTAACCGTTGAATAACCACTTTTATCTCCTCCACGCCTTTTAAAACTATGGAAGAATTCTTCTCCTCATTGGTTTCTTTTTGTGTTGACAACTTTTTATTTCTTTTGCAGAATACCTAATCAGTTTTGAAGAACAAAAATTTTGATAGGAGAAATTCAGTCAAAAGTTCATAGATACTTAATAGTCTTAAAAAATTCTAGATTGATAGCTAGATATTAAAAAGTAAGAAAAAAATTGTATTAGTTGTGCAATGTCTTTACTTAAACTATAGTTTGTTGTAGCTTAGTTGCACAATATATGCTACACTGGAAATGATAGTTGACAAGGCTATTCACGAGTTTTTTAATTAGATATTATTATTTGTGTCAAAAATAATTCTAAATTGAAGAAGTCATAAAAATAAAGTAGTTATAAATAGGGCCTTACTAAGATTCAAATTGAGACCAGACGCTTCTCCAACACAAAAACGCTCCTTTGCAGAAAGCTATGCATCAACTCCACATGCTTTCAACTCCACATGCTTCCCTGCAACAACCATTTAAATTTTAAACCATAATTTCTCAATAAAGTAGAAAAAAAGCCGATGAAAAGAACATGAATGCTATTTAATTTCTCTCACTTAGCTAGAACAAATCATCTAAGTCCTCAATACTAAGCCTCTTAAAATACCATAATGACTACCACAAATATGGGTGGGCATGAATACCTCTCAGTTGTGGGTGGGCATGAATACCTCTCAGAAATAAACCATTTCTTGTTGCTAGTGCACAGAGATATTGTAGCTTTGCAGATATTCTAGCTTTGGTTTCTTTACTCTGATTTTCAAGATGTCCAAGATGAAATATCATCACACTTGATAATAGTGTAGTTTTGGTTTCTTTTCTTTGATTTTCAAACTATCCAAGGTGAAATAACATCTCACTTCATAACAGTTCCACCTTTTCCAACCACTTCTAGTCTAGAATGGTTACAATTTTTTATGAGTTCATTCAAGCAATGCCCTATCCATCAACCTGTCCATGTGCCACTATCATCACAAATATGATAGTGAACTGCATAAATCACCCTTATCGGTCCAAACTTTCTTGTCAATTATATTTTAGAAAATTCATTTCAAAAATATTTTTTGTTATCTAACTTGCATGTTTACTTTAATAATACACAAATATTTGTTAAATAGAAAACATAAATGATCTCTCATTCATTAGAAATGGAATGATTAATAACTAGTTAAAGAATAGGCCTTGCCTTTATTTCCCTTGGCAATAACTAATAAATCAATAAAGGGGTAGAATTACCTCAACTTTGAAGCTCATAGAAAATATAAATTTTCTTTCCAATTTCTTCAAATTGAGAGGCAAATCCAAAATTCTATCCAACAAATCTTCAATTCTTCCTTTGCAATCCCAATTCAAACCCAAGAAATTCCACACCATTTTTGAATTTTTTAAAAGGGAAGGTTTAGAGAACATTTTCTTCAACAATGCAAAAGTAAAATTGTCTTTTCCCTCTTTATGCATTTTATTATTTCATTTTATTTTCCTTTATTCTTTAATTTAGTCATATTTTATTATTCTATTTTATTTTTCCTCTTTTTCATATATTTCTCCTTTATTTTCTTTCATAATATATATTTCACAATTTAAATAAAATACCTAGAATTGTTTCTCATTTAAAAGGAAAATAAAATAATTTCAATTAGTCATTTTTAGGGAATTTAAATATTTTAATGAATTTAGTTCTTAGATTTCACATAAACAAACTTTTGATACTTAATTTTAGGCCTAATATGCAATAAGCCATGGATGCTATCTTTTGAGTCTGTAGAAGAGACTCACCATGGTGGTGAAGCTAAGAAAATTATTGAATTATTAAGTTTTTCTTATGCACATTATTGTTCTCATTTGAATGAGGGATGTTTTATGATGATAATGTCCTAATATACATGAAATGTTAGCAATACTGGTAAATTGAAGCTGGTTCTTGAGTTATTATAAATTTTAATTTATATAACTTGAAATAAATGAACATTTATTTTCCTATGTAAATTTTTTCTTTATTGTATCAAAATGGTTATTAAATGTTGATTTCTTGTAATGGACTAAGTTCTCACAATGTTTTTTCCTATGCCATAATTTTCTTATATATTATTTATTAATATTTTTGTTATAGGAGTAAATGTCTATATTGAACAAGATGAAGTATGAGTTTAAGGGAGTATTTCCTGAATCCAAAATTACTTCAAGTTGGGGCTTTTTAACAAATAATGATTTAGAGAATGTGGAATAAAAATATTTTAAACAATAAATATTTGGGGCTGAGAAGTTGGTCAATAATGGCATAGCATAAGATTCTTGATTTCCTACTTCAACTCAATGTCCAAACCTAATCATGGAATGCATAAATTTTTTATCTCTAAATCAAGGAAAATTGTAGCACTTGATGGGATAATTGTAGTTGATCCTTATATCAAGGCAATTACTCTAGAATTTGTAGCTCATTGTAGAATTAGATGTTTAGCTTTATTGAAGAGGTTATAAATGAAGACAAGAAAATTTACTAGGCCAAGATAATAAGTGACAATATCCACAAGCAATTCATGGACTTGAGAGAAACCATAATATTCTACATGACCTCCTATCTAGTCTACATGTTGGCCAAGAACTTCAAATACCAAGGATTAACAAGCACTGGAAACAGTGATAATTCTCCTAGACAAGTAAAGGTATATGATTGCTATCCTTACCAAGATATTTTTTAACCATGCAATGTAATTGGTCAAGATATTTTTTATTGGTTCATCTGGTTTCCAAATTTCACATACTTGAAAATAGAGGGTTTCCATGGATCATCCTACAAACTACCTAGGTATACACCTAACGATATGGTGTTGCTTGAAGTGAAAAGGAAATTGTGCTACTCAAATAATCTCTTGAAATATTTGCATAGATATGTTGTTCTTTACCCTCTTCTTGTTGGAAAAAGATTTTTTTCCTATCCCTCTACCCAATATGTACAAGAATTATGTGGATTTATATATGCATCATTTGGTAATTAATCAACCAAGGCCACATTATGAATCATATCAAAAATTAGAAAACAATGTTGGTAAGAAGTATCATTAGGAAGGAAAGATAGAGGAATTTTGGTTTTAACTATATTCATAAGCATGAAGTAAGAAAGAGATATTTCTATAGGCTCCAATTATACTCCATTATATAGTTCAAGATAGATATAGAACCATATTAGTTGGTAGATGATGGACAACTTGTGCAAGAAGAAGAGTATAATGCAATATCTGAACAATTGACTTCTTCTCCCAATTGGGCTAAGCCGGAGGTTGGAAAACTTGAGTAAATTATAAAGCCTATAATCATATATAGCAAGAAATGGGTGGATGTACAGGTAGCTAATTTAATCACTCAAAATATTCCACTAACATATAAGCTTCTAGAACCTAAGAAAAATGCTAGGTATAGAACATCAAATGAATCAAAATCCTCTAAATAAGAAGAGACCTCTAAAGGAAATGATGATGATAATATTGAGGAGGAAGAGAGGACATCTCCTAAGCATAAAGTAAAGGGAAATTATAAGACAAAAAATACAAAGATGACTCATTTCTCAAAAAAAAGTTTATAAGAGAAAAGGTTCAATCAAGGTGAAGGATCTGAAAAAGTTCCCAAAAATACTAAAAGAAGAAGAAAAAAGTCTTTAGATAGGATCCTCCTATTACCTCTTCTCCAATTCATGATGCTATAACTTTCCCTTATACCTTTGCTCAATACACTACACAAGGGGTTGCTTCTATTACAACATTAGTATCATCTAGTCTTGAAGTTACCATTTCCACCATCTCACCTATTGGCACTAATTCTTCTCTTTTGTTTGCTTCCTCTCCATTACCATCTCAAGAACTCTCTCACTAGAAAATGCCAATAATAGCTTCCAGGGATATCTCTATTTTGTTCACCGCAACTTCTACCATTCCTTTTATATATCTTCCTTTATCCACTACCATTATTTCAAAATTTTCCTTCTTTTCTCAACCCACCCAAGCCTTCCCCAAGGAAATTATAGCTAATGTCCTTTCTAAAGTAAACAAGGAATTTCTATCTCATACTAGTGTGGTTGTAGAAGCTTCTCTATCTCATGAATACCTTAAGCCTTTATTACTTGAAAGCTTAATAAATCTATAGACACTTAAAATTGTCCTAACTGATATTGCATACTTGAATTTGATTACTAACACCATTTCATCCTGAATCACCTCTTTCCAACTATTTTAAATAATCTTCATTATTTAACTAAATTTTCCAGTTTCTCTTATTAATCAAATAATCAAATGTTATTTGGCCAATTCATCCCCTTTCATACTAATTTTCATCTTATTCAATTAATTAATGTGAATTATTTAATTAAATTGCTTATATCTTCTCATTTAATTAAATAATATTTATTAGATAGTTAAATTTTATTAACCCATTCTATTAAATAAAGTTAGTTATTTAATGAAACTCCTAATTTCTTCTATCTTGCACAATTAAAACTTTGTTTTAATTATCTAAATGGCTAATTTCCATCACCCTTCCACTTGCAAGGGAATATTCCTCTATTTGTACTCATTCAAAATGGGAATATTGAATTAGGAAGTGTGCTTCTTTGAATCAATGAGAGCCATTGATTAACTCCTTGATCCAGGTTGTCAACTTGCATTCTCATCCATTGATGAGAATCCTTAATCCATGCCTTCACCTCTCATTGCTTCTCATCCATTGATTAAGAAATTCAATATTAACCATTGATTCACCATTTTATCCTACAAATACTCCTCATTTATATGAGAAAAGGATCCACTTCCATTTGAGTAAAGTCATGATGCCTAATTGCATACTAAATTTCACCCATTTGCATCCATTTTTAGTATAACTTTGCATCCATGTTTAGCTTGCATTTCATCTATTTTCATCAACTTATATCAATAGAATCCATTTGAAAGCTCATTTCATCCAAGGGATTGGGAAAGGGCTGACATTCCACATCATATGCAACACCAATCCCGCAATGGGATGAGGTTTGAAGTATTAAATTAGGTTTCCATTATGCATTTCCAGTTCATTTCATGTTTTTTTAATGGCTTCTTGGTTTGATTCTTTCAATAATTTCATTGGGATTTTGACTTAACTAGCTAAATCTTGCTTAATTTCATATGGATATGATAGATTTAGCCTAGGTTATGATCATACTCATATTCTAGTGCTAGATGGATGGTTGGACTAACTGAATTTGATGATTTTTCCTTGAGTTTTTTGTGATTTGTAGGTTGTAGGGCCCGCCAACACTTTTGTTTGAAGCAGGGTGAAGCTTTTGTTTGCATTGTGATGCTATCATTTTCATTGGCCCACTTTTATCATTTAACTAGAATGATGCTTTTGATATACTAATGCTATTGAACATTCTAATTGTTTTTGTGATTACAAGTTCACCAAAGCGATGTAATTGAAAATAGAGACCCTTTTGTCCAAACTCTGATGCAACCAAACTCTGATGCAATTGACCTTTTTGGTTTTTGATAGAGCTACACTTTTAAAGTTCACCAGAGTGATGCCTTCACCAAATAGTGACACCATTGTTTTATAGTGTGATGCCTTTGTCCTGAACTAGAGCAACACAATTGTTCGTACAATGACACAATTGTCAAGTAAAAAAAGAAGAGAATCAAATTTTCATTTTTTCTTTGAATTTTCAAAATAATTTACTCTCTTATTGAACTTATTAACTTTTGGTTTTTTGTGTAAGGATAGCTATTTTGTAGGTTTAAAGAGGAGCATGAAACCTTGGAGTAATGCATCATTTGATCTTTCATTGTAATAGTGTTTTTTAAACACTCATGGGATGATATAACCCATTTTTTTTTCTTTATTTCATGCTTTACGATAACTAGCTTTCAATTCAGCTTAAAATTCACAATGTGACAAGTTCTTTAAAGTTGGTTAAAATTGAACCCAAATATCCTCACCATTGCAATGTTGGTTTAGACTTGAACAAACACATTGAACTAACATTTCATTTTGGTGCAATTAAAATGAACATAACATCTATTTGGTGCTTTAAAATAAATCAATGTACTCTTTGCTTGTGTAACCTTTTAGTGTGTATCCTCTCCCCATGCACTTCATACGATCTTGGGTGAAGAGAAGCACTCTAATTTTACAAAAATTTTGAGTCACCCTTTTATTTTAGTAGATAAGGGCCTGGTAATGAGATACATCTTGCAATGGAGAACTCATATAAGTGACCCTAAAAACAAGTTTACTGGCAAGCTATATAAAGTTTATGAAATTGAAAGAAAGTAGCTTATATCTAGGTAGGAATAGCATATTATGCCTCATCCTCATCCAAATGTAATGGGTAAGGAAGGAATGGCTAAAGCCTTTAGTGGCTTACATATGAACTATGCATCATAATGTTCACGGTTGTCACTACAAACCTTTGTCTAGAAACCAACCGAGTTTTTTGAAATTTCCTTTGAAGTAGTGCATCGAAATAGCACCATTCTGATAAGTTACTTACCACGTCTAATTTATAGTTAAGGCATAAAACTTAAGAGTTAATTCTCTTGTACAAAGCTAGGCCTGTCAAAAGAGTAACATTTCCTTGACATGGGCTATTTAAACCCTCCATAAAGAAAGATTACATCATTCCTTCGAGGGTGAGGTAAGCCTACCAAGAAGTGATGTACCTATTCCTTTAGATTGTAAAGTGACTAATTTTGTTGAGCCCAACTAGTAAGTATTGTGGAAGAAGACTTGTGAAAGATATCCATCACCTTTTGAGTTAGTTTGACACATTGCTTGATTTTAAAAGAACTCAAAACAAACATTGAAATTTTTTATCAAAAATTTTAAACCCTTTGGTTAGTGTGACTACCTTTGAAAAGATCTATATTATTGCACATCTTTAAGGATATATATATATTTTTAAATAATATCTTTGAGGCTTCATAATATTTGGGCTTATATCTCAATTCGCATTATTCCAAAGTTAACCTAGGGACCTATGGCTTAGCTCTTTGATTTCCAAAATGTTAATCTTTTGAGGGAAATATTTTTCCTTGTCATAGATATTTAGTTTGAAATTAATCAAGACACTTGAATGTGGTAAAAAATAAATCTCATTAATCAAAGTTAAAATCAATTGAACACACTACACATTGGGCTTATTTTCAAAACACCTTGACTTCCCAACAACAAAGTGAAAACATAGAAATGCATACTAAAACATTGTATCAAAGTTCTACTATCCAAACATTGAGCTCTTAGGTTTATCACTCCATGGGTAAAGCATTTTTTTCACTACCTTGATCTTTTAAACAAAGTCCCTCTTAAGTTCAAAATATTAGGATCAATTATCCCATCCATCTCAAAAAAATTGATAGATCTCATCTCACAAACAACTTTGAAACTTTGAACACATCAACATTCTAGAGACTTAGGTTATTATCAATCAAATCCCCTATTTTAGTTATATGTGTGAATGAATCCATTTCATACATTTAGTTAAATTAGTCACCGTCCTTTTGTACAAGTCTATCCTAAAGGTCACAAATCTACCTTTAGATTCACAAGGTAATTAGCATCTTTATCCAGAACATCAAACATCAAACCTTTAGTCTAAAGTGTTGTCCAAAGTTTAGAAGTTCATCATCCACTCACATCATTGATCCAAAACACCTTAGAAGGCCACTTTTACCAAAATTTGAATCAACTAGAGAGTTCCAAAAATACATGTCCCAACACACTTCTCCCATAGTTGACTCCCAATTTATGGTAACAACAAGATCACAACACAAGAAAAAAATGGAGAAAAAAAAAGTTACATCTACCATGAGTGATCCCAAACCACAAGAATTTGATCCTAGGAGCTACTCAACCCCATCACAACAACAACTGCCAAATCCACTAGACATGGGGTATGAAGTAGAAGATGTCACGAATAACCCACATGAGCACACTGAAGAGTAACTCCTTGAAGCACAAGAAGATCCCAAAATGCACCATATCGTCAACACTTTGATGAAGAAGAACCTTACACAATACATGCCAGCTTTAGCAAATGAAGGAGCTAAACTCCCTTCAACATTCGATTTGAAAACAATTAGGGAACAACACTTGGGAAATGTGGCTTTTATTCCTCAAGCTTCCATCACACAACCCTTGGTACAAGGTTTGACTCAATATATTGCTCAACCAATTTTATCACTTACACCAATTCAAACTTTGACCACTAGCCTTGAAACTTGACTTGGAACTAACCTTGGTCCCACTCCCAACCTAGGAGCTAATACACCTTTTGGTACACAAGATACCACCCTTCCCCAAAACATAAATTGGACACCAAAATTTAGTTCCCAACCATATCTTCCACCACCACAAGTACCCAAAGTGTTCCTAACATTACAAAAATTCATATGAGCCAAGTACCCCAAGTGGAACAATACAGGAAAGGGAACACCATCATCCAAGGACAATCCTCCACACAACAAGGTCAAACATCAAACCCCCCAATGACAAATCAAAACAATTGGTTCCACAAGCCACTCAAACCAACCCACAAAACACATCAAACCCATTTATCACAAGTCCCATCAATCAATGAAACCCATTGGTGGGTATGTATGGGATCATCATGGAAAAAATAGGCCCTTAAGTGGCAAAATATTTAGAAAAAATAGAGTTAGGCAACTTGACGTAAAAATTTGAATAAGTTATCTATATTATTTCAAAAATATGTAAGAATAGAATCTGTAGCAAATTGAATGTAGTTTCTAAACTACTAGGTTTGTTTAAAAAAAAATCTATTTGGTGAAAATTTGAAATTTCAATGCAATAGTACTTAAATTTCAGGGAAAAAAGAAGAAGTAGGTGTTTGTTTGACCACCCTAACCACAATAAAAAGATAATATTTTTTTTATAAGATTTTAGATATAAGTAGAGGACTCATGCCCTAAATTGATGCATATTTTTTTGTAATTTTTTTCCAAGTAAATAATTAATTATGAATTTTTCATTACAAATTTTTAAAAATATAAAAAACTTGTATGCCTGACCACCTTAACCTAGAGCTATGGAGTTTGAGGCGTGCAGACCCATTAATCTTTGCAACTCTTTCTATAAAATCATATCAAAGGTTTTGACTTCAAGGATCCATTCTATCCTTCCTTCGTTGATTTCCCCTTAGCAGAATGGTTTTGTACCTAGAAGGAAAATCTTAGATTCTATTGTCACTATCCATGAGAATATCCATTCACTTGTGGAATAAAAAACTGAAGGGTTTCTTCTTAAGTTGGATATATCCAAAACTTATGACCATGTTGACTGGGAGTTTTTATTTAAAATCCTTAGGGTGTTTGGTTTTAGCAGCAGAGTCATTCAGTTGGTGAATCAGTTGGTTACTACGGTCTCCACCTCTATTATTGTGAATGGATCTCCTTCTAGATTCTTTCAAAATTCAAGAGGCCTAAGATAGGGTGATCCTATCTCACGTATTATGTTCACAATAATGGCCAAGAGCTTGGGAAGGAATCTAAAAAGATTGATTGAAAAAAGGTATCTTGTTGGTCTTAGTCCTTCATCTAATAATTTGATTTGTTCTCACCAATAGTTTTTTTATGACACTATGATGATGGGAAGATCTATGATGAATGAGGCTAAGATTTTGAAAAAATATTTGGACGTGTATGAGAAGGTGACTAGACAGATGTGTTGGTAAACAGAGTTTAGCACTATGCAGCCCTCTGACTAGATAAGTGCAAGTCATGGTTTGCAAAGGTGGGAATCTACCTTCTTCTCCTCATGGACTTTAGGTATATGTCTTAAACCTTTGGATTCCTTTTGGTGTTCATTGGTTGACATGATCAAAAAGAAGTTGGTAGGATGGAAAGGAGCTGTTTTGAGCCAAGCTGGAAAAATTCAACTTCTTAAAGCTTCTCTTCAGAACCTCCTGGTTTATGCTTTAAGCATTTCAAAATTCTTGCTAAATATGCTAAGGCCATTGAAAAGATCCAAAAAATATTCCTTTGGTTTGGTGTGGAGGAAAGAAATACAATGCCTCTTATAGGGTGGGATTTGGTTTGTAGACTAAAAACCTTGGGGGTTTAGGTTTTAGAAAAATTAAAATTATTAATAAGACTCTTCTAGCCAAACAAATCTGGAGATCCTTCTCATTTGGTGGAGAATGGAGACATTTTAAGAAGTAAATATATGACCAATTGTATGTCACTCAAAGTGTTGTTGGACTCTCCTATTCTACATTGTGGCTCAACTTGCTGGAATGATATGATTGCTGGTAGAAAAATCTTGGAATTAGGGATTGGATGACACATTAGAAGTGGCAATCAAGCCAGCTTTTTGGAGGATAGATGAATTTTTAAGGAACCCCTCATCAAAATTGAAAGATTCAATAGATGGGTTGAGTTATGGAAAGCATCTTTTGGGGAGCTTGTCAAAGATTATTGGTATGAGGGAGATTGGGTGGATTTATGTGTTATTAGTCAGTAGTTGGCTCAGCTTCAATCTTCCTTAAGGGTTGTCAGTATGGGATAGTTTCAACAGGATGATATTCTTGTTTGGATGGACAACCCTTCAGGTAACTACTCTGTTTCTTCAGCTGTCTCTTTGTTGTCCCTTTCTCAAGATCCCCCTCCCTTTTGGTCTAAAGCGTGGATAAAACACTTGACTCCTAAATTCAATATCTTCTTCTAGATTATGCTTCAGAATAAGGTGC
>VDFB02086081.1:262455875-262620926 GCA_007258455.2 Sequoia sempervirens
TTTAGGTGTTGCAAATAGTCCGGAAAATTTCTTTTTTTTTTGAAATCTACATATCCAATATCCTTATTGCAATATTTTTTTAAGGTTTGGTTTGTGCTTCACATCTTTTGCTAGTAGGGTTCTACCTTTTAATTTCCCTTTGTGAATTCTTATCCATAGTGTAGAAAAAACTTGGGCAATTAGAATTTTAATGGTTTTGAAAAATAAGTTGGTGGTATGATAAGAAAATGTTTTATTTGAATTTTGTAATTCTCATTGTGCAATTTTTTGGTATGAAATTTTCCTTTCAATTCATTCATCACATGGTTCTCTAAAAAACAATGTTGGAAAATTCATTTCTTTTGCATATTTGGCTTGGAATATTCCAAGAGGTTTTCCATCAGTAGGTGCAATTTCAATGACTTTTTCTTGTATTAAATGTATATTTCTTGACTCATTAATTCCATGGATCAAGGTATCTATTTCTATTTCCATTGGATTATTTGTGTCATTATATTTGTCGCTAACACTTGATGAAGAGATGATAATTGTAATATGCTCTTCTAAATGGTACAAATGTTCATTCCAATTTTTGTTCAATTTAACTTTTTACATTTTGTACAACATTGTTTTACACAATTCATTTAAAGAATTCATAATAACATTTGGTTGAACTCTCCCTTTTTGGTATGCATTTCTATACTACAAACATCCCTTTAATAGCAATTGTGCATGTTTCATTGGTGGAACATGGCAACACTGTTTGTAGAATGTTCATGTCTATTGGGACATTGATAATTGTTCCATTTAGTCCAATTTGAGATCTTTTGAATCCTATTTGGAAAATTTGTGCAAAGGCAATTCAAAGGGACACTAGTCTTTCTTTGAGTTCTGAAAGTGTAGTAGTGTATTGTAGTGGCTTATTTATTTTAATATGTTCTAGTGTTGCGTATATTGGTTTTTTTTTGCCTCAATTGGTGGTTACAAATGTTGCATATTTTGTTTTCACAAAATTCTTGTGTCCTTAATAAAACTAGCCCATATGTTTCCATTGTTTGTTGGCTTAGATTTATAATATTCTTTTTGAAATGTAATTGCCCATAAATTTCACACACATGTTTAGGTGTGTCTTTAATTTTTTCCATGTAAGATTCTATTGGTGTTTTTTTCCCTTCCTTTTTCTATGTTTTGGATTTTAGGTTTTTTGCGTATCTCTTATTTTACTTTATGAAGCACTGAGTTATGGAAAGTAGTGCTAAACCCCTTTGTGAAATGTGTAGAGTTGAAAGTTTTTACTTGTTTAATGTTTGGAATGGGTTCTTTCAATTTGTGCATACTAATCTTTTGTTTAGGTTTTTGCATATCTCTTGTTTTAGTTTACGAAGTGAGTTATGGAGAATAGTGTTGAACCCCTTTGTGAGATGTGTAGAGTTGCGAGTTTTTACGTGTTTACTGTTTTGAATGGTTTCTTTCAATTTGTGTTTGCTAAGCCTTTTTTTTCTTTTCATTATTGTTTTTTTTTTGGCTGTGTAGGATTAATGTCATTTATCATTATTATCTCCACTTCACCTAGATTATAATGTGTATGCATTTCATTTACTTTGTAACATATGAAATTATATACTTTTGTTGGTTGTACACATTTTCAATATAACTTGGTAGGAATGACACTATTTTCTGAGAAAATTTTAATTTTTATTTGCAAAATGTAGGATAGCCATTCAAAACAAAAACTAGATCCTTCAATTCCACTCTTTTCAAATGGATCTCCAACTTTTACAATAAATGTTTTCTAATTTGTGACACCAAAACTAATTTTCAACTTAGATTTTAAGCATGTTTCAAGGAATTCATTTGCTATGCTATCTCCATTTAACATTGCATTGCAAAAGGATTGAGCCATGTAGTGTCTAAGATATTGGCTATCATATTCATTTTGAGTCAAACTTGCAATACTATTGAAAAGACTATTGCCACAATCTGATATTGATAATGCATTTTTACATAATCTAGACATTGTATCTATTATTTTCTTCTATGGAAATTTTTTTGGGGAATATATATTTGTTCTAGAATGTTTAGATTGTTGACCCTATTGTTCAAGTATCTTAATTTTTTTTCTCAAAAGTGGTTTGAAATGTCCATTTTTATGATCCTAATCATGGAATAGGATAGAATATGTTGTACTTTATTAATTTTCATTAAAATTCAAGTACTTTTTTTTCTTATTATAGACCAAATACGTATCTGAATATCTAACCACTTGGATAACCATTTAATACAAAACAAGTCTCCCCAAAGGCCATAGTCATTACAACTTGGCTTTGGAATTGTAGATAGTCGCATGTTTCACAGATATGTACTAACATCATGAATGCCATGCATTTTGAATAGTGTTTGTGACTCTAGCTCATATTGAAGTGAAAACAAAGTGTCAGAGTCATCGATTGCTAGATAATTTAGAAAATGATCAATTATTCCATTTCTTAGTTCAACAAATGTGTATCACATATTTAACAGTAGTTGTATTGAGTCAAAAAGACAATCACCTACATTGTATACAAAGGGGCTTATTTTAAATAGATTATTGTCTTCCAATACTGTGTCAATTGAGATATCTCCATGTGTTCTTCTTGACACATAGTTCTCTACATCTATGATATTATCCAATGCAATATTTGGTATTGATAATACATATTTACAGAAGTTGGATGTTGAATCTATTGACTTATCCTCAAAAATTTGTTTTTTCAAGTTACTAATTGTTTTTGAATGTTTGGATGGGTTAATATGTTGTTCAAATGACTTTCTTTTTTTGGAAACAAGTGGTTCAAAATGTCCTTTCAAATGGTCTTCATCATGGAACAAGATAGAATATGTAGTACTTTATAAATTTTCATTGAAATGCAAGTACTTTACTTTACTAGTTGATGACCAAATACATATTTGGATATCTAACCACTTTTCTAACCATTTAATACAAAATAAGTCACCCCAAAGGCCATACTCTTTACGATGTAGTTTTTAAACCATAGATAAGCGCATACATTGTAAGTGTGTATTAACATCAATAATTCCATGCAATTCCTTTAATGTTTCAGGATCTAGCTCATATCTAAATGAAAACAAAGCGTCACAATCCTTTTTTGCTAGGAAATTTAGAAAATAATCAATCATACCATTTCACAATTCTACGGAAGTGAAGTCATATGTAACAAATATTGCAAAGAGTCAAAAAAGACAATCGCCTATGTTATATACAAATGGACTTATCTTAAAAAGATTTTTGTTTTTTCAATACTACTTCTATTGTTTGTTCTTCATTCCTATTCATCTATTCATAACTTTCTACATCTATGATAGTATGCAATGATTTTTTTGGTTCACTTTTTTCTGATATTTTATGCACTATATAAAAACACACTAGAAATATAAAAACAAAATAGGTGTAATATGTTACTTGTCAATTATGCTATTGAAGTATCTTTGTATATTCTCTTGTTGTTTTTCAATGCAAACCTTCTGCAAAATAGGAAAATTAAACACATTATGAACTTTCATAAACATACATCAGTTTCAACTCTGTATTCAAGATAAAAGGGTTAGACACTCTACAATGGTTACTTATACTCAAATGTTCAAAATAATCACCTACAAATGTTTTGTTATGAAATCAACATTAAATTGCACCAATGTATATTACCAAATATGAGACCATATGCTACACATTTATTGGTTGAGCTTGTTATGAGCGCTATATGGATTCATGTTGTTGAGGTTCATGGAATCTAGGATGTAAAGTTATTTGATGAAAAAGGAAGCTCTTTTGAAGAATAGGCACTATAGAAAAGATATAGATATAGCAGTCTTGAAGAATGATGGGTAGTGTACAAAAGGAAACAATTCATGGAAGAAAGATTTATTTGTGAACAAACGAAGGGGATATGCCAGTATGGAATGGGTCAAAAAAACTCCAAAAAAAGAACATTCACAAGACATATGTAAGATGACTAATGAAAAGACTATCATTTAGATGGAGAGCCCGTCATTTACATGGATAGATTGCCATTTAGATGGACAACCTACCATTTGGATGGACAGTGTAGAGAGATGTAAATGGATAGTCCTTTATGTTTTGATTGAAAGCAAGAAGAGCTTGAATCAAGTGCAGCCATGCATTTTTTCTTTGAGGCTTCTTTTCAAGATACTTTTGATACACTTCACTGGTATGTAAATGGATAGATGCATCCATGGTGGTATGTAGTTGCTCTTTGCCATATTAGCAAAGAGCAGCTACAAATATTAGGGAGATATGATGTTGTTCAAAAGAAAAGATTTGGGGAACAACTAGATAGACCTTATGGTAGATTAAAGGTTGATAGAGGCATGAAAGAAAGAGATTGTTTATGACTATACAGTGGAAGAAGACATATCAGTTCATTTAAGGTTGATGGGAAAGAGATTAAGGTTACACAGATGGAGATTCTATTAGTAAGTGGGAGATACTAAGTGGTAAGGTTTATTCTTAGATACTTTTGAATTTGACTGATAATGTGATTTTATATGTCTATTCAAGTCAAATAGAACAAAGGAAAATTGGGATCAATTGAGTCAAGCCAATCAAAATTTGTATAATGTAACATCACCACTCTAGGAAGAAGTAAGAATGAAGTTCATGTATGATTGAAGGTGGAGACTTACACAACATAATTCTCAATAGAATATGAGGAAAAAGATAATAAAAAAAGAAAAAGAAAATGTCTCAAAGTTATTCTAAGAATAGTCAAAGCATAAAGGAGTAAAAGAAGCCTAGAAAATGCTTCCATTAAGGTGCCCAAGGGAATTTGAAGAAGTAATATAAGGAAAGGTTTGCAAGGATTACAAAGGTAAATAAGAAGGAACCATAGGGTAATGAGGCTTCATGCAGTGAGAAAGAGAAATTATTTGTATTGCTCTAGATAATCTAGGAATTGTTAGTATTTGGTGCACACAACATATAATAGCTAAAATAGGTTGGTTTACAAGCTATAATGAGATTCGTGTGTAATAATTTTATTCTTGGTGATAAAAATAGGCATGACATGATTGCATTAGGGAAAATTTCATTAAAAAATATTGATGGTGTGTAATAAGAAGTCTATAGTTTTAGTTAGACATGTTGGAGACATTCAGGATATCCAAAACCTTAATTAATTTAAGACAGTAAAAGAGACCATTGAAGTGGCTAAGTTATGATAATAGGCATGGCATGGATATACCCTCTAATATTATGAAGGGTTTATGTAAGTTGTAAATAAGTTATAATGCTACAGTATAATGTCCCTTACTCCACATAAAATAATTGAATAATAGATAGGGAACTATACTATTTTTTGAGAGAAACTAGTACATGCTTAAGAGTAGTACATTAGAAATATAAAAACAAAATACAAGTAATATCTTACTTGTGAATTGTTATATGCTGTTGAAGTATGTTTGTAGATGCTCTTGTTGTTTTTCAATGCACAATTTCTGGGAAATAGACAAATTAAACACATTAACAATTTTCATAAACATACATCATTTTCAACTCTACATTCAAGATAAAAGGGTTCAAACACTGTAGAATGGTTAATCTAAAAGCTAAATATGCATACAAATAAATTGCTCATTCTAACTATTTAAAGCTTTGATAATTTCTACAAATAAACTTATTATATATGTATATATGTAGTCATCTATAAGATTGATGTTTATGTAATTGACAAATTTTGTGTTTATAATCTCAAAAAAAAGTTGTATATACATCATAATTAGTAGTTTTGGAGACCCTTATCAACAATAAATATCAATGATTAATTGAATAAATATACATTAATTGTTAACTAAAAATTAACGAATAAGCAAATTATAAATCCTAGATTAATAACTTATCATAAATTAAATGTTATTTAAAAAAGTATTTTATAATTTACATGATATACAATTAAATTTAAATAATAAAATAATTTCATTACATATTTTATTATATTTAATATTTGATATAATATAAAATAATAAATACATTTGTTATTCAAAAAAATATAATCAAATAACATATAAATAAATATTTAATCTATAATATGTTATTTCATAATTAATATTGTAATTTAAAAGATGTTATTTAAAATAAATATATAGAAATTATTTAAAGTTCTATCTAAAAGCAATTATCCATAAGCAACTTCTAGAGGGTTCTAAAAATAAAAACTTATAAACACTCTCATATGCATCCCCAATGACTGCATAGGCACTAGTTTTACTCTGGCCAAACCAAGGCAGTCAATGGCCAAGCTTTATGGGTTTTATCTATTTTGTAAAGCGACGGAGAGTCTTTTTACTAGAAAAAAATTATCTAAGTTGAAGCGAATTTATTTTAAAGTCAATGGATGCCGATTTCATATGAAAGTAAAATCCCCAAACGTAGAAATATATTTTATTTCATGTTAGAAAATTTGAGTTTACGATATCGAGAGATATTGCTGTCATCTATACCTATATATCTCTAAGATAGCAGCATGTCATGTGTACTTTGTTGTTGTCTTGGAATTGAGCCTACAGGTGTAGGAGACAGTGAAAATAAATATATGGAACCTACTATGCACAGATTCACCATCCACGTTTTGAAATCACATTTAATATCATTGTATTTCATTCATTTCGTGTCGCATGGACTTTGAATACGTGTTCCTGAGGCCATTTTAGGGTTAGCGATTATAATGCCAAGAGAAATAGCTCAGAAACTCAGTTGGTTCCATGGAACCCTAGCTTTGCCATTTCTGTTGTGGAGAGAAGAGAAGAGCAAATGATGCAGAAAACAGGTGGGGAAAATTTTGTGGATCTGCCAATTTTTGTTAGTTGAGAAAGCTATATAATTTTCAATATCGATTTTGGTAATTTTATTTACAATAAAAATAATTTCTCTATGATTTTAAACTCTTTATATGTCTATATATCTTGAACAAAAGATTGAAAAAAATAGCCTATAGGTATTCATTAGTCATTGATTCTTCCTTGAAATAGTATAGAAGTTGTTGCCTATGTTTGAGAATAGGAAACCAAAGAGTGACGATAGTTTATAGGTAGAAAAGTTTAATAAATTTCAAGAAGTTCCATATATTTCACCATATTCTGCTAGTGAGGATTTGAAGAAGGATCTGAACAATTTGATAAAATAACAGTTGGGGTTATTCATGAATTGCTTTCTTTGACAGTGTGGAAGTGGGCCTCCATTGTGAAGCTGGAAAAGTTTCAGAGAGAGTTTCAGTTTCCACAATATTTGGTCAACATGTTGATGATGCATCCTGGGATTTTTTATGTTTCAAAAAAGAATGATAGCCATACAGTAGTTTCAAAGATGGTTATGTTGAATCCGGGCTTGTTGAGAAGGGTCCTTTGGTTGTTGTAAAGATAGAAGTTCGGGGAACTCATGCAGGAAGGGCTGTATGAGTTTACTGAGAGGCATAGGAAAGAAAATTTGGAGAAGAGGAGCAAATAGACTTCTGTGGAAGATGAATAATGTTTTTAAGAAGTTGGGAAGGGAAATTTTTGGTAATGAAGTAGAAGAGATAGAAGAGAAGTACTTTCCAAAAGAAATGTGTGATTGTCGTTGCTTCACATGTCTCTAACTCTATTATAGATTTTAATTTTATGAATATTTTTCAACTTTAATGCTAGTCATGATGTTAAGAGTTTACGATTATGAATATATTTCGTTATGAGATATTATGATGCATGTTATATTGAAGTTTACTTCATTTAGGAGTGTCTATGATAGTCAAAAGGTGCACTCAACGTCCTCTTTGTAAAATCATTTTTCCTACCAATTCAAATGATTGTTTAGAAATCTTATATATCTAGTAGTTCCAATGCAATTTGTTTATACCAAATCATGCTCTTTTGCACACATTTGTCTTTGTTCTATTGCATTCTTTTCCAAGGGTGTTCATTTTGTTATTTGTTGTAGTAGAGAATAGTAAAGAAAAACTCGATTAGATCAAAAAAATTTCTAGTGCAATGAAGGTTAAAAATAGTGTGAATTTTTTTTTGGTCTCACTGTTTCGAAATGACCATTCTGATACTTTGTAACCGTTGAATAACCACTTTTATCTCCTCAATGCCTTTCAAAACTATGGAAGAATTCTTCTCCTCATTGGATTCTTTTTGTGTTGACAACTTTTTATTTCTTTCGCAAAACACCTAATCAGTTTTGAAGAACAAAAATTTTGATAGGACAAATTCAGTCAAAAGTTCATAGATACTTAATAGTCTTAAAAAATTCTGGATTGATAGCTAGATATTAAAAAGTAAGAAAAAAATTATATTAGTTGTGTAATTTCTTTACTCAAACCATAGTTTGTTGTAGCTTAGTTGCACAATATATGCTACACTGGAAATGATAGTTGACAAGGCTATTCACGAGTTTTTTAATTAGATATTACTATATGTGTCAAAAATAATTCTAAATTGAAGAAGTCATAAAAATAAAGTAGTTATAAATAGGGCCTTACTAAGATTCAAATTGAGACCAGACACTTCTCCAACACAAAAACACTCCTTTGTAGAAAGCTATGCATCAACTCCACATGCTTCCCTGCAACAACCATTTAAATTTTAAACCATAATTTCTCAATAAAGTAGAAAAAAAGCCGATGAAAAGAACATGAATGCTATTTAATTTCTCACTTAGCTAGAACAAATCATCTAAGTCCTCAGTACTAAGCCTCTTAAAATACCATAATGACTACCACAAATATGGGTGGGCATGAATACCTCTCAGAAATAAACCATTTCTTGTTGCCAATGCACACAGATATTGTACTCTTTGGTTTCTTTACTCTGATTTTCAAGATGTCCAAGGTGAAATAGCATCACACTTGATAATAGTGTAGTTTTGGTTTCTTTTCTCTGATTTTCAAACTATCCAAGGTGAAATAGCATCTCACTTCATAACAGTTGCACCTTTTCCAACCACTTCTAGTCTAGAATGGTTCCAATTTTTCCGAGTTCATTCAAGCAATGCCCTTTCCATCAACCTGTCCATGTGCCACTATCATCGCAAATATGATAGTGGAATTGCATAAATCACCCTTATCGGTCCAAACTTTCTTGTCAATTATATTTTAGAAAATTCATTTCTAAAATATTTTTTGTTATCTAACTTGCATGTTTACTTTAATAATACACAAATATTTGATAAATAGAAAACATACATGATCTCTCATTCGTTAGAAACGGAACGATTAATAACTAGTTAAAGAACAGGTCTTGCCTTTATTTCCCTTGGCAAGAACTAATAAATCAATAAAGGGGGAGAATTACCTCAACTTTGAAGCTCATAGAAAATATAAAATTTCTTTCCAATTTCTTCAAATTGAGAGGCAAATCCAAAATTCTATCCAACAAATCTTCAATTCTTCCTTTGCAATCCCAATTCAAACCCAAGAAATTCCACACCATTTTTGAATTTTTTAAAAGGGAAGGTTTAGAGAACATTTTCTTCAACAATGCAAGAATGAAAGTAAAATTGTCTTTTTCCTCTTTATACATTTTATTATTTCATTTTCTTTTCCTTTATTTTTTAATTTAGTTCTATTTTATTATTCTATTCTATTTTTCCCTTTTTCATATATTTCTCCTATTTTCTTTCATAATATATATTTCACAATTTAAATAAAATACCTAAATTGTTTTCTCATTTCCAAAGGAAAATAAAATAATTTCAATTAGTCATTTTTTTAGGAAATTTAAATATTTTAATGAATTTAGTTCTTAGATTTCACATAAACAAACTTTTGATGGCATAATTTTGAGCCTAATATGTCATCATGGATCACATCTTTTGAGTCATGAAAAGCTCACCATGGTGGTGAAGCTAAGAAAATTATTGAATTATTAAGTTTTTCTTATGCACATTATTGTTCTCATTTGAATGAGGGATGTTTTATGATGATAATGTCCTAATATACATGAAATGTTAGCAATACTGGTAAATTGAAGTTGGTTCTTGAGTTATTATAAATTTTAATTTATATAACTTGAAATAAATGAACATTTATTTTCCTATGTAAAATTTTTCTTTACTGTATCAAAATGGTTATTAAATGTTGATTTCTTGTAATGGACTAAGTTCTCACAATGTTTTTTCCTATGCCATAATTTTCTTATATATTATTTATTAATATTTTTGTTATAGGAGTAAATGTCTATATTGAACAAGATGAAGTATGAGTTTAAGGGAGTATTTCCTGAATCCAAAATTACTTCAAGTTGGGGCTTTTTAACAAATAATGATTTAGAGAATGTGGAATAAAAATATTTTAAACAATAAATATTTGGGGCTGAGAAGTTGGTCAATAATGGCATAGCATAAGATTCTTGATTTCCTACTTCAACTCAATGTCCAAACCTAATCATGGAATGCATAAATTTTTTATCTCTAAATCAAGGAAAATTGTAGCACTTGATGGGATAATTGTAGTTGATCCTTATATCAAGGCAATTACTCTATAATTTGTAGCTCATTGTAGAATTAGATGTTTAGCTTTATTGAAGAGGTTATAAATGAAGACAAGAAAATATACTAGGCCAAGACAATAAGTGACAATATCCACAACCAATTCATGGACTTAAGAGAAACCATAATATTCTACATGACCTCCTATCTAGTCTACATGTTGGCCAAGAACTTCAAATACCAAGGATTAACAAGCATTGGAAATAGTGATAATTCTCCTGGAAAAGTAAAGGTATATGATTGCTATCCTTACCAAGAGATTTTTTAACCAGTCAATGTAATTGGTCAAGATATTTTTAATTGGTTCATCTAGTTTCCAAATTTCACATAAATTAAAATAGAGGGTTTCCATGGAGCATCTTACAAACTACCAAAGTATACACTTGATGATATGGTGTTACTTGAAGTGAAAAGGAAATTGTGCTACTCAAATAATCTCTTGAAAGACCTACATAGATATGTTGTTCTTTACCCTCTTCTTGTTGGAAAAAGGATTGTTTTCCTATCCCTCTACCCAATATGTACAAGAATTATATGTGGATTTATATATGCATCATTTGGTAATTAATCAATCAAGGCCACATTATGAATCATATCACAAATTAGAAAACAATGTGGGTAAGAAGTATCATTAGGAAGGAAAGATAGAGGAATTTTGGTTTAACTATATTAATAAGCATGAAGTAAGAAAGAGATATTTCTATAGGCTCCAATTATACTCCATTATATAGTTCAAGATAGCTATAGAACCATATTAGTTGTTAGATGATGGAAAACTTGTGCAAGAATAAGAGTATAATGCAATATTTGAACAACTGACTTCTTCTCCCAACTAGGCCGAGGAGGAGGTTGGGAAACTTGAGTAAATTATAAAGCCTATAATCATATATAGTAAGAAATGGGTGGATGTACAGGTAGCCAATTTAATCACTCAAGATATTCCACTAACATATAAGCTTCTAGAACCTAAGAAAAATGCTAGGTATAGAACATCAAATGAATCAAAATCCTCTAAATAAGAAGAGACCTCTAAAGGAAATGATGATGATAATCTTGAGGAGGAAGAAAGGAAATCTCCTAAGCATAAAGTAAAGGGAAAATATAAGACAAAAAAATACAAAGATGGCCCATTTCTCAAAAAAAAATTATAAGAGAAAATGTGATCAAGGTGAAGGATCTAAAAAAGTTCCTAAAGAGACTAAAAGAAGAAGAAAAAAGTCTTTAGATAGGATCCTCCTATTACCTCTTCTCCAATTCGTGATGCTATAACTTCCCCTTATACCTTTTCTCAATACACTACACAAGGGGTTGCTTCTATTACAACATTAGTATCATCTAGTCTTGAAGTTACCATTTCCACCATCTCACCTACTGGCACTAATTCTTCTCTTTTGTTTTTTTACCTCTCCATTACCATCTCAAGAACTCTATCACTAGACAATGCCAATGATAGCTTCCAGGGATATCTATATTTTTTCCACCATAAATTCTACCATTCCTTCTATAAATCTTCCTTTATCCACAACCATTATTTTACAATCTTCCTTCATTTCTCAACTCACCCAAGCCTTCCCCAAGGAAATTATAGCTAATGTCATTTCTGAAGTAAACAAGGAATTGCTATCTTAGACTAGTGTGGTTGTAGAAGCTTCTCTATCTCATGAATACCTTAAGCCTTTATTACTAGAAAGCATAGATCAAGTATAAAAGGGATTGAAAGCTTAATAAATCTGTAGACACTTAAAATTGTCCTAACTGATATTGCACACTTGAATTTGATTACTATTACCATTTCATCCCGAATCACCTATTTTCGGCTATTTTAAATAATCTTCATTATTTAACTAAATTTACCAGTTTCTCCTATTAATCAAATAATCGATGTTATTTGGCCAATTCATCCCCTTTCACACTAATTTTCATCTTATTCAATTAATTAATGTGAATTATTTAATTAAATTTCTTATGACTTCTCATTTAATTAAATAATATTTATTATATAGTTAAATTTTATTAACCCATTTTATTAAATAAAGTTACTTATTTAATGAAACTCCTAATTTCTTCTATCTTGCACAATTAAAACTTTGTTTTAATTATCTAAATGGATAATTTCCATCACCCTTCCACTTTCAAGGGAATATTCCTCTATTTGCACTCATTCAAAATGGGAATATTGTTCTAACAAATTCCTAAAAATTAAGAAGTGTGCTTCTTTGAATCAATGAGAGCCATTGATTAACTCCTTAATCCTTGTCAACTTGCATTCTCATCCATTGATGAGAATCCTTAATTTATTCCTTCACCTCTCATTTCTTCTCATCCATTGATTAAGCAATTCAATATTAACTATTGATTCACCATTTTATCCTACAAATACTCCTTGTTTACATGAGAAAAGGATCCACTTCCATTTGAGTAAAGTCATGATGCCTAATTGCATACTAGATTTCACCCATTTTCATCCATTTTTAGTATAACTTTGCATCCATGTTTATCTTACATTTTATCTATTTTCATCAAATTTTATCAATAGAATCCATTTGAAAGCTCATTTCAGCCAAGGGATTGGGAAAGGGCTGACATTCCACATCATATGCAAAACCAATCCCACAATAGGGTGAGGTTTGAAGTATTAAATTATGTTTCCGTTATGCATTTCTAGTTCATTTCATGTTTTATTTAATGGCTTCTTGGTTTGATTCTTTCAAGAATTTCATTGGGAGTTTGACTTAACTAGCTAAATCTTGCTTAATTTCACATGGATCTGGTAGATTTATCCTAGGTTATGATCATGCTCATATTCTAGCGCTAGATGGAGGGTTGAACTAACTGAATTTGATGAATTTTTCTTGATTTTTTTGTGATTTGCAAGTTGCAGGACCTGATGACGCTTTTGTTTGCATTGTGATGCTATCATCCTTTCACCAAAGTGACGATTTTGTAAAGAGTGATGCTATTACAAATAGTGATGCTATCATTTTCATTGGCCCACTTTTATCATTTAACTAGAATGATTCTTTTCCTATACTGATGCTATTGAACATTCTAATTGTTTTTGTGATTACAAGTTCACCAGAGTGATGCTATTGAAAATAGAGACGCTTTTTTCCAAACTCTGACGCAATTGACCTTTTTTGTTTTTGATAGAGTTACACTTTTGAAGTTCACCAGAGTGATGCCTTCACCAAATAGTGACACCATTGTTTTATAGTAATTCCTTTGTCTTGAATTAGAGCAACACAATTGTTCATACAATGACACAATTGTCAAGTAAAAAAAGCAAAGAGTCAAATTTTCATTTTTTCTTTGAATTTTCAAAATAATTTACTCTCTAATTGAACTTACCGACTTTTGGTTTTTTGTGTAAGGATAGCTATTTTTTAGGTTTGAAGAGGAGCATGAAACCTTGGAGTAATGCATCATTTGATCTTTCATTGTAATCATGTTTTTTGAACACTCATGGGATGATATTACCCATTTTTGTTGCTTTATTTCATGCTTTAGGATAACTAGCTTTCAATTGGGCTTAAAATTCATAATGTGACAAGTTCTTTAAAGTTGGTTAAAATTGAACCCAAATATCCTCACCATTGCAATGTTGGTTTAAACTTGAACAAACACATTGAACTAACATTTCATTTTGGTGCAATTAAAATGAACATAACATCTATTTGGTGCTTTAAAATAAATCAATGTACTCTTTGCTTGCTTTCCTTGTGTAACCTTTTAGTGTGTATCCTCTCCCCATGCACTTCATCCGATCTTGGGTGAAGAGAAACACTCTAATTTTACAAACTTGTTGAGTTAACCTTTAATTTTAGTAGATAAGGGCCTAGTAATGAGATATATCCTGCAATGGAGAACTCATATAAGTGACCCTAAAAAAACGTTTATTGGAAAGCTATATAAAGTTTGCGAAATTGAAAGAAAGTATCTTATATCTGGGTAGGAATAGCATATTGTGCCTCATCCTCATCCAAACATAATGGATCAAGCAGGAATGGCTTAAGCCTTTAGTGGCTTACATATGAACTATGCATCATATTGTTCACAATTTTCACTACAAACCTTTGTCTAGAAACCAACCAAATTTTTTGAAATTTCCTTTGAAGTAGTGCATTGAAATATCACCATTCTGATAAGTTACTTACCACGTCTGATTTATAGTTAAGGCATAAATATTAAGAGTTAATTCTCTTGTACAAAGCTAGGCCTATCAAGAGAGTACATTTCCTTTACATGGCCTATTTAACCCCTCCATAAAGATAGATTACATCTTTCCTTCGGGGGTGAGGTAAGCCTACCAAGAAGTGATGTACCTATTCCTTTAGATTGTAAAGTGACTAATTTTTTTGAGCCCAACTAGTAAGTCTTATGGAAGAAGACTTGTGAAAGATATCCATCACCTTTTGAGTTAGTTTGACACATTGCTTGATTTTAAAAGAACTCAGAACAAACATTGAAATTTTTTATCAAAATTTCAAACCCTTTGGTTAGTGTGAATACCTTTGAAAAGATCTATATTATTGCACATCTTTAAGGATATCTTATTTTTTCAAAAGAATATCTTTGAGGCTTCATAATATTTGGGCTTATATCTCAATTCACATTATTCCAAAGTTAACCTAGGGACCTATGGCTTAGCTCTTTGATTTCTACAATGTCAATCTTTTGTGGGAAATATTTTTCCTTGTCATAGATATTTAGTTTAAAATTAATCAAGACACTTGAATGTGGTCAAAAATAAATCTCATTAATCAAATTTAAAATCAATTGAACACACCACACATTGGGCTAATTTTCAAAACATCTTGACTTCCCAACAACAAAGTGAAAACATAGAAATACATACTAAAACATTGTATCAAAGTTCTACCATCCAAACATTGAGCTCTTAGATTTATCACTCCAAGGGTAAAGCATGTTCTTCACTACCTTGATCTTGTAAACAAAGTCCCTCTTAAGTTCAAAATATTAGGATCAATTACCCCATCCATCTCAAAACATTTGATAGATCTCATCTCACAAACAAATTTGAAACTTTGAACACATCAACATTCTAGAGACTTAGGATATTATCGATCAAATCCCCTATTTTAGCTATATGTGTGAATGAATCCATTTCATACATTTAGTTAAATTATTCATCATCCTTTTGTAGAGGTGTATCCTAAAGGTCACAAATCTACCTTTAGATTCACAAGGTCATTAGCATCTTTATCCAGAATATCGAACATAAAACCTTTAGTCTAAAGTGTTGTCCAAAGTTTAGAAGTTCATCATCCATATCACTCACCCCTTTCATAATCCACTCACACCATTGATCCAAAACACCTTAGAAGGTCACTTTTACCAAAATTTGAATCAACTAGAGAGGTCCAAAAATACATGTCCCAACACACTTATGCCATAGTTGACTCCCAATTTATGGTAACAACAAGATCACAACACAAAAAAAAATGGAGCAAAAAAAAACTACGTCTACCATGAGTGATCCCAAAACACAAGAATTTGATCCTATGAGCTACTCAACCCCATGACAACAACTACCACCAAATCCACTAGACATGGGGTATGAAGTAGAAGATGTCATGAATAAACCACATGAGATCACTGAAGAGTAACTCCTTGAAGCACAAAAAGATCCCAAAATGCACCATATCATCAACACTTTGATGAAGAAGAACCTTACACAATACATGCTAGCTTTAGCAAATGATGGAGCTAAACTCCCTTCAACATTCAATTTGAAAACAATTAGGGAACAACACTTGGGAAATTTGGCTTCTATTCCTCAAGCTTCCATCACACAACCCTTGTTACAAGGTTTGACTCAATATATTTCTCAACCAATTTTATCACTTACACCAATTCAACCTTTGACCACTAGCCTTGCAACTTGACTTGGAACCAACCTTGGTCCCACTCCCAACCTAGGAGGTAATACACTTTTTGGTACACAAGATACCACCCTTCCCCAAAACATAAATTGGAAACCAACATTTAGTTCCCAACCATATCTTCCACCACCACAAGTACCCAAAGTGTTCCTAACATTATAAAAATTCATATGAGCCAAGTACCCCAAGTGGAACAATAAGGGAAAGTGAACACCATCATCCAAGGACAATCCTCCACACAAAAATGTCAAACATCAAATCCCCCAATGACACATCAAAACAATTGGTTCCACAAGCCACTCAAACCAACCCACAAAACACATCAAACCCATTTATCACAAATCCCATCAATTAATGAAACCCATTCTAGCCATAAATCCTATCAACCAAGGTAACACCTTATCCCCTAATCAAACACAACAAGGGAACCCTCAACATAAAAACAATCAAGGGAACCCTTCCAATCAATTGATCCAAATCCAAAGCATGCCACTAATATTGCAACACCAAGTGGCACCATCTCAACCTTTGGTCCCTCAAGTAATACAAAATCAAATGGGATCCCAAACCTACATTCATCCAACCCAATCTCAAAATTTACAAGGAATGATAGTGCAAAACAACGCTCAAAATCTAATCAAACAACAACCATCCCAAAAAAAACTCAACCCACAAATCAATCACACCATGGTCACTCAAAATCCACCTCATGTTCCACAAAATTAAAACATTTAAAGCCAATACAATATAACATTGCAAGCAAAACAATATTTGCAACAACAATAATCCCAACAACAACCATTGCAAGCACAACAAGCCTATCAACAAGCATTGCAACAACAACAAGCTCAAGCTCAAGATCAAGCCTTACAACAACAAGAAGCTCAACAATAGGCATTAAACAACAAGCCCAAGAACAAGTGTTGCTTGCACTCCAACAACACAACTTATACTACAACTAATAATTTTATGCTATCATACAAAAAAACATCTTGAACCCAAATGTATAAGGAGCATACATACCTCCACCACTATCACCATCGCCCACACAATATCAAAATCCTCCATACACCCCATTTAACACCCCCCATATCAAAATACCCCATTTAACTCATCTACTATTCCACAATATACCACATATGCTCTTTCACCAAATCCTCAAGATGATTTGTCATCGCAAATTAAGGTACTCACGTGGAAAATCCAAGACACCCAAATGGGGAAAACAAAGAAACTGCATGTGCAATGATACTTGTGTCCATACCTTTGATAGAAACATCACAATGATACCTTTCCCACTTGGATTTGAAGTCCCAAAATTTGACAACTATAGAGGACATGTAAATCTCGTGGATTGTATCAAATATTTTTATGTAACACGCATGGAATTTTCTTATAATCATTCCTATTTGATGCACCTTTTCCCATGTAGTTTGGGAGGCCCAACAATAGATCGTTTCTCACATTTACCTTTGGGAATTTAAACCTTCCAAGACAAATCAAGCAGTTTGTGGATCATTTCTCCTATAACCTAGACATGGATGTAAGCTTGGAAGAGTTGTACACCCTAAAACAAAAAAAGGTTGAATCCTTCACAATTTTCCTACAATGATGGAGGTAGAGATCTAACAAAATCAAATGGAATATTCTCGAAGAGAAACAGAGAGGGATTAGCATTGCCAATGTAGGCACAGATCTATCCTTTCAATTGAAAATACAATGTGTCACAACAGATGAAGAGCTTATCCCTAGGGCCCTTAACATTGAGAGAGCCCTTATCACACAAGGAAACACTCAAACATTCAAGGACAACCACCCATTCACTAGTTCTAATGACAAGCCCCACATATGGACCAAGAAAAAGAATGCAAATAATGATGGTGTCATTGGTATAAATGTGGGCCTAAGTCTCCAAGACAAGCAAAAACCCAACCAATGAACACACATAAGAACACGCAACAACCATACATGCAACCACCAAACAATCAACCAACAATCAATGCTACAAACACTCAAAGAGGACCACAAAGAACAAACAATGCTCCTAAATGACAATTCACTCCCTTAGGGGAACCTATGGAAGATGTGTTGAAGAAGTTGATGCAGTCTAATCTTATTACACTCCCATATTTCACAAACTATCAAGAGCCACAAGTCAAACCTCCTAGTTCATTTTTGTGAATTTCACTAATACAAAGGTCATAACACACAAAAAAATTTAACTCAAGCATTTAATACAAGATCTTATTGAACAAGGAGACAAATTGATATTGATAAAAAATTCTAGGAATAAAAATTTGAAAATTTACAATATAACTCCCATGCTTGATCATACAAAAGTGAAAGATTCAGGAAAGGCATCGAGCTCAAATAATGTAAACCATACCAATGATACCACGGTGGGACAAATTTGTGTTATTAATTTATCACAACATGGGGAATCCAACACCTATCAAGATACATTTTTAAAACAAAGTCCAAACCAATCAATAGTGTCTAGCAATATTTCATACCGTAATGACATCAAGTATGTATCAGATTGTGATATCTCTCCCACATACAAATTTATGATTGGGAATATTGAAGAAGTTCCAAAGGAGCAAGAAATATCCCTTATTGCACCCATACCTATAAAAAAAATTTAAGATTATTTTATCAATGATGTATCAACCACCCAAGGATCATGTCAAGAGAAGGATCTTGAGGATAACAAAAGTTGCTCCAAATCGAGTTAGGATCAAGAACCCCCATATCCACAACATTTCCACATGATTTGTATACTACCTTCCAACCCATAAGTGATAATTACTCTACCCTAATTCAAGATGAAGAGCTCACTTCCCTAGAGTTTTATCAGTAGCTGATGAAAATCTTCCAATCCATTTTAAACTCCAAGGATATCCACAATATCACCCTTGACATGTTTCTTTCCAATCGACATATATATATTCTTCATCCAAAAAAAGAGTCTCCCACTCTTGCTATCCCAAACAAGAGCAAGCAATGGTCAATATTCTTGATTGTTATAGTGATTGTGCATCATCAACATCTTATGAATCAACACCAAGATCTTCTAAAGAAGTATCAATAAATAAAGATGTTATATAATCAAAGAAAATAGTTAATATTATTGAATAGAGGGAACCCATAGTAATATCATGTGTTCACGACAAGTCATATTCAATGGATATTGATTAGAGGATACATTATTAGGGAAAAGGATTAGGTCTTGTTAATACCTTCACAATGGAGAGGGTAATCTTATCTAATGTAAACATCAACATAGGGGAATGAAGGATCCTTATGGTGAAAATACTAACACTAAAACTAGTCGTATCATGAATTTTCATCCACCCATCATCCCATACATAAATTGGGACCAACGTAAAAAGGATTCCTATCAAAGAAAGGAGAATATAATCAAAGAAAATGAAGTCATAAAGCAAGAAGGACAATGTAAATACAAATAGATACCAAAGAATACAAAATAAAATCATCCTAATCATATTCCATCAGTTAAAGAAAACATAGGGAAAAGGAAAAAAGGGAAATGTATCCATCAAGGATGTCCTCAAATACAAAATTAGGCTCCTCAAGAGATGAAAAGAGTATATCAATTGGTTGGTCCTAATTTCACAAAAAGTCATGATCACTCATCTCCCCAAGTTTGGAGAGTCAAAGGTTCCAAACCATCAACCAATCCACCTCATATTTCTTCATGCATGACACCGTACACTCCATTAATGATATCCAATTCTTGAATTAAGCATGTGTTGGAAACTACTCTTCATCATAAGAATTCTGAAGGCATTATATCACAATGTACGCACATAGACAATGTTAATTCTAATACCAACAAGGTAGAGAAGAGTTCTCAAAAGTTGCATTTAAGTGCTCATATATTAGCAAAGAATATTTTTCAAGTAGGATATCTTTGGAATGTTATGAAATTTTACCCTACATTAGTACAACTAGGTGGTTCAACATGAGGATAAAATTAAAAAAAAAATTAAAAAAATCAAAAAAATCAAAAAAATAAAGATCATCCTCTAGTGAAAACCACTACAATGGAACTTAGGGCATGTACTATGATGAAAACCTAGAAAACATGCATCATGTTTGAGCATCTATATGATCGTTTTTAGATGGAAGAATCTCATCTAATTCATGATAAATTTGATATCTCCTACATACCTCCAATTCATCTTATCCAGATCTTCCAATTTATCTTAATCTTGAAAAAGGTTTAGCATATACTTCAACTCTACTCATGAAAAGCTCTTGATAGGCCCTTTACTATTTTTATTCATGAATTCCTATAGCCCATGTAATGGCCCGCCAAGCAACCCCAAAGGATACAAATATATATAACATTTATGGCACCAATTTTTTTTTTAAAGTACTTACATACATCATAATAATCATATACCATATGAAATGAAAACTAAACATGAACTACATATAAAAAATCCCTCGGGTTTACTTGACTACATTACTTTTCACAACAACATTATTACATCACATGAATGGTAAGTATACACCAGTTATCATAAGATAACATGAACATGGTTAACACATTAATCAAGAGTTACAATATTACAATGCCACTTCCCAACATGAATGGGAAAAATACAATAAAATGGAATGTTACATTTGAAATGAAGGAGTACAAAGCCGCAATACCAGATTCAACTTTGGATCAACTCAAGAGTCACTGCAAGGTACAATATCGCACTTCTCAATCGATAATTGGGGACCCAATGGGGTGCATAGCATGTTCCACCCAACCACGTGGACCCGAAGGCCCACCCCCCGTGCTAAGAGATGACAAGAAGGATCCCCAACAATAACCATCATATAGAACAAGGGTACAAGACTTCACAACAAGATCCACAATAACATAAGGAAATCTCAGCACAAGATATAACCAACACAAGATGTGCCTAACATAAGGAATAACCAATAAAGCATCAACATACAAATGCCAACATGTGCTTCCAGAGACTCAAGAATATAGTAGAAGGAAACAAAGCATACTTGGTTGTTTAAGGAAGAGTGTCATCGCAATGTTGCATGGGTTACCCTGGCCAATCTTCCTAGGCCCCGGCCCCCAACTTGGGTTACCCTGGTGACCTCTTACGAAACCCGGCCCCACATGCAATCCAATGTGGCATCGATTATCTTTCATAAGGACAAGAAGATGATTTTTCTATTCCAGGCCTTCTCATCTCATCTCAAGCCCATACAAGCACTTGAGCTATGAGTGAGGCATTCACTTATATCTTATTAATGTGTGACTCTATCCAAAACCCCTAATTAAATATTAACGTTTTCACTTGATTAATAAACTTCCAATGAGTTACCCTGAGACCTCTTCCGGGTCTCGGCCCCCATTGAAAGCCACTCCCCTTATGAACATTAAAACTCAAAAGACACTATCAGGGTAAGCCCCCATGCACAACATATAAATCCTCATGATAAATTGCATTAAGCAAGGAAAACTCCATCCTACACAAAATCTTCATAACAAAACTATTTTCAAGTGCAAGGCTAAACCCATAATCATCAAATAAATCATACAAGCAATAGTTCACAAAGAACCAAAAGTGAAGGCCAATAATAAAGCAACACCCTTCTTTCCCTTTCTCTGGAGGACTGATAAATCAATAAAACAAGGGTTACCCAACAGGGTGGCAACAACATCAAGATCTCAAAAGATTAGAGACCATCCACAAATTATAAATCAACAAGTGAAGTCATCACAGCAAAATCTCACTCAACCAAATACCAACATAAACAACTCACAAAACCAAAATCTTTCCAAGGCCATTTGGCTCAAATGAAATTCCTCCCATAAACAGTAACTTATAACCTTCGTAAAACCCAAAATTCACCACAATAGTCAACAACAATGTCAACCAACAAAACAAATGTTCACAACAACATCAACATGGAATAAGTAAAGATTTCATAATACAACCAAATAACCAAAATCATCCCAAGATCATCAACCGTGACAACAATATAAAGTCCACCAATCATAACTTAATAAATCCACATAAATGAATAATCAAACAATCGTTATCTCATCAAACAACTATAACTATGGGAAGAACTCAAAATATCTTTTCCTTGTTAAATTAGTTTTAATCACCATATAATATACCATGCCTATACATAAATACATATGAATATAACAAATCATCATAAAGATCTATTTTCATAAGAACTACAGTTTGTTTCAATGATTCCTTAAAAGAGTTTAACTATTTTGAGCTTAGCATGCTCACATTGCTTCCATTATTTACATGTCATAGTATTCTACATCTAGTATTCGGTAAATATACTCTTTTGCTTATCTTGATAAGAAAGACAAAGGTATACAAAATAAAGGTCCAATCTAATAGCAGGAAAAGTTACGCTCAAAGAAACTATAACTGATTTAATGAGCCATCCACAGTTTCACAGTCAGAAATAGTTCATACTTAGGCATCCATGACTTAATCTTTGAGAGAAGCAAATGACTACTGGCAAGATCGGCCAGATAACCATTAACGCATAACAGCAGGGAATTTCACCATAGGAACAGGTAGATAAGATTTGTATATTGGCAGAGTATTCCCAGCAGCACAGCTTTTAGTTAGATCCTAAAATGTTGCATCTTATGTTCTTCTCTAAAACATCTTGTGCAGATGCGGACAGGTGTGGTGAGATTCAATTAGTAAGGAGATTGTGAGGTGGCAGAACTTTTAGAAAATGTCATCAGCTCGTATATGAGTATGGGCAAGTGTAAAGATTTTGTGGAGCGATAATGGCAAAGACTTTGGTGTTTGATGGCAACAGGGTATTTCTACTTTCCAGAATTAATGTAATTAAGAACTGATTAAAGCTCCCCACGAGTACGTTCTATTTTCCATGCTGCATCTAAACTCATCTTTAAATTGTTGCAAGAGAGTTCATTCTGAGAGATGTAAACCATTTCGATCATTTAAAAGAGAGACAATGTTGTCTTTTTTTTGTTTTTGTGGAGATTACTGTTGATGGTAAATGAAACAATCTGATAATAAGCTGGCACAATATGATGCACACTATGCAGAGATAGGTGCATTAGAAAGTAAAATATGAATTGCAAAAGAGATTACGCCCAACCACCACTGGAAAGAGATAAAAACAAACAACAGAAATACCGATTTTATCATTTAAACAATAATTGAAAGGAAAGTTAAAAAGGTCGCATACAAGATTCCAGTGATAATAAGATACACAGAACTAAATTCCAGAGACTTACCTCATGGTGCAATACAGATATGTAGGACGCAACCACTTCCTTAGACGAAGAGAAGGATTACCCAAGCTATCTATTAGCCCGTTCTATAGGAAGTGAGTCTGAATGATCTCTAAGTTATGTCGCCTCCTTCCAGTCCATTTTCTAGAATTTTCCAAAAGTTTATAACCCCATCAAGAGCACTAGTCGTACAAAGATGACCAATGGAATGATTTATCACAAGGCTTCTTAGCTTTTGCTTGTGTTGACTAGAAACATAGCTTGGGTGGAAAAATAGCTTGGGTGGAAAAATTGAATAGTGGATGCACATTTACTGCTGCGTATTTTTGAAATCAAATCAACGTGCTCTCTATCATCTGACTTCTGCTTTGGTATCTCCTCTTCTGAATCTTCGTTGTCTGAAAGATTCACAAGTTCAACTTCGGATGCAGATATATATCCCCCTGACTTAGATTTAATTCCAGAGGATTTAAATTGTCCATCCCTTGAAATAAGTTTTATTACACCTGGTGTTGATCTTGTCTTGGTAACATCTGTAAACCTCATTGCTTCTTCTATTTTTTGATTGCTGGGAAAACTAGCTTAGGCCTAGATTGCCATTCTTTTCCATAGCTATCATGTTCCGATTGAGGGCTTTGAGAATTGCCCTCCTTTTTAACTTTAGATTTGCTACAGTCAGTAATTAATGCATCCTCAATTGTTGCTTCACGTATATGTTGTATCTGTGATAGAATTACTTCAGCACCAGATAACCTCTTTTGAGCCTCCTGCAGCTCTTGGGTCAATTTGAGAACTTCATGATGCCTCTTAATAACCAGAGCTGCTACCCCATGCTCATCCCACGCAACCTTTTTCACGGCATTCATATTGTCTTCTTCTTCAACATTATGTTTACGTCACTTCCTGGCTGGCTCCATTGTTGGCTCCATTGTTTGTAACCCGCCTCCATAAGGATACCGATATATCAGGAGAGAAGATGTGTTACGACCAGTTAAGCCCCCCAGCAACAGTCAGTTACCCCGCATTCCATTGGAACAAATCTGTTAAAGTGCATTCAATATCTATTTTCTTTCAAATACATGTCGCTTATCCATGCAAGCGGTCACCTCATCATTAATGCAAATTCCCACCAATTGTCCCGCTATCCTCAAGATTCTGCGCAACTCGTGTTATATTATAACAAGATCCCACAACGGACGGTTCACTAAGCAGGGCTTCGTCAGGTCCCAAAAAGGACTCTATGAATTCCACCATGCACCTCTTCACTTCTTCTTCGGCCCTTTCCTCACACATCTCCAACGTGCCCACCATGTAACGGTACATAATTGACTCGCTTGGGATTCCAACAACTTCAATATTTGCGGCATCATCTCTGCTTACTCGCTTGCCAAAAATGGCATCCGTGTTCTAGAAGGGCTCATATCCGGTAATATTATTTCTCCCCACTCCTGCAACTCTTCCTTATCAAAGAACATGTGCTCCTTGACCTCCTCAAGCGTACCATTGAAGCGCCCATGATTTGAGCAACCAACTCCCCACTAGCATCTCTCTTTAATATATTTTATAATCACATTAACTTACAATAATTATGAGAATAATAAATATTACTAGCAACATAATTATATTCTAAAATAACATTAGTAGAAGTGAATAACATCAGATAAATACCATAATGTATAAATTATTATTTGATTACATTAGTATCTAAATCCATGAAATATTTTTCAGATATTAGATAACCTTATTATTTGAAGTCTCCTTACTGTTGTTCCTACACTAGCTTCTCAATTGCAAATTTCGCCAATTTCCTCTCTTTATAAGAAAGTTTTCTCAAGCTGCCCGCGGACAGTGATACAACCCGAAAGAAAATTGACCTAGCTTAAACAAAACCAGCACACTCTAAGGTAGCATATGTGGAACCTACTAACCTTCTCTTATCTGTTGTGTTCATCTGCTCCACGGTGATAGTCACTGTTGATGGTTAAGTTTGAATATAAAAACCTATCTTGCTCGAAATTGTATTGTTTCTAAAATTTAAATGTGTGTTTTGGTTACTGGTAACCATTCATAAACCCCGGTAACCAACCTTAACGCTGCATGAAACACCATTTTGTTTAGCGCTTCTAGTTACTTCCATCATTAATTTTTTTTTTTGTGTTTAGAGAGAAAGTTTACATCGAATTCTATTGCTTCAAATAAATTTTCGTTCCCATCTGGTCATTAGAGTAGAGTTTAGTCTCCGATAAAGAGAGATAACTCACTCATTACAAATCATCAATTCAACGCTAAGAAAGTTGGCACGTCTAAGAAAGCCTCCCAAAATGGATTTGAAGGCTAAATTATCTCACAGACAGTTTTCATTTTTTTTTAAATTATTATACACCACAATCATTATATATATATATATATTATACAGATATAATTAAAGCAATTATTTAATCAATGCTTTAAATATATATATATATAATATTGTATTCAATTATCACAATTCCTTTAACGGCTTCATGGTCAAGACGAAGTGCAGAGGGGGTATTACATTCTCCCCCCCTTAGACCCGACTTACTCCTGGAAGTCGCATGGTTAAACGTAGCTTTCATAATTATAAGCGTCATTAAAATTCAAGTAACCGAATATGAAAATGACCAATTACATGTCATCACAAGATAAACATTATAACCACGATATCAACACTACAACACAATCCAAAAAGCGGAAGAACAACCAAGACAATTGACAAAACATAAAAACCATACCGACTAGGTTACACAGTGGGGGTACATATTCTCGTTGAGGATGATGGAAAAGTTGGGAAACCTTCTTGTCAACTCTATTTTTCCACATTATTCCCATTGGGTTTCATGAGGCTCGCCCAGTCCTGCAAAAGCAGGTGGAATCGAGGCTTACTACCTGCAACCTGCATAAAAGCAAGCATTGTGTACACCTTATATATATTTATCAAATCAAACTAGTGTAGAGGGAATTGTCATGTCGTATGCCTCTCATGAATGAGTGATACGACATCATCCTTCTAACACTCTACAATTAGTGATACATCATAAACAATCATCAATAACAATTACTAATCAGATACAACCATAATATTAAATCCACATGTTAAACATAACCAATTAATTACCTTCATCCTCAAGATTCGAAACCGACTACCTGAAAATCATAAACTAAGATGGAAACATAACACATTAGCACCAGTTAATCATGCCAATTCATTGCCAAGATACACATTTCTGGTTATACTTCATCATTTAAACATCATGTACTACTTTCTATTCATTACTCAATACAAAATCTCACAATGTATGTGTCACAAGATCATAATTTATGGCTTTTCCAGAAACAAAAAACATAATTATCACATCAAAACACACATAATTTAAGATTTAACACACATACACCGTATACACACCCAAATTAACTTCACACCAGAGACAACACAAGACAACTAAGGGGTAACACAAGAGTCCCAAAATGCATTTCCAGTAGGAAGGATATCGGTGCATTGCGCACTACACCGAGGGTCCTATCCTTTCCACCGGATTTCTGCACCATAGAATCTACATCCCCCAGAGACAAACTAAGGCAACCAAGTAAAGACTACACAAATAGACTAACACACCCTTATGAGTACGAGCAACTAGGTCAACACAATGGGCTCATAGTGCCCTAGTGTATAAACCTAGGCTCTGATACCATCTGTAATGGCCCGCCAAGCAACCCCAAAGGATACAAATATATATAACATTTATGGCACCAATTTTTTTTTTAAAGTACTTACATACATCATAATAATCATATACCATATGAAATGACAACTAAACATGAACTACATATAACAAATCCCTCGGGTTTACTTGACTGCATTACTTTTCACAACAACATTATTACATCACATGAATGGTAAGTATACACCAGTTATCATAAGATAACATGAACATGGTTAACACATTAATCAAGAGTTACAATATTACAATGCCACTTCCCAACATGAATGGGAAAAATACAATAAAATGGAATGTTACGTTTGAAATGAAGGAGTACAAAGCTGCAATACTGGATTCAACTTTGGATCAACTCAAGAGTCACTGCAAGGTACAATATCGCACTTCTCAATCGATAACTGGGGACCCAATGGGGTGCATAGCACGTTCCGCCCAACCACGTGGACCCAAAGGCCCACCCCCCATGCTAAGAGATGACAAGAAGGATCCCCAACAATAACCATCATATAGAACAAGGGTACAAGACTTCACAACAAGATCCACAATAACATAAGGCAATCTCAGCACAAGATATAACCAACACAAGATGTGCCTAACATAAGGAATAACCAATAAAGCATCAACATACAAATGCCAACATGTGCTTCCAGAGACTCAAGAATATCATAGAAGGAAACAAAGCATACTTGGTTGTTTAAGGAAGAGTGTCATCGCAATGTTGCATGGGTTACCCTAGCCAATCTTCCTAGGCCCCGGCCCCCAACTTGGGTTACCCTGGTGACCTCTTACGAAACCCGGCCCCACATGCAATCCAATGCGGCATCGATTATCTTTCATAAGGACAAGACAATGATTTTACCATTCCATGCCTTCTCATCTCATCTCAAGCCCATACAAGCACTTGAGCTATGAGTGAGGCATTCACTTATATCTTATTAATGTGTGATTCTATCCAAAACCCCTAATTAAATATTAACGTTTTCACTTGATTAATAAACTTCCAATGAGTTACCCTGAGACCTCTTCCAGGTCTCGGCCCCCATTGAAAGCCACTCCCCTTATGAACATTAAAACTCAAAAGACACTATCAGGGTAAGCCCCCATGCACAACATATAAAGCCTCATGATAAGTTGCATTAAGCAAGGCAAACTCCATCCTACACAAAATCTTCATAACAAAACTATTTTCAAGTGCAAGGCTAAACCCATAATCATCAAATAAATCATACAAGCAATAGTTCACAAAGAACCAAAAGTGAAGGCCAATAATAAAGCAACACCCTTCTTTCCCTTTCTCTAGAAGACTGATAAATCAATAAAACAAGGGTTACCCAACAGGGTGGCAACAACATCAAGATCTCAAAAGATTAGAGACCATCCACAAATTATAAATCAACAAGTGAATTCATCACAAAAAAATCTCACTCAACCAAATACCAACATAAAAAACTCACAAAACCAAAATCTTTCCAAGGCCATTTGGCTCAAATGAAATTCCCCCCATAAATAGTAACTTATAACCTTCGCAAAACCCAAAATTCACCACAATAGTCAACAACAATGTAAACCAACAAAACAAATGTTCACAACAACATCAACATGGAATAAGTAAAGATTTCATAATACAACCAAATAACCAAAATCATCCCAAGATCATCAACCATGACAACAATATAAAGTCCACCAATCATAACTTAATAAATCCACATAAATGAATAATCAAACAATCGTTATCTCATCAAACAACTATAACTATGGGAAGAACTCAAAATATCTTTTCCTTGTTAAATTAGTTTTAATCACCATATAATATACCATGCCTATACATAAATACATATGAATATAACAAATCATCATAAAGATCTATTTTCATAAGAACTACAGTTTGTTTCAATGATTCCTTAAAAGAGTTTAACTATTTTGAGCTTAGCATGCTCACATTGCTTCCATTATTTACATGTCATAGTATTCTACATCTAGTATTCGGTAAATATACTCTTTTGCTTATCTTGATAAGAAAGACAAAGGTATACAAAATAAAGGTCCAATCTAATAGCAGGAAAAGTTACGCTCAAAGAAACTATAACTGATTTAATGAGCCATCCACAGTTTCACAGTCAGAAATAGTTCATACTTAGGCATGCATGACTTAATCTTTGAGACAAGCAAATGACTACAGGCAAGATCGACCAGATAACCATTAATGCATAACAGCAGGGAATTTCATCATAGGAATAGGTAGATAAGATTTGTATATTGGCAGAGTATTCCCAGCAGCACAACTTTTAGTTGGATCCTAAACTGTTGCATCTTATGTTCTTCTCTAAAACATCTTGTAGATGCGGACAGGTGTGGTGAGATTCAATTAGTAAGGAGATTGTGAGGTGGCAGAACTTTTAGAAAATGTCATCAGCTCGTATATGAGTATGGGAAAGTGTAAAGATTTTGTGGAGCGATAATGGCAACGGCTTTGGTGTTTGATGGCAGCAGGGTATTTCTAGTTTCTAGAATTAATGTACTTAAGAACTGATTAAAGCTCCCCGTGAGTACGTTCTATTTTCCATGCTGCATCTAAAATCATCTTTAAATTGTTGCAAGAGAGTTCGTTCTGAGAGATGTAAACCATTTCGATCATTTAAAAGAGAGACAATGTTGTCTTTTTTTTGTTTTTGTGGAGATTACTGTTGATGGTAAATGAAACAATCTGATAATAAGCTGGCACAATATGATGCGCACTATGTAGAGATAGGTGCATTAGAAAGTAAAATACGAATTGCAAAAGAGATTACGCCCAACCACCACTGGAAAGAGGTAAAAACAAACAGCAGAAATACCGATTTTATCATTTAAACAATAATTGAAAGGAAAGTTAAAAAAGTCGCATACAAGATTCCAGTGATAATAAGATACACAGAACTAAATTCCAGAGACTTACCTCATGGTGCAATACAGATATGTAGGACGCAACCACTTCCTTAGACGAAGAGAAGGATTACCCAAGCTATCTATTAGCCCGTTCTATGGGAAGTGAGTCTGAATGATCTCTAAGTTATGTCGCCTCCTTCCAGTCCATTTTCTTAGAATTTTCCAAAAGTTTATAACCCCATCAAGAGCACTGGTTGCACAAAGATGACCAATGGAATGATTTATCACAAGGCTTCTTAGCTTTCGCTTGTGTTGACTAGAAACATAGCTTGGGTGGAAAAATTGAATAGTGGATGCACATTTACTGCTGCGTATTTTTGAAATCAAATCAACGTGCTCTCTATCATCTGACTTCTGCTTTGGTATCTCCTCTTCTGAATCTTCGTTGTCTGAAAGATTCACAAGTTCAACTTCGGATGAAGATATATATCCCCCTGACTTAGATTTAATTCCAGAGGATTTAAATTGTCCATCCCTTGAAATAAGTTTTATTACACTTGGTGTTGATCTTGTCTTGGTAACATCTGTAAACCTCATTGCTTCTTCTATTTTTTGATTGCTGGGACAACTAGCTTAGGCCTAGATTGCCATTCTTTTCCATAGCTATCCTGTTCCGATTGAGGGCTTTGAGAATTTCCCTCCTTTTTAACTTTAGATTTGCTACAGTCAGTAATTAATGCATCCTCAATTGTTGCTTCACGTATATGTTGTATATGTGATAGAATTACTTCAGCACCAGATAACCTCTTTTGAGCCTCCTGCAGCTCTTGGGTCAATTTGAGAACTTCATGACGCCTCTTAATAACCAGAGCTGCTACCCCATGCTCATCCCACGCAACCTTTTTCACGACATTCATATTGTCTTCTTCTTCAACATTTGGTTTACGTCGCTTCCTGGATGGCTCCATTGTTGGCTCCATTGTTTGTAACCCACTTCCATAAGGATACCGATATATCAGGAGAGAAGATGTGTTATGACCAGTTAAGCCCCCCAACATTAGTCAGTTACCCCGCATTCCATTGGAACAAATCTGTTAAAGTGCATTCAATATCTGTTTTCTTTCAAATACATGTCGCTTATCCATGCAAGCGGTCACCTCATCATTAATGCAAATTCCCACCAATTCTCCCGCTATCCTCAAGATTCTGCGCAACTCGTGTTATATTATAACAGGATCCCACAACGGACGGTTCACTAAGCAGGGCTTTGTCAGGTCCCAAAAAGGACTCTATGAATTCCACCATGCACCTCTTCACTTCTTCTTCGGCCCTTTCCTCGCACATCTCCAACGTGCCTACCATGTAACGGTACATAATTGACTCGCTTGGGATTCCAACAACTTCAATATTTGTAGCATCATCTCTGCTTACTTGCTTGCCAAAAATGGCATCCGTGTTCTATCCGGTAATATTATTTCGCCCCACTCCTGCAACTCTTCCTTATCAAAGAACATGTGCTCCTTGACCTCCTCAAGCGTACCATTGAAGCGCCCATGATTTGAGCAACCAAATCCCCACTAGCATCTCTCTTTAATATATTTTATAATCACATTAACTTACAATAATTATGAGAATAATAAATATTACTAGCAACATAATTATATTCTAAAATAACATTAGTAGAAGTGAATAACATCAGATAAATACCATAATGTATAAATTATTATTTGATTACATTAGTATATAAATCCATGAAATATTTTTCAGATATTAGATAACCTTATTATTTGAAGTCTCCTTACTGTTGTTCCTACGCTAGCTTCTCAATTGCAAATTTCACCAATTTCCTCTCTTTATAAGAAAGTTTTCTCAAGCTGCCCGCGGACAGTGATACAACCCGAAAGAAAATTGACCTGGATTAAACAAAACCAGCACACTCTAAGGTAGCATATGTGGAACCTACTAACCTTCTCTTATCTGTTGTGTTCATCTGCCTCTCCACGGTGATAGTCACTACTGATGGTTATGTTTGAATATAAAAACCTATCTTGCTCGAAATTGTATTGTTTCTAAAATTTAAATGTGTGTTTTGGTTACTGGTAACCATTCATAAACCCCGGTCACCAACCTTAACGCTGCATGAAACGCCATTTTGTTTAGCGCTTCTAGTTACTTCCATCATTATTTTTTTTTTTTTGTGTTTAGAAAGTTTACATCGAATTCTATTGCTTCAAATAAATTTTCGTTCCCATCTGGCCGTTAGAGTAGAGTTTAGTCTCAGATAAAGCGAGATAACTCACTCATTACAAATCATCAATTCAATGCTGAGAAAGTTGGCACGTCTAAGAAAGCCTCCCAAAATGGATTTGAAGGCTAAATTATCTCACAGACAGTTTTCATTTTTTTTTAAATTATTATACACCACAATCATTATATATATATATATTTTTTATACAGATATAATTAAAGCAATTATTTAATCAATGCTTTAAATATATATATATATAATCTTGTATTCAATTATCACAATGCCTTTAAAGGCTTCATGGTCAAGACGAAGTGCAGAGGGGGTATTACAGCCCATATCTAGCATGATAAACTCTATTGAAATCTTTGCATATACATTACCTATCTTGGTTTATCTATTGAACTATGAAACATTGCTAGACACTAGGGGAAAGTTCTTGCATTCTTGTTTCTGAATAACTCTTGATTTATGTCTTGTATCTCATAACATTACATAAACATCATGAACTAGGTATGGTTTATCCAAAATCCAAAACAATTGCAAAATCAAAACATGCAAAACACATCAAAATCCATAAATAGGTCAAAAAAGTCAAAAAACAAAAATCATGGTTGTCGAACTACATTGTCTTTGAGCTTGAACATAGGAAAGGACATCATTGATGAGCCCTTGAGATACATTTTGTCATTCCTTTAGGTTTCTATCACAATAAATTAGCAATCCATCGATGTTCTTATCTTGTTAATAAATGGTTACTGGTTAGAGTCAGTTGGACTACATGGTCTCTGCATGTATAACATATGCAAGGCTAATATTTGATGAGCCCCTGAGGCTATAGGTCAATACCTCTTAGGTCTTGGTAAAAACTTGGAAAACAAAAAAAATTTGAGAACATTCAAAAAATCCTAAGAAACCTCACATAACTTGAAAACTTAAACATTCACATATACCCAAAAAGACCAAAAAATAGACTCAAAACACTTTCAAAACATCAAAAATGTTGAAATATTCCAAAATCCAAAAACCACCCATCCCATTTCGCTTTCACTCACAATAAAATTCTATTCATATTAAATTTATCATCATCATCAACCTTTGGTAAAACAAGTGGAAAATTCATGAACTATGAACCTAAATGTCAAAATATAAAGCCTAGATCATGAGTAAACAAGTTGGTAAAGTTTGTATCAATGGCCTATCAAAAAATTAGTGTTTTTCAAAAAATCTAATAAACATGTCGTAGGATGCATCCTTCCTACAATGAACATCATCATCATAAATCACCTTAGCTATATTAATTTGGTAGGAGATAGAATTGACATTAACTATTTGTTTTGATCTTTTCTTATGATTTATCTTATTGACCCATTTCGAGGACCTCTCCATGATGTCTATCAAAATTATTTAGAGAGAAAGGAATGGGGCATTGATCATTATCTTTTTTTTGTTGTGGTTTTTGGATATTCTTGTAAAATAACCTTGGCGAATACTTGCTTTTTTGTGTGTAGGGAGGTCATTTTGAATAGATTGTTGACTATTGTGTATTCTTTAGTTTAAAATGTTCTAAACTTCTAAACTACATTCCAACGAGGTTTTCGTATGTAAAGCTGTGAGAAAGGATCATCCTATCTATTTGCAAAGTCAAAGTCAATTGCACTAGATACAACACCATCGTAGTTATCAATACCTCAATGCATTGTGTCTATGTGTTATATTGAAAATTTAAGGAATAAAATTATGAAGTATCCCAATCCCTAAAACAATGAAATCATAAATCTTGTCACCGTATCTAATAAAGTATTGAAGAATCATCTAGACTTTTGGAATTATTATTCCATTCATCTTATTCTTCTATCTTCTTTCTACACTAACCTAGTATCATCACAGTCAACAAAAATAATAATGCATCCATTTTGCATCCACAAACCATTAAAATATTCTTACATCCTGTATAATCATATCATACACATAAAATCATCACATGCAAAACATGAAAAAAAGGAATGCATCCATATTGAATATCATGTCATATAGAGAAATATTGAAAAAGAGAATAAATCATCCATCACATTGCATCCATAACATAAATCATACATTGCATATCACATTGCATCACATCATAAATCATGCATCACATCATATCACATGCATAAATAAAGATACATGTATCCATAACATAACACATGCATCCATACATACATAAGCATGAAATAAAATATCACATCATGAGCATCGAATTGGTCCATCTCATATATATCTCAAAAAATGTCTGTCATGATATAAAATCAAGATCAATGTGTAAATGACATGAAAAATTGATTTACAAGAGGCTATCAAAATCAACTGATGAATGTGTATACATTTAACACATCAAAAAATTGTCTCCAAAAATGCAAGGCTATCCTTGACTTTGGTGATCATCATGATGGGATTGGTACTAGTGACCACCTGACGGCTATCAATGGGTGCTCTTTGAGGGCTACCTAATTGAAAGTCCTATCGAGACACTTGACACAAATTTTCTCCTCTATGAATAGTTTGGCTATATCCACTCTTGGAGGACATCTTGGTGGTACAAGGTCCTATAGTAGGAGGCCTCAGCTATGACCTCTTTGTATAGTGGTGCAGGTAAACTACCATGTCCTTCTTCTGCCTGGAACTATGCAATGGCCTCTAATTGCACCAAGCACCATGTCTCCTACTCAAGACAATGTAAAATCCACCTTCCATATTTTCTATCACTCTTGGTCACGCTCTCTGGTGACCTACTGAACTTGTGTGTGGGCTACATCTCACTCACTAGTCAATTGTTGTACCTACTACTGCAGCTAGTACCTCTCTATTGCCAATGCTAAAATATGGGAATCTTATGGATTAGGACCGTGTGCCTCTTGTTTCTGCTACTATGGGTGTGGTGGTGGTGGTGCATGATGCAATGGATGTACTAATGGTACATGTCCTAACACTTGTCCATCATGTATCGGTTGCTATCCATTGTGCCTCGGCTATTGTCCATCATGGGGAGGTTGTCGGTGTCCTCTACCATATCTTCTATTTGGCCTCTGACCTCTACCTCTTCTTGGGACTTGTCCCTTAGCTAGATCTATCAACCATATTGGAGCATGTTGTAACCACCATGTATCATAAGCAAATGTAGTCCCAACATCGTAAGTCCCACTAAAGTAAACCCATGTTTGTGGCACTAATGATCTAAAATAATCTACAACCACGTGTGAGGGGGTCTGCTATCCACAAAGGGTCTCTCTAGCTATCTATGCAAATATCACTCTGTAAGTAGTAGGCACCACCACCTCTACCTCCCTAAACTTCCTGGCCACCCAATCAGGTAGATATTACTCAATCATATGGTGCTTCCTCCCCCACATATATCTAGTTTTTTGAGTGTAGAATAACTATTGTTGATTGTTGTACAATGGATGGGCTTGGATCCATGTTCTCCATCTAAAAAATCTCATTTCATCAATGATTTGGCTCCATTAGCGGATCCTTTTCATACCTGTGTGTTGCATGGTGGTCATGGCTTTGTATCTATAAACAATGGGCTCACTGGGATTAGTTTCAACAAGTGTAATCATAGGTCTAAGCATGAAAATGTGCTCCCAAGCCTAGATGTGTAGCAATGTGACCTCAACTCCTATGCTCTTCCCTTGCAGGTTGAAAACCTAGTGCATGTCATGATATAGTGAGGCAAGTATGATTGGGCCCCAAGCATACTGAGTCATGTAGAATACCATCTCGGCCCAAGTAACTCCCTAGCCAAGGTCGAAACCTCTAGCTCATTTGATAGGTATAAGTATTCCTAAAATAAATGCTCCAATCACAAAAGTCAAGACAGGAGCCCACCCCTTGTAATCATGTAGAGCAATCTAGGAGCTCTCAATCATGAGAATATCTACACCAAGGACCTTGAAAGTAGAATTAGACCATTCCTTGATGTCATATATCACCCTCTCCCCATGGATCAAGACCCACAAGATGCACCAAACATCCTCCAAGGTAACCGTAGCCTCGCTAGTGGGAAGGTGGAAGGAAGAGGTCTCACTGTGCCACTGGTCAATCAATGCAGTCATCATCGCAAGATGTGTTTGAATCTTTGGAATGTATGCCACAAGTCCTAATCCAATCTCACCCATAAACATCTTCTGGTCATTGGTAAAATGTTAGGAATAATGGAGAATACTAGATTGGTGCTCATGAGACATGATCGGTCGAATAGCCTCCTACATGTATGAAGTAAACTGCATAAAATTTTCTAAAAAATGGTGAAAATGCTAAGTTTGAACCCTAAAATTGTAATAGTGTTGTAATTTACAATCACGTTACTCTGGTTATTTTGTAAAAGCATCACTATTTGAAAATAGCGACGTGATCCAACAATAGCAAATCGACATTCGCATGTGATGTTGGAGAAAAAGCTATCCTCGCATCACTATCCTACAAAAGCAATGCTATCTACAATAATGTTTCTCTACTAAAATTGCCTAGCGCATTGCACTTTCAAAAATGTGTCACTATCCTACAAAAGTGGTCCTATACCTAAATTTTACATAGCATTGCAATTTCAAAATAGTGATTCCCTAGCTACAATAACATCACCGATTGAAACAAAAGTGACATAATACAACGCCACTATTGTATGGCTAACTTTGACCCCAAATAAATGCCTAGCACATTGCACTTTCAAAAATGTGTCACTATCCTACAAAAGTGGTCCTATACCTAAATTTGACATAGCATTGCAATTTCAAAATAGTGATTCCCTAGCTACAATAGCAACACTAATTGAAACAAAAGTGACATAATACAACGCCACTATTGTATGGCTAACTTTGACCCCAAATAAATGCAAGAAAAATGCAACAACAAGAAAAGTTTCAATTTACGCACCGAGGGTCCTACATCAACAGGCCGCTGGAACTCTCGTACCCTGTGCATGAGGTGATCAAGAAGCACATGACCAGCTATATCATTAGAAGGTCAGAGCAAAATCAATAGGGTTTCACTAAGGTCAAATGTGCAAATGATTTGAAGCTGACCCCTCTACCTCTATTTAAGCCTAAAATTAGGGTTTTTTTCCCTAATTTGAGAGGGGAAATGGGATTTTAGTCATTTTTTTAATCAATTTTTGAGCTATGGAACCTATTTTGAGGCATTTTTCATGTTTTTGAGCTTGTTTTTGCATCGCAAAGCCTATTTTTAGTACTTGAACCTATCTTGACCCTTTGTCATGATCTCAACCTAAAAATTAAAATTTATGTTTGATCTCTCAAGGGGGAAGGGTACCATCTTAATTCCTTCCACTGGGACAACACTGGGGCATCTGAAAAAATTAGGAATTTTTAAAATTTTCATCTGAGCAATAGTGTAAATCTGAAAAGTGTCAATATTTGAACCAATGTAACAGGTACCTTGCTTCAAAGAGGGGTAAAATGTAGACACTTAAAATTGTCTTGACTAATATTGCACACTTGAATTTTATTAAATTAACACCACTTCATCTTGAATCACCTCTTTTCAACCGTTTAATTAAATAATCTTCATTATTTAACTAAATTCATTAGTTTCTCCTATTAGTTAAATAATCAATGTTATTTTGTTAATTCGTCGCCTTTCACACTAATTTTCATCTTATTTAATTAAGTAATGTGAATTATTTAATTGAATTTCTTGTGTCTTCTCATTTAATTAAATAATCGTTATTATATAGTTAAATTTTATTAACCTTTTTTTATTAAATAAAGTTATTTAATGAAACTCCTAATTTCATCAATCTTGCATAATTAAATTTTTATTTTAATTATCTAAATGGCTAATTTCCATCACCCTTCCACTTATAAGAGAATATTCCTATGGAATATTCATCTATTTACACTCATTCAAAATGAGAATATTTTTCTAACAACTTGAAGTGTGCTTCTTTGAATCAATGAGAGCCATTGATTAACTCCTTGATCCTTGTCAAATTGCATTCTGATCCATTGATGAAAATACTTAATCCATGCCTTCACCTCTCATTGCTTCACATCCATTGATTAAGTAATTCAATCTTAACCATTGATTCACATCCATTGATTAAGTGTGCTTCTTTGAATCCATTCCTTCACCTCTCATTGCTTCACATCCATTGATTAAGCAATTCAATCTTAACCATTGGTTCACCATTTTCTCCTATAAATTTTCCTCATTTCTATGAGAAAAGGTTCCACTTCCATTTGAGTAAAGTCATGTTGCTCAATTTCATACTCACTTTCACCCATTTGCTTCCATTTTTAGTATAACTTTACATCCATGTTTAGCTTACATTTCATCCATTTCATCAACATTTATCAATAGAATCCATTTGAAAGCTTGTTTCACCCAAGGAATTGGGAAAGGGATGACATTCTACATTATATGTAGCATCAATCCCCCAATGGGATGAGGTTTGAAATATTAAATTAGGTTTCCTTTATGTATTTTTGGTTTATTTCATGTTTTGTTTAATAGCTAGTTGGTTTGATGCTTTCAATAATTTCATTAGGAGTTTGAATTAACTAGCTAAATCTTACTTAATTTCATATGGATCTAGTAGATTTAGCCTAGATTATGATCATGCTCACAAAATCACCAGTATAGATGACAATACACCTCTTGTGTGCAAGATGATACCACTATTAAAATAATAGAACAAAGTGTAAAGGTTATTGATGAAATATTGCATGACCAATTTATAGATCCTTTTGAAAAGGAAATATGAGTTGGTTGTTGAAATAATTTCTAGTGAATAAGTGCCAAAGCAAGTTCCAATTACAGATCATTATGATCAATTTTAAAACCAAGAGGAAACAAATGAAGGAAATTATCAACAAGAGGTGCCTCAACAATAATAATATATGATCTTCCATAGCTTTTGAATGGCTACAATCTTAATTGAAATGAAATAAACCTATCATTTATAATAAAATTGGTCAAGATGCTACATCCAACATGCTAGGTTCAGTCCATCCCAAAAAATTAGGCTAAGGACAATTTACCAATTACAACCTTGAATATCCTTGATGGTTGGATAAATTTTAGTAAATTTATTAGATAAATATATCTTAATTTTCATTCTTAATTAATATAATATTTATATATTATTATAATTTAATGAATACTTCTTAATTCTTAATTCTAAACCAAATCAATGTTTATACTATTATATATAAAAAACCAATCAATTATAATAAATTCAAAAACAACTTCATCAAGTAAGAAAGAATAATTTGATTGTAAAGTTTGGAAAAATAAACTCATACATAAGTAAATATTAAATGATTTCTTGTACATAATATCTCATGTCATGAGTAAATGAAATTAATTGATCATGTCATTTTCTTGATTAATCCTAAAATGATAATTTCCTTACCCAAAAATCTATTGATTTTGTTTTCATGAAGGTATTCTCATAATGAGTTTATTGATGACCAAGAGGAGAAAGGTTGAAAGTACATTCATTGAGATGTATCTAGATATCCCTGACACAACTCTTCATTTTGTGTTGTTCTTGGATTTGGTGTTGAAAAATGAGGTGTTTTCTTAGCTTAATACTCTGCAAAACTTTAATATTGCTTATCTAAATAAGATTTTTCTTTGTTACATAAATTCTTTGTGGGTGATTATCTTTATTAATCCATTTTACTATTGTATAATGTAGACAGAAGTTGATAGAAGAACTAGAAATGATATTAGAAAGATTACACAAGATATAATGTGGAGAAACCCTTTCGGGAAAAAAATCCACCAAGAATTATTCTATTATTCAATCTTTGAAATACAATAGCTCCAATTCTTGCTTGAGAATGCTTCTTCTATATTTACCAATATTCTTCACACCTACAAATAACAATTATGAAAACTCTCTTCAACTTGAATGAGATATAGAGGTAATAAGCAATCTTGTAATCTCCAAAAGATGACAATTACAATTCCCAAGCTCAAGACCTAGAAAAGGTACACCATATTGCTTCAAGTTGAGTTATTCTGTGAAGAATAAATCTTACAACATGTGCTTCATGCATTTAGGCATCCCAAACTGAAGCTACAACTCATCCTTCACTTTGGTGATAAATCCAAAGCTCCTCCTCAAAGATGGCACCCAAAAGTAATCCTACTTAATTGAGCCTTTATAAATATCTTATCATGCAAGAGAGGTAAATCCAAGAAAGCATCTTGGGTTCCCAAGTTGGCTCCAAATGATTTATAGTTAACTAAAATATTTACTCAACACCATTCATGCAAGAATGGTCATCTCATGTTAACTAGAGGTAGTCCCTGTTATTTTTTCATACAACTCAATTTATTAGCCATGCATTCCAAGTTAACTAAAGTTAACTAAAATACAACTGAACCATAATTGAACTGAATTGAATTGAATTGAACTAAACTAAACTGAACTAAACTAAACTAAACTAAACTGAACTAAACTGAGCTAAACTAAACTAAACTGAACTAAACTGATCTAAACTAAACTAAACTAAAATTCAAGCATGCAAACATCAAATCCTAACTCCTTGGATCTTTTCATGCATTCTGAAGTGTTATCTCTTACTCTGAATAGTTAAGTGAACTTAAGCTAAATGTCACCTTACCATGTGGGTGCCCCATGTGCCCCTATTATTTAGGAACTCACTATGGATTCCCTCACATGATCCTAACATTTAGAATTAATTAAAAATGTCAATAATCATGATTATTTAATCAAATATTAACCTCATCCTAATCTTTGTGTTGTTGAACACATTCCAAGAATCTAGGAGATACATGAAATAATTAATGTTTAGGATTTACAATTAAATAGAATCCTATTTCCAACATTCTCCCACTTGACATTATACATTGCAATTATTCTAAATAAGGAATAATAAATTTAAATCAAGTACAAGACTCAATGCCAATGGCCTTCTTGCAACATGAAAACTTATCTATAGGAACTGGCTTCATAAGATAATCTGCAACATTAATCAAAGTGTCAAACTTTTCAATTAATACTTTCCCACTCTCAACCATTTCTTGCACAAAGTGATACTGAACATCTACATGTTTAGTATGAGCATGATACATAGGAATTTTGGCTAAACAAATAGCACTCTGACTATAACATTCAAGCCTAACTTGCTTGCAATTAAAACCAATACAGGTCTGACCCAAGTCTCTGTAACCAAACTTCCTCTTTAGAGGCATGTGTGGCAGCCATGTACTCTACTTCTATGGTGGAAAAAGAAACCATGGGCTACCTCTTACTCATACAACTAATCGTAGCTCCAAACAAAGTGTACACATAACCACTTGCCGACCTTTGACTGTCTAGATCCCTTTCCCAATTTGAATACACAAACCCATCTATGTCCAATGATCTATTCATAATATCAATATTATTAGAACCATGATAAAATAAATAGTAATTTGAAGTCCCTCATAAATATTTAAAAACCCTCTTAATATAAGTCCAATGTTCTTTACTAGGATTAGACATAAGCCTACTAAGAACTCCCACTCCTTGTGTTATATCTGGTCTCGTAAAAACCATTGCATACATTAAACTACCAATTTCTCTAGAATAAAAAATTTCATACATTTTCTCAAACTCAAAATTAGATTTAGGACTCATATATAAACTTAAGGGTATGTGTAGGATCATGATGGGCCAAAAAGTAGCAATATGATGGGTATATGTAGGGTATGCGACTGATGACTTTTTTTATTGAAAATTGATGAAATGAAAAGGGTTTTTAAAGGAAATTCTCAGCTTTCCAGCAATATAAATTATGTTTTACTTTAAATTTAATAAATTATTATTATTAATTTTCTATTTGAATTGCGACTAAAGTCCTAATTGAGAGGCTGATTCAAAAACATCTATAACTTTCAAACAATATCACATTTTTAGAATCTGAAACATGTGCCACATTCTATGCTTCGTATACTATAGGATTAATAAAAAAAAAAGAATTTCATGAAGTTTTGACCAAGTTAAGTGGATTACATACGATTTTTATATTTTTAAAAGTTGTATTAAAAATCATAATTAAATATTTACTTGGAAAAAAATTACAAAAATATGCATCACATTGGGACATGAGTCCTCTACTTATATCTAAAATATTATCATTTTGTTTTGGTTAGGGTGGTTAGAAAAACACCTACTTGTTTATTTTTCTTTGAAATTTAAGTACTATTGTATTGAAATTTCAAATTTTCACCGAATAGATCTTTTTAAAAAAAATAAGCCTAGTAGTTTAGAAACTACATTCAATTTTCTATAGATTCTATTCTTACATATTTTTGAAATAATATACATAGATTATTCATTTTTTTATGGAAAGTTGTCTAACTCATATTTTTTTAAATTTTTCACCACTTAAGGACTTGTTTTTTCCATGATTATCCTGCACATACCCTTAACTTCGTGCCAACTGGTAAAGGAATATTAACTGGTTTACTTTCCTGCATGTTAAACCTTTTCAAAATAGTATCAACATAATTGCTTTGACTTAACCAAAGCTTTTTTGTTACCTCTATCTTTATTGATCTCCATACTGAGGATATATTTTGCAGCCCCTAGATCTTTCATCTCAAATGTGCTTGAGAGTTGTGCTTTCAATTCTCTTATCATTACCTTGATGTTACCAATAAACAACATGTCATCAACATACAAGCTAATAATTAAAAGTTGATCATCAATAATTTTTATATGAACACAATGATCTTCCTCACTCCTAACATAACCAATTTTTAATACGAAAGCATCAAACTTCTGGTACCACATTCTAGGTGATTGTTTCATTCCATATAAAGATCTCTTTAACCTGCAAACCAATTCTTCTTTTCCTTTTACAACAAAACCTTTAGGTTGCTTCATATAAATCTCCTCATCAACATTCCCATGCAAAAAAGTAGTTTTCACATCCATTTGCTCAATTTCAAAATCATAAGTAGCAACAATAGATAAGAAGAATCTAATAGAAGTTAATTTAGCAGCAAGAGAGAATATTTCATTAAAGTCAACTCCCTCTCTCTAGGAGTAGCCCTTGGCTACTAATCTAGCCTTGTACCTTTTGAGATTACAATCTGCACCAATCTTCTTCTTAAAGATCCATTTACAACCAATGGCCTTTCTATCTTTGGGAAAACTCTCAAGATCCCATGTATCACAAGTATCCAAGGATTCCATTTCCTCATGCATAACTTGTGACCAAAGCTTTTTCTCGTCTGAGGAAAAATCTTCCCTATAAGAAATGCATTCATCATTAGTACTCATTAAATAAAAAATAAAATAGAAATTAGGTGGGCTATACCTATCAATGAGATTTTGTTGTCTTGTGGATCTCCTCAAAGGATTTTCTTCTTGTTCCTCAATATGCTCATCTTGAGCATCTATTTCAGAAGAACTATCTGAACTCTCCTCTTCTAATCCATCCAATTGTTCTTCAACATGTGCATCTTGTTGCTTCTAAGTATTTGTCTCAAAATGCACTATTCAAGAAGTATCCTTTTTCTTTGGTTTTTCTTCTCCTGAATAAGATCTAAATTACCTGAAAATAACATCTCTAGATAAAGAAACTTTTCTTGTTAGTGGATTCCAAAGCTTGTATCCTTTTACATTTTCCCATAACCTATGAATATGTATTTTTGTGCTTTAGGATCCAATTTAGATCACTTTTCTTGAGGCACGTGAACAAAAGCATCACAACCAAAGATCCTTAAATGTGCAACACTAGGTTTCTTACCTAACCACATCTCATAAGGAGTTTTATCTTCAATAGATGAACAAGGGGATCTATTGATTAAATAACGAGAAATACATACCACTTCAGCCCATAAGGATTGTTCAAGCTTATCACTACTTAACATACTCCTAGCTCTTTCCATTAAGGTTCAGTTCATCCTTTCTGCTACTCCATTTTGTTGAGGTGTATATGGAGTAGGTTTTTGTCTCACTATTCCTACATGCTTACAATAATCATCAAATTCCTTAGAATAATACTCACCACTATTATCTAATCTCAACACTTTTATCTTATGATCTGATTGTTTCTCAACCAAAGCCTTAAATTCCTTAAACTTATTAAACACATCAGATTTTTTATGCATAAAATATATCCAAGTGTATCTTGATACATCATCAATAAATGTGGCATAGTATCTATATTTTCCAATAGAGTCAATATCCATAGGACCCATTACATCTAAGTGAATAATCTCTAATAATCTTTTAGCTCTATTTGTACCACTAGGAAATTTAGATCTAGATTGTTTTCCAAACACACAATGCTCACAAAAGTCATATTTTCCAATATTATAATTAGGAATAATGTCAACCAATTTTTTATTAAGAATGGTCCTAAGACCTTATTCACCTATATGGCCCAATCTATGATGCCATAGCATACATGTATTTTTAGCTTCAGTTACATTTTATAAAATATTTATATTGGAAGTATTCAACTTAAACAAAGTCCCAATCTGAGACCCTTTAGCAACCACCATATTCCATTTCACTAATCTCCAACCACCTTTGTCAAATGTCACAATCATTCCATAATCATTAAACTTAGAGACAAAAAGTAGATTCCTTGCAAGTCCTGGAATATGTAAAACATCATTAAGTGTTTTAACACTACCATCACTGAAACACAATTTTACCTCTCCTTTGCCAACAACCTTTGTTGTGTGGTTGTCTCCAAAGAAGAAATCTCCTCAATCATATGCAATATACTTATAGAACCACTCCTTTCTTAGAGTCATATGATAGGAGCAACCTGAATCAATAAGCCAAGAGTTATCAACAAAAGTATTACAAGAAATGACTAATGCATCATTATTGTCATCAAATTTTTTTGTAGAATCATCAGTACTCTTCTTCTTGCTCTTACAATCCTTTTTAATATGTCCAAGTTTTCCACAATTCCAACACTTTACCTTACTCTTACCAGGGGTTTTTTACCATCCTTTAGACTTACCCTTTCCTTTCTTGTATGCCTTAGATTCCTTCTCTTTAGGCCTACCTCTTACAAACAACACATCTTGGGAGCTAGTTTTCAATTTCCTCCTCATATCTTCTGATAGGAGAGTAGGAATAATCTTTTCCATCTTTGGATCTACACCATTACTACTAATTGAAACTATTAGATTTTCCCAAGAATCTAGTAAAGAGTAAAGCAATAAAATTCATTTATCCTCATCCTCAAGCTTTACATCTATAGATGCTAACTGACTGAGAATTAAATTGAAAGCATTTAAATGTTGTGCTACTGAATCACCATCTTTCATTTTAAATGAATATAACTACCTTTTTAGATACAACTTATTTGTTAGACTCTTTGTTTGATAAATATCTCCTATTCTTTTCCACAATTTATATGCACTAGTTTCCACTACAACATTCAAAAGAACAACATTAGCAAGACATAATCTAATTGTTCCTCTTTCCTTTTTATCTAACATAGCCCACTCTTCATTTGAAATAGTTGTAAGTGTCTTTGTCTCGTTATTACTCACTAACCACTGATCTCTTTCTTCAAGAAGATATTCCCTTTTTAATTTCCACATTTCATAGTTAGAACCATTGAACCTTTCAATATCTAACCTTGAATTCATTGTAGCAAAAACTTAATTCCAAAATTAGAAAATTACTAAAATAATAAAATCTCCCACTAAGCCAATAAATCCTTCAAAATTTAAAAGAAAGACATCCCAATACTCTACCCAACCTCAGCTCTAATACCAAATGTTGAAAAATTAGGTGTTTTCTTAGCTTAATACTCTATAAAACTTTAATATTGCTGATCTAAGCACAATTTTTATTTGTTACATATATTCTTTGTGGGTGATTATCTTGATTAATCCATTTTACTATTGTAGAATGTAGACAAAAGTTGATAGAAGAACTAGACAGGATATTAGAAAGATTACACAAGATATAACATGGAGAAACCCTTTCAAGAAAAAACTCCATGAAGAATTATTCTATTATTCAATCTTTGAAATACAATAGCTCCAATTCTTGCTTGAGAGTGCTTCTTCTATCTTTACCAATATTCTTCACACCTGCAAATAACAATTATGAAAAATCTCTTCAACTTGAATGAGATGTAGAGGCAATAAGCAATCTTGTAATCTCCAAAAGATGACAATTACAATGCCCAAGCTCAAGCCCTAGAAAAGTTACGCCATATTGCTTCAAGTTGTGTTATTATGTGAAGACTAAAGCTTAAAACATGTGCTTCATTCATTTGGGCAACCCAAACTAAAGCTACAACTCATCCTTCACTTTGGTGATAAATACAAAGCTCCTCCTCAAAGATGGTGCCCAAAAGTAATCCTACTTAACTAAGCCTTCAAAAATATCTTATCATGCAAGAGAGGTAAATCCAAGTGTAAGAATTGGCTATGAAGGTAGCCACCCAAGATCTAGAGGCCTAATAGAAAGCACAAGCATAAGAGAGAGAGAAACAAGTGACAAGAATAAACTGTATTCTGTCAATAGAATAGAATGTAATGACCAAATAGTACATAGGAGACCCCTTGGTTATATAGCCTAGGTGAGAACATAGAAGGGCATAAGATTATGACAATTGTTGTAATCTTATGACATGAGACAACTATGAAAAGTTATCACTCCACCTAAAGTGGGAAAGAGATAATGTGATAATCACCACAAAAGGTGGATCACCCACAAAAGGTGGAGAGATATCACATGATGTGTCCACAAAAGGTGGAAGTGATGTGGTAAAGACATGTCAAGTCCACCAAAGGTGGAAAATATCCAACAACCTCCTATGTGGTCCCTAAGTAAACTTAACTAAGGTGTAATCATGACCTAGGACAAGGTACAAGACATTTAATTACACCAACACCCCCCCTTAAGTGCAACCTAGGGAGAATGTACACAAATACAAACAATGCAAGATGGGTCATGGCTACTAGGCCATGTTAGGTACCCATGTACAAATGCAATGCAATCTCTCATAAAGCGGAGAAAGGGAGAAAACCAAGTGGGAAAAAACTCCCCCCCAAAAGAGAGATGAAACAAAAAATGAAAAAAGATGAGAAGGAAAAACCTCGAGTGAGGAAAAAGCTCCCCCAAAAAGAGAGAATGAAGAAGTCAAGTGACCTCCTTAGATGAAACATCCCACACCCCCAAGAGAGCTCGCAAATGATGGTAGATACTCTCAGTGAAGGGTTTGGTGAAGATATCTACAACTTGCTCTGCTGTAGGACAATACTGCAAATTGATGGCCTGCTCCTATATCAGTTCCCAAATGTAGTGCATATGAATCTTGATGTGTTTGGCCCTTTGATGGTGAACTAGATTCTTTGAGATCTGGATGGCACTCTGATTGTCACAATGAATGACTGTAGGACGTGGAATAGTGAAGCCAAACTCAGTGAGAATATTCTGAAGCCAAATGGCCTCAGTAGCTGCATTAATAGCCCCTCGATACTCAGCCTCAATTGAAGAAAGAGCAATAACATGTTCCTTCTTACTCTACCAACAAATGGGGCCTGAACCAAAATGAAAGTTGTAGCCAGAAGTGGACTTACGATCATCAATATTGCTAGCCCAATCAGAATCTATATATCCCACCAAGGTGAGTCTTGTACTTGCTACATAGTGAATCCCATGATGATGTGTACCCTGGATGTAATGCAAGATGTGTTTGGTAGCTTTCCAATGAAGCTCATGGGGTTCCTGCATAAAGCGTGAAACCATGCCAACTACAAAAGAGATATCAGGGCGTGTGTGAGTCAAGTAGATGAGACTCCCAACAAGCTGACAATACAAAGTGGCATCAACAAGTGGAGAAGAACACTTAGCCTCAAGCTTGACTCCTAAAAGAAAGGGAGTTGGGGTAGGCTTACAATCAGCCATGTGAAATCGAGCTAGAAGATCAAGAGCATACTTGGGCTGAGAAAGAGAAATCCTAGAAGCTGACTGAGTGATCTCAATCCTGAGAAAATAGTGCAAAAGGCCCAAGTCATTCATAGCAAATCTATCTTGCAAAGCATATTTGACACTGCCAATGATGGATGAGGTACTCCCTGTAATTATCAAATCATCAACATAGAGCACAAGTAACAAGTGAGAATCATCCTATCACAAAATGTAGACATTCAGATTTGAATGATACCTTGTGAATTCTGCTGAGAGAAGAAAGGAATCCATCTTGGCATACCAAGCCCTAGGGGCCTGTTTGAGGCCATAGATAGAATTCCTCAATTTTCAAACCAAGGAAGAATCTTGTATGAATCCCTGTGGCTGCTCCATGTAAATCTCCTCATGAAGATCCCTATGAAGAAATGCACTCTTCACATCCATCTGATGTACAACCCAACCATGAGTTGCAACAATAGCAAGTGTCAAGCAAATGGAGTTCATCTTAGCAACGGGTGAAAAGGTCTCAGTATAGTCAACACTTGGAACTTGTGAGAAACCTTTTTCCACAAGTTGAGCTTTGTATTTATCCACACTACCATCTGCTGCATACTTAGTTTGATAGATCCACTTACATCGAACCATCTTTCTCCCCTTAGGAAGAGGAACCAATTCCCATGTGTGATTCCTCATAAAGGAACTATACTCTTCCTCCATTGTTGAATCCCATTCAAGAATGCCTGAAGCCTCCTTAAAGGATTGTGGATCTGAAGCACTAGCAATATAAGCATGTGGAAAATTCTAATGTTGTGACCAAGTCCTTCGAGTATCTGAAGGATCCCCAACAAGAGAACCTGCTGACTCAAGATTCTGTCGAGCCCAATGAGGTCTAGTAGGAGATGATGGATGGCGTGCCTCAACTACAAGTGGACCCTATGAAGGTGTGATCCTGTGAGTCAAAGTTGAGGAAGAATCATCATCTAAGTCACTATCATCACTTTCCACTATGGAGGAAGGAAGAGGAGGATTAGAGGCCAAGCTAGGAGAGCTTTCCTCAAAGTGAACACTCCTCTCAATGAATAGCTCATGTGTCTCTGGATCCAAAAGTCTATATGCTTTAACACCTTCAGGATATCCAACAAAGATGCAAGGCCTACTCTGAGGTTCCAATGCCTTGCGCTTCTCTGGAGGTATGCGTGCCCAAGCTAGACAACCAAAAACTCTAAAGTGTCTCACAACCAGTTTTCGACCACACCAAGCCTCAAAAGGAGTCATACCCTTCAAAGCTTTATGGGGAACCCAATTTTGGATGTGAGTGGCACAACTGATAGCTTCTGCCCAAAATTGAGGACCAAGAGAATGAGCATGAATCATGCAGCTAGCCATTTCCTTAATGGTTCTATTCTTTCTTCCACCTACACCATTCTATTGTGGAGTGTATGCAACTAAATGTTGAAGATCAATCCCCTCAAGAGTACAAAATTGCTCAAGTCTATTGTTCACATATTCCCTTCCATTGTCTGTGCGAAGAATCTTGACTTGCTTCCCTGATTGCTTCTCAACATGAGCCTTGAAGGCTTGAAATCTGTCAAAAAATTCACTCTTGTGAACAAGAAAGTAGACCCATGTGAAGCGAGAGTAGTCATCAATGAAGGTGAGGACATAGCGGGCCTTGCTAAATGATGGTACTAGAAATGGACCTGCTACATTACTATGAACCAACTGAAGAACTTCTAAAGCTCTCCAAGACTTCCCTTTGTCAAACTTCTCTTCTGGATGCTTACCCATGGAACAACCTAAACAAACACCTTCTGAAAAGCTGATTTGAGGTAGTCCTGTAACCATAGCCTTGGAGCTAAGCTGCTGAAGATAGCGGTAATTGATATGTCCAAACCACTCATGCCATAGCTTACTTTCTGAATTTGAATGAGTGAGCAAGGCTGTAGAAGGAGACCTAGGCACAAAGTGGGAGAATGAGTAAATCTGTGTGTTGTGATTGGCTTGGCCCACAACAACCAAGGCATCATCCTTAAGTTCTTTGACCACAACTGAATCTGGTAGAAACTCAACTTTCTTGCCATCTCCAAAGTGAGTGATTTGGTAGATTGAAAGAATATTGGCACTCAAGTTAGGAACATAGAGAACATTCTCAAATGTGTCATTATCCAAGTCAACTGAACCTTCTCCTTCAACTTCCACTTGAGTATCATCTCCTATGAAGATGTGAGGTACCTTAGATGTCTCCAAATAAAAAAAATGTTCCCTTGAAGAACCCATATGATGAGTGGCACCTGAGTCAAGTATCCATTGTTGTGAAGAACCTGAAGTAGCCACAAATGCTTGCCCTTTTCCTTTTGATTGTGAGGAAGTGGAAGGAGATGAATCCTTCTTTTTGTAGGCAGATGGAAAATTGATGTTGTTCTTCTTGATGATGTTTTTCAACTCATCAATTTGCTTAGTGTGGCAATGATGCTCATCATGACCAACCCTCTTACAATATGAACAAGTTGGTCTCTCCTTCTTGCTTGAATTTCCCTTCTTGGGAGAAGATGAAGAATTCCCTTTTGATGAAGAATTCCCTTGTTTTGGAGAGGATGATTGTGCTTTATCTTGTTGTTTCTTTAGATTAGATTGCTTTTGCTTCTTGTTGGAACCCTTCCCTTGAGTCCCTTGATTCCCTTGATTAGCCACCAAAGCTTTGGACTTTGAAGACTTGAGAATCCCCATACTTATCAACTTTGCTTGCTCTAACATCAACATTTATGTGAATGCATCAAATGTAGGCATAGTGAAAGAACTACCCACTATCAAGCGATGGGTTTGGAAGCTATAAAAAAATGCTACATATTCTGATGGAAGCTTTCCCAACAAATTGTAGACCAACTGTGCATCCTTCTTATCAATTCCACAATCCTTAAGCTGTGCTCTTAGCTCATTTGCCTTAGTGACATAGTCTTGGATTGTATCAAAATTCTTGGGATCTAACATTGTGAGATCATTGTTAAGCTGATAACCTCTAATCTCATCAACTTGGCCATACAATTGACCAAACTTTTCCCAAGCTTCTTTAATTGTTGTATACTTTTCAATTTGAAAGATTAGATCTTTTGATACATATTTCCTTAGTGTTCCAAGAGCCATAGTATTTTTAGTGAGCCAATCCAAATGAGCAACAGGATTAGCTTGAGGTTCAGATAGTGCAACAACAGTACCATCAATATAATGAGTTAATCCTTTTTCCATTAACTTACTCTAAGCATCAATTTTCTAAGAAGCATAGTTATGTGGAGTTAACAAGGAAAACTTAGGAGAACCGATATCAGCAAAATGAAAAAGAACAAGATAGAGAGAGATGCACAATCACACAAGACACCCCCCAAATTCACTCAATCAAAGAACCCCCCCAAAAAAAGATGATTTTTCACTTTATAATTAGTGCATGTACAATGGCCACTTGCAAGCCAAGCAAAGTGGGCTTCTGATTTTCAATGTTTTACAACTTCCTTAAGTAGGCTACAACAGACTCAAATGACTGATACAAAAGACCAAACTAAGATCTTATCTTTACAAATGCCAAAAATAGACCAAAAATGACCAAGTGCTAAAAGTACAATTTCTGATCACAATTACTACAAACTGATAGCACCACTGTGAAGTTCAGGAAAAATCATGCACTTTCAAAAAAAAATGGCACTTGAAGAGGAGTTTGTATGAGCCTGAGTGGAGCCCCAGAAGTTGCAAAAATGGTGACAATTTAGCTACACCTGAGAGAACAAATTTTCTGGAAAGTCCATGCACCAAAATCAGAAAATGACCACACCACTGCGAAGTACACAAAAAATTAGCCCAAATCAAAAAAATTGCACCAAAAAGGCCTCAAAATGACCAAGATATGAGCCTTTGACTATGAACTACAAAATCAAAAAGCTCAATGGAGAGGGGGTCAAATTTTTCAAAAAGCGGGATGACGCAGTGCTGACATTATCATTTTACGAGCTTAAATTTGATGGCCATATGCCCATCACGCGTGGACATGGGTTTAAATTTGACAGTTAAATACGCATTGTTGCCGCTGTCACCCATGGCTGGAATATTCTTTAATGATGACAGAATATTCTCCCCAATGCTGTTGTCAGAATATTCGAAATTGCTGCCGATTTTACACGCCAGCATATTTAAGATTCCATCGAAATATTTTGCCGACGGGAATTTACTGTTGCCGGATTTCCAATGTTGCCCACAGGATTTTGTAAATCAGTCGTTGGTAGAAGTGGGGGTCGCGTGGTAATGGCTGGCCAGTGGCCTCCTGCCACGTGGCGATGGTTGGGGCCCACGGTAGTTACGCGGGTACGTGCGGACTGCAGGTCCACAGGTACTCAGAGTACCATTTGTTTTTTTTATTTTTTGTTTTTTAAATAATTTTTATAATGCAAAAAACTGCGAAATAATAAACTTTTGAATGATTTTTCTTTTAATAATTTTTTTTTTTACAAAATAAACTTTGTAGAAAATTTTTTTTTTTTTTTGAAAAATATTTTTGTACCATAATAATGGTGACCTGGGGGCCATACGACTCCTGGGTAAATTTTTTTTGCCTCAACAGACAACTTGCTCCGATTTGGACAAATTGATAGTCAATCTTAGGGTTTTTGGCCCTTTTGAGCACAATGGCGAGGTCCTTTTTGGCTAAAAATGCTCCGAAGTGGTAGCTAGCTCTTAGATCTGGCAACCACCTCCAATCTTCAACCCTTTGTAGATTTGGCCTCCGATGTCCAACTGAGACAAAACAAAAGGAAAATCTAACTATCTCGGACACTCCGAACACAATGGCGAGCTCAGATCTGATGCACCAAGCTCCCAAAATGCACCTGCAACAGAAGGCCAAAAATGGAACCCTATAAGAATCTCTCCAAAAGACTGACTAAAGGCACTCCAAAAGCTCTGATACCATGTAAGAATTGGCTATGAAGGTAGCCACCCAAGATCTAGAGGCTTAATAGAAAGCACAAGCATAAGAGAGAGAGAAACAAGTGACAAGAATAAACTATATTTTGTCAATAGAACATAATGTAATGAGCAAATAGTACATAGGAGACCCCTTGGTTATATAGCCAAGGTGAGAACATAGAAGGGAATAAGATTATGAAAAGTGTCATAATCTTATGACATAAGACAACTATGAAAAGTTATCACTCCACCTAAAGTGGGAAAGAGATAATGTGATAATCACCACAAAAGGTGGAAGTGATGTGGCAATGACATGTTAAGTCTACAAAAGGTGGAAAAGCTCCAACAACCTCCTATGTGGTCCCTAAATAAACTTAACTAAGGTGTAATCATGACCTAGGACAAGGTACAAGACATTTAATTACACCAACACCAAGAAAGCATCTTGTGTTCCCTAGTTGGCTCCAGGTGATTTCTAGTTAACTGAAATATTTACTCAACACCATTCATGCAATAATGGCCATCTCTTGTTAACTAGAGGTAGTCTCTGTTATTTGTTCATACAACTCAATTTATTAGCCATGCATTCCAGGTTAACTGAAGTTAACTAACATACAACTGAAACTAACTAAAGACAATTGAACCATAATTTAACTGAACTAAATTGATTCTAAACTGAATTGAACTGAACTAAACTAAACTAAATTGAACTTCAAGCATGCAAACATCAAACCCTAAATCCTGGGATGTTTAGATGCATTCAAAAGTGTTATCTCTTGCTCTGAATAGTTAACTAAACCTAAGGTGAGTGTCACCTTACCATGTGGGTGCCTCATGTGCCCCTATTATTTAGGAACTCACTATGGATTCCCTCACATGCTCCTAACATTTAGAATTAATTACAAATTTCAATAATCATGATTATTTCATCAAATATTAATCTCATCCTATCTTTGTGTTGTTGAACACATTCCAAGAATCTAGGAGATACATGAAATAATTAATGTTTAGGATTAGCAATTAAATGGCATCCTATTTCCAACATTTGGGACTCAACTCTTTTCTCTATAAGTATAAATATGATGTACATATATATTCTAATAATTGAGGGAATTATTTCTCTAGAGTTATGTTTGAGTGCTTTTCAATAGGTTGGTATTTTTCATAAAATATTAATTTCTCAAATTTCTAGGAATTTGTCTAATTCAATCTTCTTAATATTCCATTATAGTGCCATATTAATCTTCATGCTTTCACTGGTAGGTGTTTTTTATCTCTACAATAGGGGAGCCCTATACACAACCCTACCATGCAACTACAACTCTACCATTTGGCATAATCATGGTTATTCTTTGATTTAGGTGGATACTTGTCATCAAAAATTAAAGTTTTCCACATGCTCCATATTTCATCACCATGTCTAAGATCTCATCAAGAGCTTTTTGATGCATTTTGAATGGATCAAATTTGAGTCCCTACGTGAAAGTTATGGTAAGTCAAAGTTGAGGGTTGACTATGATGATGTGGTAGGAATGATGACGTGGCAAGAATGATGATGTGGAAAAAATGATGACATGACTATTTAAAATAAAATTTAAAAGCTGAATTCCCTTATATTTAAATTATTAAACCTTTTAAGTTTTAAAAGCTCATACTCTGAGATTTTTAAGGGGGTTTATAAAGATTTATAAAGATTCTTAAAGATTTTTAAGGATCTTAAAATATTTTTAGAAGATTTTAAAAGATTTTAAGGGATTTAGATGAGAATTTTAAGGGGCTGAAAATATCAAAAATATTTTCATAAAATATTTTTAAAACTAAAATTAAAGTTAACCTCCAAACTGAAAACAAATTTAATCCCTTGTGATTTTTATAGCCTAAAATTATGAGGGCTATGAATATATGGGAGATAGTTTGGTGTTATTATAGTTGTTAAAACCAATATTAAAACTAATCAACCTTTAAATGTCTTTCCTACTAGAAAAGACAAAGAATTTGTTTTTAAGGGGGTAATGGTTGATATTATTGTTTTATTTGTAAAAATAAGGGAAAATTGTTGTAAGGGGGTTATTTTATTTTATATGGTGGTTTAACCCCATATGGAAAAAATATGTAATTATGGGGGATTTTTGGAGATAGGGTAATTTTTTGTAATCATATGGTTAAAGACCATATTAAGTAATTTTTTTGTATAAAAAGAAGGGAGTTTAGGAGTTTTGGTAACCAAGTGGTGACTTAGAGGTGGTGATTTTTGGAGAGAATTTTCTTGGAGAGTTTATGTGGTCAACTCTTTGCTTCAAAGAAGTGTTATTATGCCACACTTGTAGGAGAGGAACTTTGTAACTCTTGTAAACCAGGAGATTTGACACTGTTCAGTTGAAGCCTTATAATCTTTATTGGAGCATAATCAAGGATTGGTCACTCTATTGGAGAGGGACCCGGAGACGTAGCCATCTTGTTGAGCTTCGCTATAAACTTGAGTCTTGTCTTTTATATCTCTTTCTCTTTGTTATTTTTTTCATCACCTTGTTATTGCTTTATTCATTTAATCATTTTAGTTACTTTTGAAATTAAGCATTCCAAATACATTTGAAATCAAACATTTAAATTATGTTTTAAGGACCTTCAATTTAATTGTTGTAAAATTCATTATTCACTTGCAACAGTCCTAGATCCTAATATTAGATCATTCTCCTTATCTAGAAACTTATTTTAAGCTTCTTTCCACACCACAAAGTACCCTTGATAAATTCGTCCTCTCCCATTTTACGAAGGGACCATCTCTCAAATGTTGTGGGAAGATTTTTTCCATTTAGTGAAATCTACATTGAGCTATACTATATATTTGAAAGTGTATGGGGTCACAAAATCTACATAATATACAACACCCTCTTCATTGTTTTTATCATCCTTATCATTGTGATAGCCTTCATTACCATTATATTGACATACTTTCGGGTGGCAGTTGAGGATCATGAGTGGTGGTGGAGGTACGTTGGGTGTTTTTCTCATTAGCTTTCTTGTCCCATATGTATGTCAAAGATGCTATGAAAAAAATTAGTTCACTTTTCTTTCCCTTCACTAAGTTATACTCATTTAGTTGGAGCTTTCAATGTTTCTAGTGTGTTTTTCTTTTTGGAAGTCGCTATGAATTTGTCTATTGGTTATGTCTTTGTATAGATTGGATGGATATTAAGAATTTATTTCTTGAGTTGCAATTTTTAGCTTCTATAAATTAAAATTATATAACTACATATCAAAAAATATGGAAGAGCCACAATTGTTACATTTTCATTTACTTAAAAAAAGAGGTACAATTAAAATCTTGTTTAGATCAGGTGGATGATACACATTAATTTCTTGTATAGCAAGTGTTCCATGAAATATATACAAGTCTGACATATCCTAAAATATTGAAGAGGTGTAATAGTTTCATTTAATTGGTATATTGTATTATAATTCAATATTTATACTCCTTTATCATGACATTAGGAGATAATTTAGAGGAAAATTAGTTTATTTCAATTGTACCAATAGTAAATTGATGCTCTAAATTAATCTCTATCTTAATTTATGAAAAGTTTCAAAGCACAATTGTTCAAATAAATCAAATATCAAGTCAATATTCTAAATAACTACCACTTAAGACTTGAGTTTAAGTGTTACTAAGTTCCTTCTTGTCTCTATTTGAATGGAATTCTCTATAAATATTGTTTGGTTTCATTTACCCTATGTTTCCCATAAAGAGATTTTCTTGGTTATACCTCTGCATGCTCATATATGTGGTTCCTTTTTATATTAGAAGGATTCATGAATTTTTGTTGCATGCACTCTGATTTTAATAGTACATTTTTTTAAGATCATAAAAATTCACACCAAACTACCTTTCTTGTGAAAATTTGTACCTTTATGCAAAGTATGCCATCAAATATGAATTGAAAATTAGGGATGTACTACTCAACAAAAAATCTTTGTGAAAATTTATAGCATCAATTAACTAGAATATTATGTAAATTGTTCACAATTGATCTTAGTTTCCTAGACCAATAGTTGTAAATCCTGATAGTACAACCATATCTTCTTGTATCTAATTTGCTAATTGTTCCACTATCTCATGTTCCATCTACATCTTCCATGTTGACTTTCTTGTCTACCAATGAAAAGATATGTTTCTACACATAAGTAGATTTTTTTAGTTGTATTTGTCCAATATGAATTATAACAACAATAAAACTTACCTTGAAGATAATGCATATGGAGATTCCTAACTGGAGTATAATGTTTTCAACCTCAAAAATATTCTTCATGACTATAATACATGAGAAAACAATGATTTGAGAAGTATTCTCAAAGACCTGGTTTGGGGAAAGAGTCAAAATATTTTCATAAGAGAATATTACAACATGAATGAGAAAAATCAAGAGAAAAATATTGGTTTATCAAAGTCTTATAAACATAGCCTTGTAAATCTAAACTAAAAACTAAGGCATCAAATTAGCCCATGAAAAAATAAAAAACCTCTACTTTAAGAACTTCAAACTATCTAATCAAAGGTTTGTACATTTTACTGAACTATTTGTATTAAAATTACTTCATGCATACACAATGATCTCCATCTTCATGAAGATTTTGCTTTACGAATCACAAATTTGGGAATTTGAAAGAAAAAATTATTTACTTCCTTGCATAAAAGACATGGGAGATAGGGAAGTTAGTTATAAGGGACATTCAAGAGGTCACTTGTTTTTTGAAAAGTGGTGTGCATATGACCAACTTGACCCTAATTGAATGAGAGAATCACTATGGTAGTTTATTTGTAGATCACAAGCCTCTGGCCATTGTACTTGTGTGATACTATTATATTAATTAATTTATTATATGATCATAATTATTTAATTATAAAATAATTACTATAATAATCAAATATTATATTATTATAATTATATTTATTATATTATAATTATAACAATTTAATTATGTTACATCAAGATTAATTAAATTAAATTAAATGATTAAAAATAATCAAAATATTATGTTATTTATATAAATTAATTAATTAAGATAAATAAAATAATTATAAAATAAAATAGATATCTTTTAATATCTTTTACCTAAATTTATCTAAAATAAACATACGTAACTTAAAAAATATATATATATTTTTATGATTATAATTGAAATAAAACTAGCATACATATATTAAATATTAATATATATATATAATACATAGAGAGTTATCATTCTCTAATTTTCTTTTTTGATTGATTTATCTTTGTGATAAAATCTTTGATTTCTCTTTGTGATCAAAAATATTATTTATTTATTTATTAATTCTTTTTGTTTCATCAAATCTCCTTGATTTGATTTTTTTGTTTCATCAAATCTCTTTTATTTTATTTTTTTTGTTTCATCAAATCTACTGTAGTTACACATGACTTCCACCTACCTATCATTTTAAATGTAGCTTCAAAAACTTTACATAGATTGTTGGATGCCACTATATTATTGTCTACAATACCTTAATTAATGGTCTCTACAAGGTGGGTAGTGAAGATGAAGCTCTCAGGTTACTAGATAAAATGAAACATGGTTACTACTCTCCAGATATTGTTACATGTGCCACCCTAATTGATGGTCTCTATAAAGTAGAAATAGTAGATGAAGCTCTAGGATTAGTAGCTAAAATGTTACAAGATGACCATTTTCTTAACACCTACACTTATACTAGTCTAATAGATTCCTTTTGCAAGGATGGAAAAATAGAAAAATCTTACATTTTGTTTGTACAAATGATGGAGTTTGGTCCTTTTCCCAATGAAGTGGCATTTAATGTAGTTATTGATGGATTGTGCAAATATGGTAGGATGGACAATGCTTGGGATTGTTTCCATGACATGTCCAAAAAGGGTTTACATACAGATGTAATTACTTATAGTTCTTTGATATGCAGCCTATGTGAATTACATAAGGTAGAAAAAGCTCAAAATTTGTTCAAAGAGATGCTAGGGAAAGGATGCTCCCCAAATGTTGTTTCCTAAAACATTCTAATTGGTGGTTTATGTCAAAGTAATAGGGAAAATCAAGCATTTACACTTCTTTCTGAGATGGAAAATAGGGGACATTTTCTTGATGTCATTACATTTAATACTTTGATATGTGCATTCTATAGAACAAGAGACACATACATGGTAGGAAAGATGTTAGAGTAGATGGAAACACATGATTTGAAACCTAATGAAGTGACATACAACACATTCATTGATGGTACATGTGCAAGGAAAGAGATCTTTCTAGAGAACATTCACTAATCAATAAGATACTAAATGAAGGCTTCACTCCTAATGCAATCACTTATAGCTATTTGATTGATTCCGAATACAAAATTGATGAAATAGATAAGGCGTTGAAGCATTTTTAAACATGAAAGTGGTTGGAATTGTCCTAGATATTGTAACCTATAATACGTTGGTTGCTTCTTTGTGTAAAGAAAAATAACTTGACATGAATTTCTCAATGTTGAATGAGATGAGAACAAAGGATTTAGTTCCAAATTTTGTAACATATGATATATTACTTCACACCTTCCACCAAAGACATGATTGTGAAAAAAAAAAATTGGTGATGGATCAAATGAAGAAAGAAGGTTGCACTCCAAGTGATGCAACTGTCTGGATACTTGACTGGTTGGTTGGAGTTGATCAAATGAAAAAAAAAAGACTTTGTAAATGATGATTCTTTTATTATTTCTAGGGCAGCATAGTTCTCATGCCTTGGTGAGTGCCAACCATATCAAAATAGTTATTGGATATATGTTTTCTCAATTTTGGAAATTGATATTTATGCATCCATTTCAGTGTTACTTATGTAGGGGAGACGACCACTATTTGAGCATGTTTCAATAGTTTTGATAGTAGTAGTTTATATAATCTCCAATAGTTTTGATAGTAGTTGTTTATATAATGTCCAATAGTTGTGATATGACTACCCATAATTAAAAAAAAGATATTCCTTTGATCTAAAAAGAAACCAATCATGTGATGTCATATCAACACTCAACTATCCATGATGTGAATAAACAAGTATTGGTCTCACTCTTTTTTTGGGCCTTTTTGGACACCTTGACAAAAAGCATGCTGATGTGGCCTTGAAACGAAAGTTATAAGCAAGACTTGTGAAGTAAGCTACTGTAAAATAATGGGAGTGATTTGAAATTTCCACATAGGATAATTAGAAGCACAAAGTTAGGGTGCACAACTACTGGGTCATCTCCCTTATAAAGCAATTTTGTGGAAGGATGAAAAAGTTATTTTGATAATGTTTGTTATAATTATAATTATGATGGTTTGGATTGAAGCATAATGGGATGGTTCATTCCTAGTATTGAAGATTAATTTTCAGCAATCTCAGAATTATAATTCATATATTGTATCTTTTTTTATAATTTTATAGATAGTATGAAATATTGTAGGGATTTTATATAATAAATGTAAACCTATAAAAAATAGTTGTAAGGGTGTTTGTTGCATTCAGGTCACTATTTTTGTTGATATCTCAAAATGAGTTATGACAATCCATTACTAGAAACTATCTATTAAACTTCTCTCAATATTTATCTTGTGCATGGTACTCTATGCTAACTTTGTAATCACATGTCTATCTTAAAGAGAACCAAATATAATATATGTAGCTAAATGATCTGACAATAGAAACTAGATCATGGCTAGATTATCTTTGTGCTTGTATTCTTCTAAACTGTGATTGACAAATCTGAGTGATTTTGGTATTTTATCTCTTCTAAAGTAGTATTCAAGTGTGTCCTTTCATATTACTTGAAACCTACTATATTTTCAATTGTCTAAAATTAACCAGTTAAATAAGGGATGTTTAAGCTATTACAATGTGAACTCTCTAAATATGGATGCACTTTTGACTTACAAGAATTCTACTTGATGCTTCTCGACTAGTAACTATTTTTGATAAAGGAAAAAATGGGTTTTACAGGGACCCAAAACCCCAATGTTTACAACATAAAATAGGAAATGAAAAAAAATTCTATGAATTAAACAAGCTACAAAAAAAGAAAAACCTTGAAAAAACAGCAGCTAACCAAAAAAATCCAGAAAGGACCACCAAAGAGCCAGCCGAAGCGTAAACCAAAAAACTAGTAGCAACTAATCTAGAGTATTCAGAACTTTCTCTGTCTCAGCCTCCAGATCCTTCGTATCCTGGACTCCCTTCTTGAAAGTTTGAATCATCTATGGCATGGGGGGTGCCTTCCTTTTCAGATTTTTCCTAGTTCTCTTCAAAATCCCTATGTCCTCTTCCTGGTTTCTATCTTTAACCTCTTCCAAATCAACAACCAAGGACCCCTGTTGAGCTTTATCCAGTTTTTTAGTCATTGTGTTGATAATGATAGCATTATGTCTTGACATTCTATTATTTTGTTTAGTAATTATCTTCACAACATTTTTTATTTTTTCAAAGTCAATTTCTATCCTTCTATCCTTACCCGCATTGTCCTAGATCTCCTTACTAGCAGTGTTTACATTATGCTCTTCATCCTTCTTGCATAACACAGAAACCTTTGCTTCCACTTCTTCCAATTTACTCTGGAGGGACCAGTTTTTTATTTTCAGGTCATTAATTTCATGAAAGACCCATTTTGACATTCTAAAGTGGTCCACGACATTATTCCTAGCTATGCCCAGAAAATTAGAAGTAGGTTCCCTATCAAGATTAAGGAAATTTTTAGTAGGTTCAGAGGCTCCAGGTGACCCAATTCCATCATCTCTATCGATTGACAGGATAGAAGAGGAAGAATTTTTATTTGCGCTGGGTTCCTCAGAATCAGGAGAATCTTGAGAGTACGAAACAAGGATTTTAATAGGGAAATTCTTTCTAGTGCCTTTGGCTTTGGGGGTAGAACTTCCAGGCTAAGAAGTAAGGTAGACTTTAACAGGCTGGGGATAACATACTTGGATTTTCTTGCCAGTCTGGACAATGGGAGGGTCTAGGATTGCCCTTACTGGACTCAAATTATGTATATTCCCCAAACAACTAGATTTTGTTTCATCATCCTCAGAAGCCGAAGAGGAATCCAAGTTAGCAAGGGCTGAATTTTTTTGGAAATGTTCAAAAATTAATCTTATCAGACCAATGTGTAATATCGGATATCTTTTAGGGTTTTTCTTATGGTCTTCTAAACTCTTTCTTAAGGAATAGAGTAAGCAGTAGCGGAGAGAAACCCTAACCTTATAGTGAAAATTATTGAGCAAGGAAAAATGATAGCTGTAGACCCTAGTGAACCATCCATCTAGGGTGAAATACTCCACAATGATGCAAAGAACTTTTCTCTAGAGAGATTTAATGGAGTCAGCCTCGAAGTAACTATTGGAAACTTTCACAAGTTTCAATATTTCCTTTTCTTTCTTCAATAATCTAACCACCACTTCATTAGAGAATTTCTTGTCCCAAAAAAATTTATGTCCTTCAGTGGACATACCAGTCACTTCAGTGATGAGATTTTGATCAAGCTTAACTTTCCTGTCAAAAAGGGTTATTTCACCATTGTTCCAATTCTTCTCAAAAAACTTTGTAGCTTCCTGATTAGACCCATGGAGTTTCTCCATAAAAGGGAGTAAACCCCCACTTTTAACTTTGTTCCACACTTTAGTGTTTCTTGTGTGCATCTTGAAGCTTTCCAGCTCAACTCATTTTCTTTCTCCTCCCATTTTAGCAAGCATGGTAATGCAGATAGAGACGAAATCTTGATGCAAAATGGTCTCACCAAGCCTATGAGCCCACAAAGCATGTTAAGCAAACTTACAAGACAAGCTAATTAGCTCGGCCCCATGCAATCTAATGATAGTGATGTACTTACCCCATTCTATTATCATGATTGAGGTGACACACATCTTTCCCATGTGACACATCATAGTTCAATAAGGCTCGAATAGCAACACCTAAATCACTGATATTCAACCATGTGCATTTTCCTTTACTTTTAACCCCTTCATTCGCAAAAAATTCCACCACAACATTGGCTTCTCTATAGGCATGGGATATCTTGACTAGTAATTGTTGAGTAGCTTTCTCATTAATATTTTGTTTGCTCCAGGTTTTCTTCTTTTTATTGACAAATGAATTAGGGATATAAGAATTTTAAAGTAAATTTCATTCCATTCTTCATCCTGAGACGAAACAAACATTTGGTCAATAGTTCTGCATTTTTTCTAACTCTAAATCTGTCAGTATCAATGTCTTCTATAGCTTAAAAAAGCTTAGTAGTGAAGGATATAGATAATGTCTAGAATCTAGAGAATTAGTCACGTCTAAGTTGATTCAGACATTCATACCTCATTTTTCTAATTCATTGAAGTGATTTTTTATTTCTTTTCCAGCATTAACTTGGTCTATTTTCTAAATTTGTGTTAATTTCAAAATGAAGAATGTGAATAGGTTCTCAATAGAGTGTCCATCTGAAAAGGGAAGAGATGATAGTTGCAACTCTATTTTGGGATTGTGGATATGGCTGTGAATTCAAATATAGAGTTATATCATGATATAAAAAAATAATAATCAAATAAGAAGAAAGAATAAGGAAAATACATAAACAAAACAAAATAGAAGATTAGAAAAATGAATTGCAAAAAATAGAATGTGAGTTGGAGTTATGGTGGATTTTAGAGGAATATGAGACACACAATAACAAGTGCCATGTAGTGGCTAGTACTTGCCTTAATAGTATTATAATTATTGTTTTTTAGATTTGATAAAAAATAAATGTAAGTTTTATTAATGTGAATTAAAAAAATGTAAGTTTTGTTAATTATAGTGTGTTAGTATTGTTAATTAGTTATTTTAATGACCTAACCCTAACCCTAACTCTAATTCTATCCCTAACCTTAACCCTACCCCTATCCCCAACTCTAACCCTAACAATAAATTTTAAACCATTATATTAACCCTAGACCTATCTCTAACCCTAACTATGATCGTAACACTATCCATAACTATAAACCTAATTTTTATCGCTAAATTTTAAACAAATAACATATTTAATAAATGTTATATTACAAATTATTATATATTAAATAAATTTTATAAATAAAATAAATATAATATATACTAAAAATTATTATAATTAGATATTACGTGTTGGCAATGTTTCTTCTCCTATTATTAATTTAAAATTGTTATATATTAACATGATTATTTATTACAAGTTTATTTTTAATATATATATTAAAAAATAAAATATATTAGACACAAGTGCAACTATATCTCTTCATTCAAATCAATAATTGTTAAATATTAATGAATTGATGATTATAGATGGTGTGATTTTTTAAAGTCCATGATTGATAGGGTAAACACTTATAGATTAAATGTATGCTATTTTGAATTGAGTTTCGGACCCCACACTAAATGATTCATTGTAGGAAGAGGATAAATGAAGAATATGATTGTAGAAATGACCTTAAGAATAGTTAAGTGGTGGGATAGGGTAGGGAGGGAAGAGATTGGAAAATGAAGTAAAAGTGAAAATAGATGAAAAAAATGAAGACATAATAGAAGAATGAATAATATAGTACAATATGATATAATACAAATAAATGGGTAAGAAAGGTTAAAGTTAAGTGTCTCAAACAATGAATAAATAAATCTAATCACCTTACCCTAACTCTATCTCAATGATTCATCATAAGAAGAGCATAATTAAGAAAATTATTGTAGAAATGACCTTAAGAAGAGCTAAGTGGTGAGAGAGGGTAGGGAGGCCCGAGGAGATTGAAAAAGAAGTAAAAGTGGAAATAGTAAAAAAATGATGAAGACATAATAGAAGAATGAATAATATAATAATATGATATAACACAAATAAATGGATCAAAAAAGGTTAAAGGTTAAAGGTTAAATGTCTCAAACAGTGAATAAATAACTCTAAGAGAATTATAAAGATGAATTATATAACAAAATGATTAAGGAACAATTACCAAAATTATTAAAAGAAATGAAGGAAAATATACTAAAACCTAAAACAATAATAATTTAACCAAATAAAAAAGCCCGAATGGGTAGTAGAGTTGGCTTGGACAGTGGGTTTGCTCCCCATTGGTCTTGGGTTCAACTCTACTTACTCCCACGTTTAAGAGGTGGGACTTCTTTCAGGCGGGGGATCTCACCCATAGGGGACTATTCTAGTCTTGCCCTATCTTGCCTCAGGTACCAAAGGCTAGGCCGTTGGGCTGGGTCGTGGGGAAACCCCTTTGTATCAAAAAACAAAAAACCTATCATATATATTAATACAAGTGTCACGTAGTCGCGAGTACTTGCCTTTGTAGTATTCTAATTAGAGATTTGTAGAGTTGGAATAAAAATAAATGTAAGTTTAATTTTAATGTGAATAAAATTAAATATATATTTTTTTAATTGTTGTATTTTAGCTTTGAATTTTGTATTTTGTGTTTTGTTTGATTAATAGTGTTGGTTTTTTTATATGTTTTGGTTATGTAATGTAAACATCTTGTTTGGTGTTAAATATTTGAAAATAAAATAAATTGGAATAAATGTTTATTGTTTGGTGTTATTTTTTTCAAAAAAATTAAAGTTAATACATTTGAATATTTATATAATGAACCCATTTATTGAGAGGAGGAAGTAGTTTATGAATTATTTGTACTATACATAATTACGACTAAGAATGTTGAAGTTGAATTTGTTCTTTAGAATACATATTTTCTAAACATTAAATAATCAAATAATTTATTATTAAAAATAATTCTTAGATTGATTCTAGTTTATTTTAAATTTGATAGTGAAATCTTCATATTATAGTTGAAGTTAAATATACTATTAATATAATAAATATATTATATTATAATTTAATATTAATAATTTATAAATTATATTGTATAAGCTAAGTAAATAGGTAGTATTATAATATTAATATATTTTAAAATATTGTTATAATTATTAATAGAGTGATTTACTATTATATTAATTATATTAATAGTAATAATATAATAATATTAATATTATAATTAACATAGTAGTCAATTAAGATAGTTTATTAATATATAAATATATATGAAAGGAGAACCTACAAAATAAAATAATATAAATATATAATATAAATTAATATAAACTGTTATATAGTATAAATTAATATATTATCTTACATACCTATATATTATAGGTTATATTTTTTTTTAAGAAACTATATATATATATATATATATAAATTAATATATGAAAAAATATTATTAATGGAAAGAAGGAGCATATATATAATCAAATTATACTATTCAATATTAAAAACATAGGGCGCTGATGCGAAAGTCTGTCATCCTCGAAGTCTGAGCAAAGGAGGCTTTCCAGGTGTGGTTTTTCCTGCGTAGCTTAGGAATTTATGAGCATTAATGTTTAATTTATCGTCATCCTCTTCTCTCTGCCACTCGGCAGAGGCCGTACCCCCTAACCCTCCCTCGGCGGCTCCCCTAACATTTATGGCATCTGACGCCGGTAGCCCTAACATTCTCAATTCTTCTCCTCTGCCGTCGAGACCCAAGACTTTCTCTGAGGCGGTGGCGAACGCGGGGGTCTCCATCGACGCGGGTGCGAGGTTTTCCATTGCTAACCCTAATGAAACCACCGAAGAAGGTAAGGATTGTGGGGTTGTTCCCACACCTCTCTCCATTTCTCCAAATCCCGAAATGCTTGCTGAAATTTGTAAGGAGAAAAATAGACTCAAAAATTCTGCAATTTTTTTCTCTGCTGTTGAGTTAGATAAATGTCCGCCAAGGAAATTTATGGATGATTGGTTTCATAATTTCTGGAATTTGAAGCTTGGATTCCATATATCATTCTGTAGACAGATTCAAAAAGGATTGTTTGTTATCTTTTTCACTTCCCATGAAACCCAAATGGAGATTCTCAAAAAACAATACTGGACCGTTGGAAATACCTCATTCCGCGCCATCGCGTGGTCGCCGGAAGCCATACATGAAGAAGTTCTCACACTTTCGGCCCCGCGTTGGATTGTGATCAAACAGATTCCGCCTTTCCTATGGCGGTTCCTCCCGCAATTGCTTGAACCGCTCGGTAAGGTCATTCGCATGGATGATACTGTGCGACTGGTTCCTCACATGGATGCTAGAGTTCTCATTTCTCTGAACCCGAGCTTTGAAATTCCCCCCGAAATCAATATCTGCCTTTCTGATGACAAATATGTGTGCCCCGTCGATATTCTAGGGGGTCTAAATGCTTGCTTTCTGTGCAGAAGGGAAGGGCATATAAGGAGGGATTGCCCTATCATAAAGAAGAAACCCGTGCCCTCCAAACCCCCGCACCCCCGCAGTTCGCCAGCCGCTGGGAACCCTAACCCAGAAAAGTTAGTGGAGATTGCCCCTCCGTCAGAGCCGTCCGCAAAGTTCGTCCCCCCTTTTGAGTCCTGTAACACATCCACCGCCTTTGCCGCCCCTCATTCTGAACTCCATGGTGACCCCTGCCCTCCCGTGGATAAAGCCCCTAGCGCTGTTTTCACTACGGTTGCAAAAAACTCTAATAAGAGATGCCGAAGGGTTAATAAGCAGTCTAATTCAGAAACTGAAGGATCTCGGCCCCTTTGCTCTCAGTCCTACCCTGTCACCGTCAACCCCGTTGTGCCCGAACCTAAAGAACCGCTCCCCAGCTCCACACCTTCAAGCTCGGATATGATGGAATGTTTTCTCAGATGCCAGGACTTGGCCCCTTCCACAAGATTCCCTCCTAAAGTGTTTCGTGAGCTTGGTGATGATTGTCTGCTTGAGATCATCCCGGCAAAAAAATTTTCCGAGGCTTCGTCCTCTCTCATCCAGAAGCACTTTGTTGACCTGGAGTACATTTCCCATGAGGACTCTGAGTATGACGTTGAGGGGAGAGATGTTCTTCCCATGACCAAGTGGAGGGGGAGACGATTAGGCTCCGAAAACAAGAACCCTTCAAAAAGAAAATCGGGTGAATCCCAGGGCATTACGGTGGCTTCTTTGGCAAGCACAGCTGAACTCAGGGCTCCCTCCTCAATTACTCCCCAATGAATTGTATTTCTTGGAATATCCGGGGGTTTGAATCTCCTGATAGAAAGTGGATCATAAAACGGTTACTTGACTCCTGTAACTTGTTGGATTTCCTCATGTTACAAGAAATTAAGGCCACTGAGTACATGTTGGAAGGAAATCTCAATTTTCTTTGGAGAGATGCTATTAAACTTTTTACCAACCACCCTAGAGGTAGGGGGGGTGTTGCCCTTCTGATTAACAACAAGTGGGCCAAATTTATCACTGGCAATGGTTCCTCCCCCTGCAACAGGGCGGTTTGGGTTACTCTCAATGTCAATAATCGTGATTTTGGCATTTGTTCTGTTTATGCCCCGAATGATTGCAAGGAGAGAGCCTATCTCTGGGATTGGTTAGCCGTTCTCCCTAATATTCCCTGGTTTGTTGGGGGGGACTTCAATATGATTGAGTCTCAGGATGACAAACTTGGTGGCCAGCCGTTTGTCTGGAAAGAGGCTGAAAAAATGAAATGGTGCAAGATGTTAAACTCCAAACAGTTATTTGATCCTTTATCCGGTGTTAAGGACTCCCACCCCGGGCTATGGCACACTTGGTGTAATTTCCAGCAGCCCCCTTTTAGGATTTATTCCAGGTTGGACCGCTTCTATGCCAGCAAGAATTTTTTCTCTTTCCTCCCTGATAATCTTGGGCGTACGGTCCTGGTTACCCCCACCTCTCTCTCCGATCACCATCCTATCTTGGCTTGCTTCAGGATCAATAGCTCCCCTCACCCTTGCGAAAGACCCCACCCAAAATTCTTTCTTAATACTAAGCTGCTCAGTGATAAAGATACCCTTTGCGCTATCTGTATCATTAGCATCCTTAACAGGAAAAGTTTCCCTGATTTGTCCCACCTTGATAGATGGAACCTGAATCTGCTTTCCTGGCAGAATCTCTTGCGGACCATAGGACAAAAAAGGTCTAAAGACTTTAGGTATGTGGAAAAGAAACTTTCCTCTAAGCTGCAAACTGCCGAAATGAATATCCAGGCCAACCCTGCTGACTGTGAGCTTATTTACCAAGTGGTGAAGGCTAAAGATGCCCTTAGGAAACATCAACAGGTCAAGGTCAAGGGTGCCATGGTCAGATCCCGTGTGCACTGGATTTTATGTGGGGACAGAGGTTCCAAATTCTTCTTCAATCTCATCAAACAAAAGCATTCTAATGAGAACATTGAAAGACTTGTTGTTGACAATATTGAAATCAACGATCCGGATAACATCCAAAAGGCCTTTGCCAATTTTTATTGCAACCTTTTCACCTCTGAGGATTCGGAGGAGGCGGTCCTCTTGAGAGACCAAATCCGTTCCCTCATTCCCAATAAGATCTCCTTGATAGAAGCTAATCTTCTGTCCAAAGAGATCACTATTGATGAAATTGGAAATGTCATTAAGGAGCTTAATAATGACAAGGCCCCTGGCCCGGACGGGCTTCCCGTTGAGTTTTACAAAGCCAATATAGATTGGATTTGTAATGACCTGCTGGAGATTTACTCTGAGGCCATAGCTACTGGTTCTTTGGGTTCCTCCATTAACAGGGGAATTATCAAGCTGCTCCCCAAGGATGGGGACAAAGCTCTTATCAAGAACTGGAGACCTATCACTCTCCTTAATGTTTCCTATAAAATTTTTGCCAAAATTCTGGCCCTCAGGATCAAGAATATTTTGCCCAAGTTTGTGTGCCCTACCCAAACGGGTTTTATAAAAGGAAGATATATCTTGGAGAACTTGATTACCGGTTGGGAAGCCATGAATTGGGCCCATGTTTCTAAACAAGATTCTGTCATGTTCCTTCTGGACTTTGAGAAAGCGTATGACAGAGTGGAATGGAAGTTCATTTCCATGATGCTCGAAGATTTTGGTTTCCCCAGTACTTTCTGCAGTTATGTGAAAATCCTCTTCAAAGACGCCTTCGCGCAAGTCGATGTGAATGGTTTCCTTACTGAGTCTTTTCCTCTTGAGAGATCCATCAGACAGGGGTGCCCCTTGGCCCCTGCCCTGTTTGTGATAGCGTCTGAAGCCCTCTTTTACATCCTTAGAGACAATTTTGTCTCCCCGGCTGTCAAAGGCATTTCTCTCCCTGATGACAGTGAGCTCATCAACTGCCAGTTCGCTGACGACACAGCGATCTTTCTTGAAGCTACGGCTGATAACTTCGAAGCCCTCAGCCACAAGCTCAACATTTTATGCAAAATCTCGGGTGCTCACCTTTCCCACCTTAAGTCTGTGTGCCTTGGATGGGTTGAGCAGCCGCCCAACTGGTTCAAAAACTACAATTTTCAATGGGGTGGCCCTAACAAGATTGTGAGATATCTTGGTATTCCCTTCTCCATCGACCCTTCACTTAAAGACATGTGGTTCTGGGTCAAAGACAAGATTGGCAAGAAGCTCCATAAGTGGCATAACAGGGCCCTGTCGCTGGCCGGCAGAGTGCAGGTTTGCCAGAAAATTCTGTCTTCTTATAATATTTATTTCTCCTCTGCTTGGATGTTCAGTAACTATCAAATCTATGAGATCCAGAAAGATATTAGGAGGTTTCTCTGGTCTGATGGCAAAGGCAAAAATAAAATGCATGCGGTTAAATGGGATTGGTGCCACGCCAACAAACTCCTTGGGGGGCTTGGTCTGAAGGATCTTAAGCTTCAGGGTATTGCGCTGGCCGCTAAGTGGATCTTTCACTCCCTTGATGGTGATGATCCCTGGAAGGTCTTGGTTAGAAACAACATAGAGAGGGGCATCCCCAAGAAAGCCAAGTCTTGGAAGAATCTTCCCTTCAATGATCTTGTCCTTGGTGATTTTCCCGTGATTGTGCAAGGATCTGCTGTCTTTAGATCCATCTGGAAAGCTTGGAATTATGTGAAACGTTTTATATCTAACAGATCCTTCCATGATAATGACCATCTTTATGGTGAAAGGTCCATTTGGTGGAACCTGAGCTACTCTGGCAAGCCCCTCGCCCTCTCTCAGGGCTGCTCTGCTAGGCAGTGGAGTAGCAAAGGCATCACCCAATTGGCTGACCTTTTTGAGCATGACAGATTAATTGATTGGGAGGCTCTCAGCAGCAAGTTTGACCTGCCCGCTTCCCAGAAGAAGACTTACAATCTGATCTGCAAGGCCACCAGTAATCTCCCGACCTCCTGTCATGTGGACTCCCACAGGTTTTTATGCATCAAATGGCCTGATGGGACCGTTCTTAACAAAATCAAAGCTAAAAACATCTACAACACTATTGGGCACTCTGAGGCCGTTATAGACCACATTAACAAAGTCTGGTACTTATCTCTTAATACCCGTGCGTGGAAGAACATATTTGACATTCTGTGGAAAGGGCCTATTGAACCCAAGATTAAATGTTTTAACTGGCTGGTCATTCTTGATAGACTCCCTATCAGAAAAGATCCCCTTGGTACTGATATTTGTCCCATGTGCAGGTTACCTGAAACTGGTAGACACATTCTTTTGGACTGCATGTTTGCTAAAGAGATTTGGCATTTATTTGGCATTTTGTATCCTTCTTTTATTAACAGCTTTGAGATTATTACCGGATATATTGTTGGTTTGAAAAAAGATACTAATTTATTTTGGAAAATCCTCTCCTCTGTGATTTTGTGGCAAATCTGGAAGTGTAGAAATGAAGAGAGGTTTCAGAATAATCCCAGAATTCTTACTGAGTCTTTTCGAAAACTCATCTACCTTAAAATCTTTTTGCAGGTCCGCACCACCATGTTGATTGAAAAAGAGAAGCTCAAGAGGTTCCTCAAGAATGGCTCCGCCACGTTCTTCATTTACGAGATGCAAGGTGGCTTTGCCTGGCGGCAAACTATGGACGATCTGCAGCTTTTTGAGAAAACGTGCAAGATCCTGATCCAAGAAGTGAAGAACAACAGGAAAGTCAATAAGGAGCAGGTCCTCATGTTGGCCCAGATTCAGGAAACCAAACACATCGTTTGGATGGAAGGCGCCTTGGGCTGGGTGGCTTGGGTTGATACCATCGATGACACCGTTCCCTAGTATTTGCTATGTTCTGTAACAGCTTATATCTGTACTGTGCGTAGTTGTATATATATTTTTTATTGCTGTTCTCTGGTGCTCTTGATGTGAGGCTTGGCCTCCCTTGAGCCTTACTCTTCGGTGCTCCCTCGGGGCCTTTGTTTTTGATCTCTCTATATATAATACAAAAAAATATTAAAAACATAGATAAAGATATTAGTTTAATGGAAGGAATAATATATATATATATATATATATATATATTAGTTTAATAGTGTGAATCCAAATCTCTATAAAATAGTTAATTGATTTTTGTAAGATTTTCTTTAATAAAAAATAGCAATTACATACATAGAAAAATCATTCTTAAAAAAAGTCAAAATAAATAACATTTATTTATTTTAGAAATATTTAATGAAATGATTTTATAAAGCAAAAAATGAAAAATCAAATTCCTTAAAAAAATGTTTAATTTTCTTTATTGGCCAATAACACACAAAACTTTTTTAACCAATCATATGCACAAAAATAATTTTTATAATTTATAAAGTTAAATATTTTACAAAACTTTACAAAATTGAATTTTATTTTATTTTTTGTTTAAATATTGTTTTTGATTGGTTGAAAACTAAATTATTAATAACTAGTTAACTAAAAAAATCCAAACTCATTACAATAGTACTATGCCTAAGGCAAGTACTAATAAGAAGGTAAAGAAAAATAAATCTACTAAAAGAATTGAAGAGTTATAGAAGGTGAAAAATAAATGTAGGGATAAATACTCACCTATGAATAGGAGTTATTTTTAGAGTAAATTCATATAGTCAAGGGTTAGAAAAGGGATATAATTGTTCAAATAGGGAATGATTCAATCTCTTGAAAAGTTTGAAAAATTATTAGTGGATCAAAGACCCTTAAATATGATATTCCAAGAGTTTTAGAGGGTAGATATAGATGAATAAGATGAAGATAAAGAATATGATTGGGATGTAATTGTTGAGTTGTGGTACTCTAAAGAAGGGGAAGGTATTGAATATTCCAATACAATTGGAGAAGACTTAGAATACTATAATGAAGAGTAATGCAACCTATTACACAAGGTGATCCGTGATGTAGTAGTGGAAGCAATCTATATTAGACAAGAAAATACAACAAAGATGGAGATATTTGAGAGCCCCATTTATGATGAAGCCCTATTGGTTTTAGAGAACACAACTATTCAAAAGTACCTAGAGGAACTTCTATAGAATTTCATTATTAATGAAAAGGGAGTAGAAGATCATTAGTTTTTTGGAAAAGGAATGAGTGACTAAAGGAAGAAGAAAAAATAAAAACATTTTTTTTTTGTGTATCAAAGGAGGACAATGCAAATAAGGAGTTGTCTTATGAATGGCATCATGTAAAAATGGAGATCTTTCATAGAAAATGAATTGTAAAGCATGCCTAAATGGCACAATGCACAAAATAAGGAAACTCATATGAAATTTTTTGTTTCTAATGGTTTATGTGCAAGTCTATAATGTCGTAAATTTTGCACAAAGGGTAAAAACACAACCACCAATTTTTTTTGAACCAAGCTACAAAAATGCTAACAAAAGATACTAACGATTGATAACCGAGCACTAGAAAGGTTGTATACTACACACATCGAGGAATGTTGCTCGTACAACATCCCCATCAATGTGCCACTCGAGAGCGAGTCAATGATATTCATACACACACCCTTCAACGAAGGATGGGATGATTAAATACGTAGGTTAAGGTCATTTTAGGTTTCAAATAAGTGCTATGGCTAGTAGAGGCAAACTCACCTTGACAGCATGCTCCATCATATCATGGAAGGAGCATTAATCCATCGAAAGATTAACTAACTTTGTTGATAAGGTTTTTTTTTTTTTGGTCACTAACCTTAATGATATTGTCGTTATATTGTTGCAGTGTCAATGCTATAGTAAACCAATTGTTCATAACCACGTTAATGTAAATGTAGTTCATATGCGATTCTTGATTCTTAATTTACTTAACCTAAATAAGTTTTATTTAAGAATTAATTATCTTATTGATAATTCCATTGAATTATTCTTATATATTATTATTTTTTTTAAAAAGGAAATGATAGTTTAATAATTAAATAACTAAGATATTAGAAAATAATAAAATAACCAAATAAAATAAATATCACAACTTAAAATGTATTATATAAACTCATCGTGATAAAGAAAGAAAACTATTAATATACATATATTTTCTGGGCTTTACTTTATAAATACCATATTAAAATAATGAAAATCTAAGTCTTTAAGAATCCTTATAAAATTCTAAATTTAAAGAGATTTACGATTCCTTTTCTTTCTTAAAGCTTAAGAGCTTATTAAAATGGTATATCACAATGAGAGTAACTTTTTAAAGGACTTATTTTTATTCAGAAGAGTATATTTTAATGGGGAAAGCTTTTTAAGATTGCATTTTTTTAATGCGAATAGCTTTTAAGGTTGTTACTTCCTCTTAAATTGTAAATGCAATACCAAGCTTGGACTCCATTAACGCTTGAATCATTGGAGCCAGGATTATGAATTGGGATAGCTGCATATTTATTACTGGCGACTAAATTAAATAAGGACGTAAACATGAACTATGCTATGTTGATAAAACCGTTAAGGTTAAAATAAAGAGCGTACAAAGTAGGCACACTCGTTTATAGCGGCGGTTATACAAATAGAGTTTATTGTGATTATAGCTATTTACTATCTTTTAACTGCAATAACATTAATCTGTATTATTTGGACCACTATGGGGAATCTATATTCGCCTTGTTTATAATGTGAATGATAATATAGATTAATGAAATTTATGTTAGTGATTAATTATGCCTAATGCCTTAGATCCTAATATTTATAGACTTAGAATACAAATTAATCACAGAAATTAAAAGCTGTTGAAAGATGCAACTAACTGTAAACTCAGAGTTTGAAAGAAGAATCTCACAAGGCTAGGAAAACATAGCCAATTTCACAGATACAACACATTAAACTTTTCCAGTGCAAGGATATACATTAAATTTTGGAGGCGCCATCCTACAGCTAATACTATTTGAGGAAACTAAATAACGCACAGAACACAGATGTACGTGGTTCGGCCGTAGCCTACGACCACTGGAGAAGGGAGAGAGGATATTGTATTCACGATTGTATGTCAAGAGATTACAAAAGCTCTACATATAGAGATACATCAGCCTTAATTAGAAGAAGGCATAGATTAAGACGAATCCAGATGAATCCCACAAAGTATGCATTCTCCAGAAATAGCACTCAACGGATAGGAACAAATCCCGTAAATCTCTCTTCTCCAACACTCCCCCTCAAGTTGGTGCGAAAATGTCAATAGAGCCCAACTTGGACAATATTTCTTGAAACTTGAGAGCTGGAAGACCTTTTGTAAATATATCCGCCAATTGCTGATTTGTAGGGACAAAGGTTGTGCGGATGACATTGGCTTGCACATTCTCTCTAACAAAATGACAGTCGACTTCAATATGTTTGGTGCACTCATGAAACACTGGATTGGAAGCAATATGCATAGCAGCCTGATTATCACATAATAATTGAGTTGGTAGGGATGAACCATATCCAAGGTCCTGCAACAGAGCGCGAAGCCATATAATTTCACTGGCAGTTGATGCCATTGCTCTATATTCTGCTTCAACACTTGAATGAGCAACAACACTCTGTTTTTTACTTTTCCATGTGACCAAGTTACCTCCAACAAAAGTACAATAGCCAGTTGTAGACCGTCGATCAATGGGAGATCCTGCCCAATCGGCATCAGTATAGGCAGTAATAGAATTATGGCTAGTCTTACGCATCCATATACCTCTGCCTGGAGACCCTTTCAGATACTGTAAAATTCTGGTAACAGCATGCATATGTTGAGCCTTGGGAGCATGCATGAAACGACTTACCAGACTAACTGCATAAGAAAGGTCAGGTCGAGTAATGGTTAAATAGATTAACCTACCAACCAGCCTTTGAAACTGACCAATATCAGACAACAATGCACCAGTATCATCCAATTTTCCTCCGCTATCTGTTGGCTTATCTGATGGTTTGATTCCAAATTTACCAGTTTCTTGTAACAAATCCAGCACATACTTTCGTTGATTAAGAAAGATGTCATTTTTTGAGTAGGCAACTTCTAATCCTAGAAAGTACTTCAAAGTGCCCAAATCTTTAATGGAAAATCTATTGTGTAGCAGAAGTTTTAGCTTAGAAATTGCATTTTGATCATCACCAGTAATGACTATATCATCAACATAAATCAGCACAACAACAATACCGGAGTTACTTCTCTTAACAAACAGAGAAGGATCTGCATTACTTCGTTTCAGCCCATTCAGCATAAGGACAGAGCTAAGCTTAGCATACCAAGCCCGTGGAGACTGTTTAAGCCCGTAGATTGCCTTTTTTAACTTACACACTAAACCAAACGTGGCCTCTTGCGGATGCCCAGGTGGTATGCTCATGTAAACTTCTTCTTTAAGATCACCATGCAAGAAAGCATTTTTGACATCCATTTGAAACAATTTCCAATCTTGATTGACGGCAAGGGAAATGAGGACCCGGAATGTGTTCATCTTTGCAACAGGCGCAAAAGTTTCCTGGTAATCTATGCCATATGTTTGTGTGAATCCTCTAGCAACAAGTCTGGCCTTATGTCGTTCTAAGGAACCATCACTGTTGTATTTATTTTTGTACACCCAACGACATCCGACAGTTTTCCTTCCTGGAGGTAGCTTAACAATCTCCCATGTGTTATTGTCATCTAGAGCTTGTAGCTCGTCTTGCATAGACTTCCTCCAGACTGCAATGGAGTTAGCTTCTCTAAAAGTTTGAGGTTCTTGATTATGATTAACTGTACTCAAGAAGGCTAGGTGAGACTGAGAAATATTATTATAAGACAGGTGTTCCTGTATAGGATAAGATGTAGCATGATAAGTGAAGAAATCTTTCATTCGCTCTGGAGGACGAGTTGCTCTACTCGATCTTCGAGTAGCTTGAGGAGATGTGGGGATTGGTGTAGCTTCAGGAACTTCTGCATCATGATCAGGAACAACATCCTCATTGGTAATGGTAGGAAGCGGAACCGAGTGAGACACAGACTCCCCCTGTGACCGACTCCCAGATTCAACACAAGCCTTAAAAAAGGATTCAGACTCCACAAAATGGACATCACATGAAACAACAATTTTATGAGTGACTAGATCATAACATATGTACCCTTTCTTAGTGGAAGAATACCCAAAAAATGCACACCGAGTAGAGCGAGCTTCTAACTTATCTCTGTGTATTGCTTGCTGGTGCACATAATAGACACATTCGAATACCATCAAGTGTGAGATGTCAGGTGTCTTATTTTTGAGTATCTCCAATGGTGACTTGAACTGAATAACACGGCTGGGAAGACGGTTGATCAAATATGCAGCGGTTAATACACCATGAGACCAATATTGTTTTGGGACCTTTGTTTGAAACATAAGGGCCCGTGCGGTTTCCAGGATGTGTCAATTCTTTCTTTCGGCCACCCCATTCTGTTGTGGAGTTCCGACACAACTTGTTTGATGAATAATGCCTTGGCTTTGAAGATATTCTGAAAAAGATCCTTTAACATATTCGGTACCATTATCAGACCTAAAAGTTTTAATTTTAGCACCAAACTGATTAAATACCATAGTATGAAAATCTTTGAAGACAAAAGTCACTTCAGTTTTTGATTTTAACAAGTATAACCAGGTAGCACGAGAAAAATCATCAATGAATAACTGTAAACTCGAAGTTTGAAAGAAGAATCTCACAAGGCTAGGAAAACATAGCCAATTTCACAGATACAACACATTAAACTTTGCCAGTGCAAGGATATACATTAAATTTTGGAGGCGCCATCCTATAGCTAATACTATTATTTTAAATCTTCTCTTTTATTTTATATTTATTGTCCCACCAAAAAGTGGATACGCTAAAGGAATAAATAAATATATTTGGAACATACAGGCAGTTTTAACACACATGCAGTAAACGATGAAAGGGTTTGTCTTAAATGCAACATAAAGGAAGAGGATTAACCACTAAAATGAGGACCCAGATTTCAATGTGAAGACTTTTTCGGCTGCAGCAAGAGGCGATGAATAATGGCTTGGCATTTATTAACAAAATCATCTGTTTGGTTTATACACTGGCAATGATGGACGCTGCCATCAACAGTTAATACTGACGAGATTTATTTCCTTTTTTAGTCTTATTACCAATGCTACCCACTCGTGGAGAGTGCAGTAATGGCACCAATACACAATGATACGTTAATGCCAACTATCAATATGGCACTGAGAGAGGTGAGGTGAGTACCTAGTATATATTTTAGTAGTGGTAGTAGATATAAATAATAATTAGGTAACTGACCATGCTGGAGAAGCGCCCAAACTGAAAGTGGTAACTACACGAATGACTGGCTGCCAATATAAAACTATGCATACACATTAAGTCAAGGCAGCTACACCAATAAATCCAGACCTGACAATGTAAATCCCGGAATACTCGATACCATAGATCTCATGCACAGGACAACAAAAGGTAGTTTGTAACATAAATTGGTTAGCTTACGTATTTTATGTTTTTGAACAACGGAAGGATCTGGGTGCATGAGGTTTCCATAAAGGAAACAAATATCATGACCGATTAGCTATCTCTTGGTACCCTATATTTTTTTGTCAGCAGTGTGATGAACCCTTCACAGCTTAATGTGTTGAACACACGCCAATGTACATAGGTTGCAGGTTCACTGTTTTATGACCATTATTACTTTTAGTTGGGAGCACTCGTAGGGGCACCATGCCTGGCGTTGATTTCTTTTTCTCTTCTTGTTTTTCTTTTTTTTTCTTTTGGTCTAGCCATGATATAATGCTTATATGTAGGATGAAGAGATACACTTTTTGAACTATATTTCCTTGTTTGTTGGTCTCCCCTTTTTTAATAACTTTCTAAAATTGTATTTACCAACTACGTTGAATTCTGTTAACAGAAATAGGCACAGTTACAGGAAAATAAAGGTTTTTACGGCAGAAATAAAAATGCGGGTGGTTGAGAGATGCAACTGAGTGGAGTATTATCACCGAGCTATTATATAGCAAATAAGTAAAATGATACATGGAACAGAAGGACAAAGAATAGAATTCCATTACCTAAACTGAGTGTTTCCACATCACTTTGCTCTATATAAGAGAACATAATTCCATTGTCTTTATCTAATGCTTCTATGCTTATCTGAAATGTTTATATCGTTTCAACAGCGTAACTATTATTGGAACAAACAGAGAAATAAATTTTATACTATATACTTCCCAGCAATAAATCTCTTCTTTCTAACTGCATGCAATAACAATATTTTGTTTCCGTTGCAAATACCAAGAAGCTTTCTCTTTCTTTTCACACAAAATGCAAAATGCTAGTATACGTGCTGAAACATAGAGGATAGTCATAACAGTTTTCTTTTATTGTCAGAACCTTCTTACAACTATGAAATTTGAACACAAGTTCAGACTAAATGCAAACAAGGTTACAAATTGCATCAGATACAATCAGAAAATATGAACATATCATTCTTTGTAGTAATTTTCTCTACTCAGCATAGACTAATGATTCTATCCCTTTTTGAAAATGGATTGATTAGTTACAAGATTTTTATGACAGCCTTTCAAACTTTTAACATTTCACCCGAATAGGACATAGCTCTCTTGGAATGACAGCACCATTATTATCTACCAAGCACCTAGATGCTTCCAATCTTGCAAGTTTTCTTTCAAATCTTCAACCCTACACAAAACACATAACTTTTTCTATAGGCCAATGGGGAGTGCTCACCTCCCAACCTTGGGTTGGAAAACCAACCACCCCCAAGCTAGGAGGTAACCAAGATACCGGGTACACACAACAATAGAATAAACAACCATTTCCCACTACAATGCACAAGCAAAATACTCCCAACCAAGATTCACACATTTACTTAGGGATTCTTTATGAATCCAAGGATGGGGATAGAGGTGGACAACACTTCCATATGGGGAGACCTATTAGCAAGTAGAAATAACCAACAACACAATTATTTTTTTTCTCCAATCCACCCATTCAATAAAGCTCTTCATATCATACATCCTCCATACAACAATCTTCCCAAAACACCATACTATCATGAAACAATTTTGGGTACTCGTACCCTTTTTTGTGCCTCTCCTTCTCAAAGGAGGAACAATCTCCCCATAGAGGTTCCTACACATTCCTATCCCCCACAAGGATTCTCTTCCCACATTGGGTGAGTTTATCCTATACAACCCCAACCAACACAAGGAAATGCAAAGACATGTAAATGGACAACAACCCATATAGCTCATATTCTCAAACTTGCATACAAAGAGGTAAAAGAAGAGAAAAGAAAACATACATAAAGATAGAGTAAGACCTACCTCAAATCCAAGCCAACAATGAGAGAGGGTTGAAGATGAGCTCCAAATCTCTACTCCTTCAAGACCAAGCAAAATTTTCCTTCCTCCAAGCAATCCAAACACCAAGCCCAAAAGAAGAACCCTTTCCTTTCCTTTCCAAAGGATTCAAATAGGAGTCAAGGGTTAGAAACCCTTGGAGGAGAGTGTGACACATGTCAACCTCCTATTCACTCCCATGGACACACCTCCCCACAAGTTCTCACACATGTGTGAGAACTCTTGGGGAAGTGAAAGGCCAAAGAGTGTTCAACACTCAACAAGGTTTTCAAATCTCATAAATGAGATTTTGGAGCCAACACTCCAATCCCATCCCCAAAATCCGTCACCCTTCTTGATGGCTAATTAAGAAGGGTCACAACTTGCAATTTTGACAAGTTATGGGTTTGATTTGACCCTAACCCATAGGTGACTATCCTAGGGGTTAATTGAGGGCCAATTAACCCAATTTAAGGACTAATTAAACCTTTGAAAACCCTCAAAAGAGAAATTGAAATTTTAACATAATAAAATAATTCCAACATGCCCCAAAACCCTCAACAAAAGTTTGATTGACCTTAAAAACATAATCTCAAGATTCAACATTAAATATTTTCAATCACAAATTAAAATACAACACAAGAGGCTATGGTCCATTCTTCATCGACCATAGTGGCTTCACTAGGCTGACACAATCGGGTACCCTTGGATACCTCCAATCCCATTGGCCATGGGTGTGTACCTACACACTCAATTTCCACATGTCAAAATATCCAATGCATGATAATCAATAATTAAATCATAAATTCATATGCATATATTTAGCACAATCTAACTCTGAATCAATAAATTCAATATCTATAATCATTCTTCCTCTAGCAATAACATATTTTATCAATTCATGTATCATGGCATAATAAAGAAATCACATCATCACTAAATTAAATTTAGCATCCTATCAATTCCATCTCATTTTAAAACAATTGTCCATTTCAATCATGATAACCAAATCATATGAGCATATCAATAAAGGAAGCATAATGTGCATATAATCATCATAGCATCATAAGCATAAAACAAGCATAACATCAAGTGTCAATGATCATCCAAAATAGTCCAAAACACATAGAGTATCATCATGATCGAATCAAAAGATAGCCAAATGGTGTATCAAATGGTAGGCCTCACATCGTCCAATTGAAAATGGTACAAGTGATGAAAAGAGACATAATGATTTATAGTAAAGGAGGACCATTAATCTTTGAAGGAGCTAGGAAAGAGAAAGATAAATGGGCAGAGGACAAGGATCTCTAATTCAACAAGAGGTTAGATATAAAAAAGAAAAATGTGATGATACATGTAGAGGTATCTTATTTGGTGGAAGTGAACATCATGGATTGGTTCTTCAAGAAAAAATGATGGTTCTACCATATAACCCAAACTCTGAATTAGATGTTTGATGCAATGCCATCTTGAAATAGAAACATACACCACCAAAAGAATTGTAATAGTTGATTTCTTAAGTTTCTTTATGTATTAAATTTCTTAAAGCTTGTTTCCAAATAAATTATCTTTGAACTAGGAGGTTCAAATTTTTGAAAGAATGAGAGAATGATGTAAACCAATTCCTTAAAATCAAGAGGCATGTCAAACTATAATTGCTAATTTTAGAATTAGTGTGTAATGTCTTAGTATTTTCAAGAACAAATGTTATGTGAATTATTAGGGGATAAGGGACTATAAAAGTGGTTGTTAGATAAGTGAAAATATACTTGGATGAAGGGAAGGTCAAATTGAAACCCAAAAAGAGTATTTGTGTATGAATTTCGATTTAAAACATAATTTATTTGTTATATTTGGTGTATTTTGAATGTTCTCTATTGAGTTTATAGAGTTATAGTTTTGTGTGTTTAACTCTAGGATTAGGTTAGAACTGAGTAGTTTGAAAACCTTTTTTTAACAGGTGCTTTTATGTGTTTGCATCACAGAGTTAAAGCAGTAGTTTCAATAAATTGAGAGACAATTTAAAAATAAAATTTGTCATAGGTATGAGGAAGAAAATCAAGTGGAAAATTGGCTTGAAAATGTGATAGTTGATAAATAAAATAAGATAAATAAATAAAATAATTATAAAATAAAATACATATCTATTTAAGTCGAGATGCTTATTACACTCGCATAATAGATTGCAAAATTTGTGTACATTTTTATTCTTTGCATTTAATTTGATTTCCAAATGAGATTACATTCAAAGATGTTTCTACATAAAATCAAAAAGCATATATAGAAGAAAAGATGAAAATGCAACTCTTATTTAAATTAAAGAGATTTAAATAAAAAAATTTCCTATGTAAATGAAATGATTTGCATGTAATTTAAAGAGGAAATTTTTTTTGAAAATGAAGGTAATATTGTAGCTTAAAACTTGTAAAACTATGAGACTTTAGATTAATTAAGTTTTCTTTGTCACAATTCTATGTATAATTATTTGTTTAGATCAATTTTACCAATTGTAAAAAGAGACAGAAGATTGCAGAAGAATGAGACAAGAAGATAGAAGTGACATAAAATATACATGGAGAAAACCTTTCAGGAAAACTTCGCCACTAGAATCAATAGTGTTTGTATTATTTAACCTTATAACAAGATTACAATAATACTGTATCAATCCTTGATTGATATGCTTCCTTACCTTCAAAAATCCTTCTTCACAACCTACAAATAAACTCTCATAGAACTCTCATCCACTTGTTGCAATTAATAGACAAATATGAGAATATAAAAACTCATAAGAGTTGTACAAGACAAGAGCATAGATCTCCTCACAAAAATCTATGCCTAGATTGGGCAAGTAGAGTTCCACAATGTAATATGAAGTTAAACCAAAGTCTTCCTCAATTTAGGTGCCCCAAGCTAAACACTTAACTGAACATTGGTCAAGAAAATATCTTGCAAGCTTCTCCTCAAATTTGAATGGGCCCACTTGACTAAGCCTTGTAAGTATCTTCTCATGCAAAAGGTGTTAACTAAAAGATGCCAACTTGGGTGCCCAAGGTGGGTCCAAGTCAATCTTAGTTAACTGAAACATATCTCTCCACCAATTCATGCAAACATTATTCATGATTGATCATCCCCACTTAACTAAATGTATCCACCTATTATCTATCATGCAACTAAATTCATTAGTCATGCAACTTAAGTCAACTAGCATTCAACTAAAACTAACTAAATGTAATTGAAGATAACTAAACCATAACTGAACTAAACTAAGCTAAACTGAACTTAACTTAACTTAACTTAACTTAATTGATACTGAACTGAACTAAACTAAGTTGAACTAAATTGAACTTAACTTAACTTAACTCATGCAAATATCAATCCCTAACTTGTAGGATAAAACCATGCATTACTTAAGTGTTATCAATCCTCCAAATAGTTAACTTAAGCAAGGTGGGTTCCACCTTCCATGTGGGCGCCCCATGTGCTCCTATATTTTTGGAGCTCCTCTTGGATGTCCCCACATATTCCTATCATTTAGGAATAATCACATTTATGTCAATTTACATGTTCATTTCATTTTAATTTAATCTCTTTCTAATCCTAGTGTTGGGGAACACTTTCCAAGGACTTAGGAGATACATGAAATATGTTTAGGATTGCAATTAAATGGCATCCTATTCCCAACATTCTCCCACTTGAAATTATACGTTGCAGTTATTCTAAAAAAGGAATCATTATTATAAATCAAGTACAAAACTCAAGGAAAATGGACTTCGTACACCAAGAGAACTTATCTGTAGGAACTGGTTTTGTAAGATAATCTGCAACATTGATCAAAGTGTCAACTTTCTCAATCAATACCATCTCACTCTCAACCATTTATCACACAAAGTCATACTAAACATCAACATGCTTAGTACGAGCATGATACATAGGATTTTTGGCTAAACAAATAACACTCTAATTATCACACTCAAATCTAATTTGTTTGCAATTAAAACCAATACCTTTCCCAAGTTCTATAACCAAACTGCCTCTTTAGAGGCATGTGTTGCAGCCACGTACTCTACTTTTGTGGTGGACAAAGCAACTGTTGGATGCCTCTTACTCATCCAACTAACCGTAACTCCAAACAAAGTAAACACATAGCCATTTGTCAACCTTAAACTGTCCAGGTCTCCTGTCTAATCTGAATCAACAAAACCCTACACATGTCCAATGATCTATGCATAATATCAATATCATTAGCACCATGATAAACCAAAAATTAGTTAGAATTACCTTGTAAATATCTAAACACCCTCTTAACATAAGTCCAATGTTCTTTACCAGGGTTAGACATAAACCTACTTAGAACTCCCACTGCTTGGGCTATATGTGGTCTTGTAGAAACCATTGCATACATCAAACTACCAACAATACTAGCATATGGAATTTCTGACATCTCCTCATAAACAAAATTAGATTTAGGACTCGTGTCTAAACTTAACTTCGTGCCAAGTGGTAAAGTAATATTAATTGGTTTATTATCCTACATGTTAAACCACTTCAAAATAGTATCAACATAGTTGCTTTGACTTAAGAAAATATTTTTATTACCTCTATCTTTGTTGATCTCCATACCAAGGATATATTTTGTAGCCCCTAAATATTTCATCTCAAATGTGCTAGAGAGTTGTGCTTTCAATTATTTGATCATTACCTTGCTATTACCAATAAAAATGTCATCAACATACAATATAATAATTAAAATATGATCATCAATAACTTTTATGTAAACAGAATGATCTTCCTCACTCCTAACATAACCAATTTTCAATGCAAATGCATCAAACTTCTAGTACCACATTCTAGGTGAGTATTTCAATCCATATAAAAATCTCTTTAACCTGCAAACCAATTCTTCTTTTCCTTTTACAACAAAACCATTAGGTTTCCTCATATAAATCTCCTCATCAAGATTCCCATGTAAGAAAGCAGTTTTCATATCCATTTGCTCTATCTCAAAATCATAAGCAACAACAATAGATAAAAATAATTTTTAGGTTGAAATTTTTTCAATTGGGGGTTTTGTATTCAACAAGATTTGATCTCTTATACACTCATTCAAAACCATTCAAAAGGAATATCCAAGAATTAGAGAGGTGTAGGTACAAGCAAAGGGGTGAATATCTAAACCCAAGGATAAGTTCCTTCCCTATACAATATTTGAGCACTGAAAACATCCACAAACTTGTTGGAATCTAAAACTTGAATAAAGATATAATAGGTAGTCTATTTGTTTGATGTTCCTTCCACTTTTTCTCCTACCACTTTTTGAAATACAAGTCCAGCATGCTACCCAACAAAAAATCCAAACCAATTGTTCAATATTAACACACAATTACACAAATACTTTGGCCATTAGAACAGACTATATGTATCCAACTACTATAGCTCATAACACAAATCCTAACTTTTCAAATCAAAGAAAAGAAAAGTAAAAAATAATCAATTGTCATTACATGGAAAGTAATAATGAAAACACAATATATTTTCTCTATCGCTATATATCTCTATCACTTTATCTTTTCACCTATCTATACCTCTTTATTACTTATCTTTATCACTAGCTTTCTCTCTCTCTCACTCCCTCTATCTATATCTCCCTATCTATCCCTTCTCCTCTCTATCTATACCTCATTATGTCTACTTGTATCTCTTTCTCTCTCACTCCTCTCTCTATCTCTTTCTTCTTACCTACCTCTACCTCTATCTTATTAAATAAGGTTGTGGAATTTGGATTGAAACCTTGGGAAATGAAATTGGTATGTGCTAAACTAGGAGGCATGGTGGTTGTACAAATTCTCTATTGAAATGTAAATATTTGGATCTTGCAGTAGGTTTGCTTAACCCCTCAATCAAGATTTCATTTTTCTTGTGTATTTCTCCTCATTAAATATATGAATACCACATAGAAAGAAACTAGAATGAAGTTTCAAATGTTTTGGAATACACTACCAGTGAAGAGATTATCACTTGTAGAGGGGTGATTTCTTATACATTTAGGAAAATTTAGCCCCAAGACGTGCTTCAACTCTATGGGAGGTAACATCGAGCATCCATGTGGTAGGGTTTAGCTCCTCTATGATTTTGGGAACTCCCTCAATTTCTTCAAGATAATCAATTAGTTTTTGAGAGTGGTGACCAAGAGGGCCTACATAGCTAATCTTCCCTCCCTACTTCATCAGTACCAACTGCACCAACAAGTGCATTATTTATTTGTTATTTGACATAGTTGAGCATAAAAAAATCCATATTAAGAATGGTAATACCTCATTGGAGGCTTCAAACCTATCGATGCTTGGTTGATGAATGGCCTCTCACTACCCATTTGATGGTGACAATGAAGCCCACCCCCACCATACCACCAATTCCTAAGCACACCAAATCATACCACCACACATTAGTTTATATTTCTACACCCAAATATGAGACATGGTGAGTGGTGAGGAAGGAAAATAGTATTGTAGAAGCCACATGTTTGAACTTGAATTTTTTGGTTAATGAATGATGATGAGAGATGAATTTTTCCACATTGGCACAACATAAATGCACCAAGAACAGTTAGAGGGCAATGGTTAGGAAAAATAGTTACAAAAGAAGGTAGCTCGTTACCACTAACAGTTTTTCATGACCACCAAATATAGATGCTTGAAGAATAAAACATTTGGAAAAATTTCTATTATTCCCCATATTCTCTCCTCCTTCCTCTACCTATCTCTCTCCCTCCTCTACAAGGTATCCATTTTTTGCATCTTCATCTCTTTTAGTTATACCTCCTTGTGGTTGCTTGATTTTTAGTTTATTCAAAACTACATTGAACCTTCCCTATCTTCAACAACATCTATTGAATCAGGAGATATACCAAAAATACACACAGGTCCTTCCTTAGTAGTAGACATGGGCTTAAATTCATCAAGGTAATGTTGTATGGGGCAGAGCAAGTTTCAATAGAGTTTTTCCACCAAACTGCACAATTATGCCATTGGGAATTTCTAAATCAATAACATTCAAGAAATCCTCTATTATAAGTAGTTCAAAGTACAACCTATGATTAGTACCATAATATGTAGAGATAGTCTCAAGGTTTGAATTCATCATAATGGTTTCATATCTTGCATCCTACAAAGGAATAAAAGGGCAAAGCGTCACAAATAAGTTAGAAATATAATCTCCATTTCCACTTTTGTGTGAACATCAAACAATAGCCTTCTTAAATGATACTTTGAGAGTTGGTAATGTTGTACAAACTTGTAGTGAAAATGATGCATGAAAACAACAATAATCAAATTCAATGCCTTGACCAATACACTTCAACCCTCCTCCAAGAATCAAGACCTTATTTATGCTTGGTGCTGCTTCACATTCATCATCATAGGATGAGTACATATATGGTGTATTGACCTCAAACTTAATTGCACAATTATCCACTCTTTTATAGGTTGGATGTACACCCAAAGATAAGCGGTGGATCTAGACATATTTTTTAGATGGTTTCGTTGCATATGCTATTTGCTTATCACTAAATCCCCTTTGCTTCACTTCATAAAAGTCATGTTTACTAAGTTCAAATAGAAATGGGAAGATTGAAATCAAGTGAAATATGACCAACAATAGTTGATAAAGGGCATAAAAACCTCAACTAGATATTAATAGGTCATAAGACAATCCATGGTTTATATTGCAAACAAAGAAAGAAATTCAAGGAAATTTACACAATTGACAATTAGAGATTGAAATATTTTAGGTGGCTCAAGATTATTTGTAGCTTCAAAAATCCCATGCAATCCACAAGACCTCATGCTAGACCTTTGACCTATTACTCTAAGTTGTTGTCATCAAAACATATTTAGAAGGTTAGCACTTGGCACAAGTTTAGTATGTTTACTATATTCATGTAACATTTGGAATTGAAAAATAATAATAAGACAATGGAAAATCATGGAAATTAATGAGGATTTGATGATGAGCCTGTAAAAATATAAGTTAAAACTTATTTGTGAAGTAAAAAAGAAAATTTGGAGTATCCCGTTAAAAATGGCAGGGGGTGATCCCACAATATTGGTTTACAATTTTTGGCCAAATTGGACACTAAAATGATTTTTTCTAACTAAATTTTCACTTTCGAGCACTATAGCAGCTAAACTGTGAGGAATTTGAAGATAATGCAAACTAGTGATTTGTGACATTTTGTCTGTAGATTCTAAATATATTTTTTTCAAAATTTTTGGAATTATATTGCACTTCTTTTTCCATCTCCTTCGAAGTAAACATCATTTTTGAGTGGCGCTCACCATATAACACATAATTTTTATTCCATGAAGGATAAAATTTTAATTTTTTTGAATTTAGATTTGTAACTATGATATCTAGTGATTCCAATTGGTTTCGTAGTGTTTTATTGAATATCTTTCCCTTAATCAAGTTTCTAAGTCAAACCAATTACAATTTAGACATACGCAGACCGTATAACACAACTTTTTTTGTATGTATCAATTTTTATTTTTTTTATTGGATCAAGGACTTGAATATCTAGTGCACTCATATTTTTGAAATTTTTATTTTGATAATCTTCTATTTTTCTACATGTGCAAAACAAGGAGCTTTATTTTCTGTGAAAAACCTACATTCATAAGAAATAAAAAATAAATATATTATTGAAAATAAATTTATTTAAAATTATACTTTTTGGGGAAGCTTATAAAAAGTACTACATACTTACAAAACATAAATTTTAAATGAATTCATTTGATCCCCCAAAAGGTAAATCAAAAGTGGTTTTTTATTAGCATTTTGATAGGTGTAAAGGAGACTCTGTTATATAGGTATGGTTTAAAAATAGTGGGGTTCTATCCAAGGGAGTTTGATCTAAGGTAGTTTGATCAAACCATCTTCAATTGGAATGCTTTAAATGGAAATTTTTAAGGATTGAATCATTATATTTTCTAAAAATATGTGATTTCAGCAAAAATCATAATCTCCCAGAAATTCTAAACCAGCTTTGTGGGATCACCCCAGGGCTATGAAAGTGCATGTAACCTATAAAATCAGGTGAAACACAACACTCAAATATGCACAACCCAATTTCCCTAACATATTAAATCTTTTAAGAATGGATATTTATCTTATTTAGCTCTATCTATTTTGTCATTCAATAGTCTATACTAAATTCTTTAACCCAAAGTCAAGAGATTGTGGATAGTGTTATCACTCCCTCCCAAATGTAAATTTTTGATCTATGTAAGATTTTAGGATAGAAACAAATTATTTAATGAGAAGAAAGAGAGTAAAAATTGTATTTTCAATAATTAAACTCATATTGTTGCCCCTCAAATGTGAATTTCTTGTCTTTACATGTTCTACTTCATTGACCAAAATATTTGAGTGACTAAATCCAATCGTGAGTCTTGTGGTTACCAATTAATATCCCTTCATAGAATTGATATTGAGGATCGATTTTTTCTCAAATGAAAAGCTTCTTGTGACCGAATCCAATAGCATTATTCTCCATGCAGGTGTTGATCCAAAATAGAGCAATCCATGAATCAAATATTAATCAATACAGAATAAAAATAACACAGAGCACTGGAGGAATTGAACTCATTACCTTGATGAAGTAGAGGTTACGAATTAAGGTTACTCCGATCTTCTTATATGTGTTTCTCATTTCTTGTCCATCCAGCATATCAACTCCAAAAGGAGTATAAATAAAATATTACCCACAATGATACACTTCAAAAATAGTTAATAAAAAGTAGTTAATAAACGGTTCTCATCCCCAACATATCACTTGAGGAAAGGAAAGAATCGGTTCAAACATAACCGATTACTTGATTTGATTATAATATATCTTAAAATTATTGTAATGAAATCTTTTAGTTTATTTATAATAAATTGTTTATTTTAGATAATAAATAATGAGATTTTTTAATATAAATATAATATTTATTTTCAAATTATTATCAATAAGAAATTTTATTTTTTTAATATATGTTGTTTTTGTAAATTTTATTTCAAATATCAAGATTTACATAAAAATAAATAAAGCGTGAGAATCTTTCATAAAAAAAAGTAAAGTTTTATTATTTTGGAGTGCTTGGGGAATGCTTGGAGTTATATCCAGAGATAACTATCAAGAAATAAGATTAGTTTTTTAAATTAAAAATATCAAATATCAAAATTATTTTGAAAAAATAAAGGGTGATGTCAAGAACTCTCCTTTATTTAAGGTAGAGTTTTTTTTAACACAAAAAATGGCATTTTATTCATAACAATGATAATGATAACTCTTGGGGTATCTTATATATATTAATATTTAATATATGTGTTAGTTTTTTTCCAGTACACCCTTAGAATTCTCTAAAGAGTAGCCTACTCCTATAATCAAGAATCCTCAAGATGAATGGCCAACTTAACAAGTAAAGGATCCTAAGATATTTACTCCTTCACTTTAGGCTCTATGGTACCTAGGAGGGTGTTCCTTATTGTGTTCATTTTGGTCTATTTGGTGAACACTTCAATGCACAGATTAATTCTTGTAATTTGCAAATAAACATAATCCACTAAAGATTTGGCTCATCTTTGAGTAAATAATCATTTATTTACAAAGGTGATCCCACAATAATGGGTTACAGTTTTTTGCCAAACTTGACACTAAAATCAAGATTTTTCACCAAACATTCACTTTCTTACACCTATAGCGGCTAAACCATTAAAGTTTTGAAGATGAATCAAACTAGTTATTTGTTAGATATTTTGTGTAGATTATAATTATATTTTTTAAAAAAAATTAAAAAATAAATTGTGAATCATTTTATGTAATTTTTAATAACTTATTTTTTCTACTAATCAGCATTTTAAAAAAGTGATGTTTAGTTCAGCCCATGTAACCTTTTTTATAGAAAGGATACAATTATAATTTTGAAAATACAAATTTTTCACACCAATATCTAGGGAATGGATATTTTTCATAATTTTTTGTTACATATTTTTTTAATTAATTTTCCAAGTCAGCGTAATTATAATTTGGACAGAGGTGTACTTCACCCAACATAATTTTTTTTGTATTCATTTGAATTAACTTATTCTTTTTTTGTTGGAATAAGGACATCAATACCTAGTGGACATGTATTTTTTAGAATTTTTTTATCTATTTTTCTATTTTTTCGTATGTGTGAAATAAAGAACTTGATGTTCATTCAAAATCCTACATTCACAAAAAATAAAAAATAAATATAATAATCAAATTAAACATATTTAAAATTATACTTTTTGGGAAGCTTATTATAAGGGTTGAAGGCTTACAGAACATAAATTTTAAATGAATTCATTTGATTACCCAAAAGGTAAATCAAAAGTGGTTTTTTATCAGCATTTTGAGAGGTGTAGAGGAGACTCGATTATATGTATGGTTTAAATCTAACAGGATTCTATCCAAGGGAGTTTGATCTAATGGGGTTTGATCAATCCCTCTTTACTTAAACTAATTTAAATGGAACCTTTAAATCCATAAATAATTGTATTTTCTGAAAATATGTGATTTCAGGAAAAAATCAGGATGTCCCAAAAAGTGTAACCCATTATTGTGGTAGCATCCACCAATCCTAAACAAGGGAATATTTCAAATACATACTTCATGATTGACATATTTTAAATGAGTTGTATATTTATTTTAAATTCATGGTTGGGTAAATCATTAACACTTTCAACTGTAAACATTTCTAAGAAAATAAATTTTTCTCCTCAATTGGGCAATAGAGTCAAACATGCAATAATTAGTAATACATAAATTCTTTAATTCTGATAATAACAAACTATTTTCATAGTGCCTTGCAGTATGAAAACTCACAATTCCTAAAACATGACTTCTTATCAGATCCTTTGAAAATTCCCACAAATCTATAACTCTATTCAAGCATCTAATTAACCCATTGAGTTAAAGCAAAAATTAGGGTGCACATTCAATTGACATTTGAAGACAAAAGATAACATCCTTGATATCAACATTCATAACTTGTAGAAACTTACAACAGGAGAGTAAATGTTTGGGAGATAAGATTTGTTTCAATATCAGTAATTTGCATAATATTACTTTAAGATTATTACATATAGGATTCAAAACCAAGACAATTCAACTGTTCTATTCATCAACTTTATAGTATATCCTTCTTGTACCTAACTTCTACCCAAACCATATATTGGACTCAAAATTTCAAAACCCTTTGCAATAAGCCATGAAGTCCCTTTTATAATACAAGGGAGCAACAAGCATCCGGCTAGAAAATGTAATTACATTTCATAAATATTTCAGAGTTAATTTCAATGTCATTAAGGTGACCACCTCTAGGGACGTTATATTTAATCATTCCTCACCTAGGAAAAATAGAAGATAAAACATGCACCATAGGATTGGTCGAAAAGAAGCAAACCAGTCCTCCAAAAAACATCACCATCACAAGTAGCACGTTCACATTGAAACTAGGGAATTCACCATCAGTACCCGCAATGTAGGCCAACAAACTAGCCACAATAGAGTCGAATCAACACATGAGTTCAAAAAACAAATGCCACATCATAGGGGAAAAAGGGTGTTACCTAGCTTTGTTAGTGGTTGAGTAGACACATCGAGCTGGTTTCTTAACAAAAATTGTGGTAGCTACAATCACCTCCTGATCGGAATCACCATAAGGTACCAGGGAAATGGTACAAGGACCACAATCAGGGCCCATTTCTCTATCACCTATAGAGCTATCAGAAACTTCTATGGGAACATCATGTTTCCCCAGACAAACCTTAGAACCACCACTTTTCTTTCGTAACTCCTTCACAGGCTTAACAAGCATCTTTCCTCTAAACTTGACTAATTCTTCTGAAATAGTCCTATTTCTTAGATTGTAAGTACTCTGGATAGTAACATTCTCAACCCTCTTTCAAACACTTGTCTTTCCTTTTGGAGTAGTTGGAACTTTTGTTGTACTAGGTTTAGCAATAGGAAAATACACTAGAGGTTCTTGCATACTCAACCTCCTAGAACTTCTAATTGGTGTGATTGGAGTACTTGGCACACCCATTTTACTGACAATAAAACACTGACCAGCAACCAACCTTGAAAAAAGAACACCAACCTAAACCCCTACAAAATATTCACTCACAAAAATGGAAATCCAACGAACCCCACACAAGAGAACTCAGAGTACAATTGAGATATGGAAAAAATACTAACCTAGGAACTTAGAGTGGATAACTATAATGCATGCATGTACACTTACAAACTCAAGGATATTATATCACCATCTCTATAATGATTCGTTCAATGCTCAGACGTCACTCCTTCAATTCTTACATAAATTATTTCAGCATCCTGACAATTATAGATGATGGAACAAACTATAGGAAATCCTCATTAAATAGAGGGATTAGAGGTGAGCTGCATTTAATGGCCACCTTGGCTTGCTCAAGTGAATAAAAAATCAATTGTTCCTTGTTGAATCTGGGTAAGTGTACAAAGTTGAGTCCAAAAAACATGGAAGTCTTTTGCCTTAACCAAAAAATTGAAATCGGCATTGAGGAAATGGGATCCCGATTTAAATAAATGAGATCTCGATTTTTAAAAATCAGGATCCCATTACGGTTCGGGATGCCAAGCCTAAGATGAAATGGGATGCCACTTTTTAAAACTCAGGATCCCGTTTCCCATAGGATTCTGAACCAATGGAAATGGAACGAGATCCCGATCTATAAAAAATGGGATCTCGATTTATAAAAAATAGGATCTCGATTTCTATAAATCGGGATCCCATTTTTCATAAATCAAGATCCTTTTTTATATTGATATTTATTTTTAAAAAATAGATTTCACTGCTCAGTGGATGGGACCCCGAGTACTGGCGACAGCGACCCCCACGATCAGCAACAGGTACCCACCTACATGCCATCTTTTTGCATTTTTCTATTTTAATTGAAATTTTGAAAACAATAAGTTAATTTAGCATTTTTTTTTAATTTATTTCACGTTATAAGCATTTTTTTAACTGTTATAGTAGAATTGAATAATTCTAAAAATAGATGAAAAAATGCAATGAAACCTAAAAAAATTTTAATAAAAATGAAAAAATGAACCTTCAATTGTGTTTTAGAACCAAAATTTAACTTTTGAAACCTAAATTGTTCGATTAAACCCAAAAAAACATTGATTTTGAAAACCCTAATTGAAACAAAACAAAAAATTTGCATTTCAAAACCCTAGAAATCGAAATGAAATAAAAACATTGCATTTACAAATCCAAATCAAGCTTTTTGAAACCTTGAATTCAAATCAAACAAAAAAAATTGAATTTGAAAACCCTAGTTTGAATTGAAACGAAAAAATTGCATTAAAAACCCTAATTGTTTAAAATTGAAACCCTAAATTGAATTGGAACAAAAAAAATTGTTAAAACCCTAAATTGTTGAACAAATCATTTTGATTTTGAAAACTAGGTAATTTCGAGCTAAAAAAAATCATTCGCATTGCTTAAATGTTTTAAATTTTATTTGCTTTGTATGGAAAAAATGATATATATTAAACTTTAGTTTCAATATTAAATTATAATTAGATTAGAAATCAATATGTTAAAGAATAGTTAAAATTCATAAAGTTTATCTTGTTGTTTGTTTGCAAATTTAGTTAGCAAATTCGTAAATCTAAACACGTACAATCGATTCAAATTGACATTAACTTGCAAGTCTAAATTATGCCAAGGGCCACCCAAACTTCACCCTAAGTTTGCTAAACCCTAGACCCTAAACTGTAAAATCTAAACCCATAACACTAAAGCATTTGAAATTTATGAACCCTAGACCCTAATCTTTCATTGGACATACCTAAAATTATGTAGGTTCAATGTCAAGAATGGGTCTATTTGGTAGATTTATGAAAACTATTTTTAATATCTAGAATGCCATAAAAGTATAATTATAGCAATTCCAATTGGAAACACTTGGGTACATATATATCATATGAAATTTAAATCTAGGAAGGTGTCTATTATATAGGAGAGTTGATAATACATGGAAAGAGGTTTGTATGGGAATATATGTATTAAGAAAAACATACCACATGACCTCTATAGGATTTTTAAGATGTGATCCTAGATAATAATCCACCCATCCTCAATCATAATGGATTCTTTAGCAATTAAGAGAGATTCAATAACCATAAAATTACCTATATTTTGATACTATATAGATTTATGTGGAAGGATAGAAATGCATCAATAAGGAGACCAAGATGGAACCATTTAACACCTACAAGGTACACCTATTACATGGGAAAGGGAGGAGGTACATGATGATAGTTTGGAGGAACTACATGCTATTATTACAATTTAGAGATCTAGGAGGATGATTCATATAAAAGAAATATAATTAAATATTTATATTATTTAATATATTATATTTAATATAATATATTATATTAAATATAATATATTAAATAATATAAATATTTAATATCATATTTAATATAATATAAGATTACAATTAAGGATAGGTAATGTTACAATTTACTTTGGGTTTTAATGAGGATTAGACTTAAGATTCAATTAGGTTTGTAGTAAATAGTTAGGTTACAATTAGGAATATATAATAAATATTAATATAATTATAATACAAATATAAATTAATTTAAATATAATATAATATAGGAATACATTTAGATTAGGTAAAGGTTATAATTTAATTAAGTTTCAATTAGGTTTGCAATTCAATTAGGATATGGTTAGGGGTGGGGATCATTTAGCATTCTATTATTGTTAGAGTATGGGTTACATTTAAGATTATTGTTATTTTTGTGATATGTATAGATTGATTCATTTTTAACATCCTGATACATTTTTTTATTAGAGGGGTAAATACTTTTGACCCAGAGCTAGATGGAACCGATGAGGCTATAGTATGACTAAATTTAGACCTCACTAGACATCTAGATCCCCTTAAGCCATCCTACCACCTTAAATTGTAAATCGGTTTCTTAAGGGGTCCCAATATGACAAATTTCTTAAAGGGATCAAAGAAGTTCTTAAAATTTGGTGAAGTTTCCCAAGGCAACCAAATTTAACAATAATAAGATCATGCAAGATTATAATATGAATGAGATTTCATGATCTAGGTTGGTCAGTTGAAACAAGAGTAGATCTCATTCAACTATTCCACAAGAAAATGTTCTTCAGCAACTTGCAAGTTCATTAAATATTCCAAGGGGAACCAAAACTTTACCCTAAATTTTGTAAACCCTAAACTCTGAACTCTAAAATCTAAACCCTAAACACTAAACCATTCATTTTGTCCTACCCAACACCATAAAGTGAAAGTTGGTTATCTTAGGAAAATATGCCATATTTCATTCCCTTATGCCATGTAATTTTGTCCTAGGATGATCTTACTACATGTACAAACCCTTAAGTTATCCTATTACCCTAAACCCTAAAGCCATCATTTTTTCTAAAGGCTCTTTAATGGAATTTGGTTGCCTTGGGAAACTTCACCAAATTTTATTCACTTGAGCCATGTCATTTTCTCCTAAGACCTTACTAGATGTAAATCCCCTTAAGCCATCCTGTCACCCTAAATCATAATTCAATTTTCTTAACGGGATCAAAGAAGTTCTTAAAATTTGGTGATCAAAGTTGCCATCATGATCTAGGTTGGTCAGTTGAAACATTTGAGTAGATCTCAATCAACTATTCCACAAGAAAATGTTCTTCACTAACTTGCAAGTTCATTAAATATTCCAAATTCTAAACCATAAACCCTAAACACTAAACCATTCACTTTGTCCTACCTAGGATCATAAACTGAAATTTGGTTGTCTTAGGAAAATCCACCATATTTTATTCCCTTTTGCCATGGAATTTTGTCCTAGGATCTTACTACATATATCCCCTTAAGTTATCCTATTAGCCTAAACCCTAAAGCCATCATTTTTTCTTAGGCTCTTAATGAAATTTGGTTGCCTTAGGAAACTCCACCATATTCCATTCCCTTATGCCATGTAATTTTGTCATAGGATCTTACTACATATATCCCCTTAAGTTATCCTATTACCCTAAACCCTAAACTCTAAAGTCTAAACCATAAACCCTAAAGCCATCATTTTTTCCTAAGCTCTTAATGAAATTTGGCTGCCTTAAGCAACACCACCAAATTTCATTCCCTTATGCCATGTAATTATTTCCTAAGATCTTACTACATATATCCCCTTAAGTTATCATAAATTCCTAAAACCTAAACTCTAAAGTCTAAACCGTAAACCCTAAAGCCATCGGTTTTTCTTAGGCTCTTAATGAAATTTGGTTGCCTTAGGAAACTCCACCAAATTTCATTACCTTATGCCATGTAATTGTTTCCTAGGATCTTGCTACATGTAGATCCCCTTAAGCTATCCTATTACCCTAAACCCTAAAGCCATCATTTTTTCTTTAAAGGCTCTTAATGAAATTTGGTTGCCTTGGGCAACTTCACCAAATTTTATTCATTTGAGCCATGCCATTTTCTCCTAGGACCTCACTAGACATAAATCCCCTTAAGCCATCCTGTCACCCTAAATCATAATTCTATTTTCTTAAGGGGTTCCAATATCACATTTCTTAAGGGGATCAAAGAAGTTCTTAAAATTTAGTATATATTTTATGACTATCTACTAGATCATGATTTCTCCTGCTGAAAAATTGTAATATATATGTGTTTGTGTGTGTTAGACATAAAATGAGATTTTGTGAATGTTTCAAGTTTATTGTTTAGTATGTATGTGCATGTATTAAAAATTTGCATAATAGTTCTTAAATTTTGAAATTTGTATGTATGTACATAGTTTAGTTTAATGATTTGTACGCATGCAAATTATGCATCATATTTTTTATTTTAAATGTACATGTACATAAATTTAATTTTTAATTTTGTATGGACATGCTCTTGAGTTGAACAATCAATGTATATATATGTGCATTTCAATTAAATATATGAGCTTAATATATATGTTGCTCATCTTATTTCAATTAAATATATGATCTTAATTTTTGTATGCACATGGACTATTTTGTATGATTTAATGTAGGTGCACATTTATATCAAGCATATCATGGATGATTTTAACATTGATGATATCATCAATCCACCACCTCAGCCATTCTGCCTCCCCTCCACCTCCACCTCCACCTCCCCCTCCCTCCCTCCACCTAATATGCCAACTCCAGCACCTATGGCATTTGATGAGGCTCGCTTGAGAGCATGAATAAATGATCAAGTTGCATCCTTACAAAATCAAATCAATGCTATGCAGATTCAAGCATTGATTCCTCCACATGTGAGACGTTTTGCATCTGCAATGCAAAATGTTGTTGATTCCATTAGGATGATCATTTTGATCTTGATAGGCATCGATGAGACAGAGAACAAATGAGACAATTTTATTCTGATGGTCTCTCTTACAAACAAATATTAGACCTTAAAATAATGAAAGCCCATCTAGCCCCCTACTTTCTTGACCCCGTTACTCGACAACCCATTCCACCCAAAAAATCTAGAATATCCATGAGGTGGTGCATACATCCACAGATGAGTGCACATTTTTGGGATCGATGGTATATGGTTTTTGATAGTCCCCCACATGCTAATTGGGAGTGCCCATTGTATTTTTTGAGAAAACTGTATGTAGAGTTTGTTTTGGGGCAAAAGCCCAATTATTTTGATTTTAGATCATTTTAGGGTGTTGGTGGCGGCATGCCACAATAGAGATTAGGGGCAAGGGTTGATCCTTGACACCCCGTACATGCGCAACCACTTGTTGTTGCTTCTGATCCTCCCATTCTTGCACCTATACATCATCAAGCTCTGGTCTCAACATTAGGTTCCCTTAGTACACTCGCAGGAGACCTTAATCAGCACGCTTCTACAATAGCAAGTGGGGAGCATAGAGATGATGATGATGATGGAGGAGTTTTTTATGGAGCTGGTCTGAGTACCGCTCCAGGAGTGTTGAGACCTATCCCCCATATATGTACTAGTTGTCATCAAGTATGCTATGGACCTGATCAAGCCACACCTAGTTTAGGTGGACGGGGAGATTCTGGTGGTTCATCTGGTCACATCAGTTCATTTGTAGAGTTCCTCATAGTAGAACATCACCCTGAGGACACTACGACATAGGTATAAATATGCATCTAGATGTACATTCATTTTATAATAATTTTTTTATGGTTGTATATATCAAAGAAAATTTTGTAATACATTTTAACAATAAAATTGTTTGGTGTACAGATGACACTAACGATGCAAGGGCAATCATCTATTCCATGAGTACATACATCGACACCGGTCATACTTGGCAACCCTTATGGGGTATTTTGATTTCAATTTTTAAAATTATATATGAAATCATAAATTATTTAACTTGAGTTTTAAATTTATAATTGAATCACATATATGCTTCAAATATTCATGTTGGTTTAGGTGATTCAATCAGCATCCACATCTATTCCTCCTGGGGGATTGTCAAGCACTCCTCCACTATTGAGTGTCATAGATTAGGGGCAGGTACATTCATATTGTAAATTTGTTTAAAGTTTACATTAGTATAGTTACAATTTTATGAGTTTTGAATTCACTAGATATATGAAATGCATGCATGTACACTTGTAAATATTATAAGCATTAAATTTCTATGTACATGTATGTCTAGGTTGATACCACAATAAGAATGGGCATTGGGCAAACATTTGATGTTGCAGTTACTCATGAGGCCACTGATTTCCAGGTTGTTTACAAAACTTTCTACACAAAATGTGCAAACTTGAATATATATGTATATATTAACCTAATTCAATTGTACATGCTTTAATTTTGATCTTGTAGGACTTTGTTAGTGCAACTTTCAGCACTGATCCAAACATAGTTACACCACCAGGAGGACATGTAGAGCAGGTTTCAGATCAAATGGTAATTTAATTTTTTTTATTATATTTAAAGTGAATTATAAATTTTAAATTGAATATATACATGATATGATATTTTCACATATTCTTTTTATTTTATAGCATGAGACACATCTTGTAGTTGAGCATGTACAGAAGGTCTTGGAGAAGAGCCTAGTGCACAACCTCAGAATACTAACAATTAAAATATGATAAATTCTGAATTAAATTGAATTAAAAAAAAATTGTAGAGTTGTACATCTAATTTGAGTTTTCTTGTCTTGTTTATGTAGATTGATTTAGAGAATTTAGAGGTTTCTTTAGGTGCACCAGAGCATCCAGATGTAGATATGGTGGTAATTTAATTTTATGATGGATTATAAATTAAATTGTCATTAAATCATTTTTATTGTCTTACATCTAATTTCATCTTTCTCTTATGTACAGAGTGTTTCAGGTCATCCACATAGTCTGCATGGTGTGAAGAGGTCTCTTGATTATAGAGACAGCATGACCTAGAAACATGTGATTTTATGTGTTATATTTGTTTATTTCATGGACTATATTTCTTGTTTATCATGTACTCTGTTGGACTTTATTTCATGTGCGCTTAATATATTGGTTTCATGCACTTAATATGTTACATAAATTATGGACTTTATTATTGTTTGAAATTTTAATTTACACATGTACATTTAAGCATTTTATGTTCATAAACAAGACATTAATATAGGACATTAATGTGAAATTTAGTGAAGACTTCATAATTGTATTATATTATGAATAACATACTTTGAGTAAAGTAAATATTCATATTGTATCATAAATACAATCTTGATCCTTTTCCACAAATTAATGTTGATATTAAGGAAAAAATTACTATATAACTCCCTTACACTTTGTTCACATGAATACATAAAAAAATATTATGATATTATCACAATGAATTCATGTTCATTTTGAATGTTTATAAAATTCATAATAATTTATTCCCCATGATAGTCTTATTACCTTATGATTTAAGAATCTTGTCCCTAATATCATTAGACACTAGATTTGGATAGTTTAATATTCCATTAAAAAATAGTTTTCTATGTCTCTTAAGGCCTAATGAGGAATAACTATTTGTTATCTTTAAAAAATTACTTCTAAATTATTCCCTTATTTAGTGTTGTGTACATTTAACTTATATGCTTACTTTTTATTGATATAAAACTTGATGATACTATTATCACCTTTGGTTATAGATATTAAGTCTTGAATTTTGGTGTCCATGTTGCATTTGTTAATCTTGCTATGCAATCTAAACCTACCATGACTCAATTTATTAATATATATATCTTTAAGTTCATCCATCATGGCTAACCTTTGCTATATGTGTTTTAAAATATTTTTATTATTTTGTTGATCGTATGCATGTGCATCTTGAAATTAAGTTTCATGTTCAAAACCAACATAGGAATGTGTAGAAGTATTGAATAATATATAATTAGGATTTATTCTATTATGATCATCAACAATCAAAATTTCTACTTATACATTATATATTTGTTCCTCAGTTTTTTCCTATTATGTTTCTTGGCTTCTATAATCAAACTATAGTGATTCTTATCCTAGTCCTAAAATACAATTAGTAGAATAATTTTAGGTTTATCTTCTTTTCAATGAACAACAAGATATTTTCCTTCTAATGTATTAATTTTAATTTTATGAGAGAAAATTTATGTGGATTTACCTACTTATTTAGTTCTATAAATTGAATTTTACCTCATTGTTGGTGCACTTGGAATTCCTATACCTTGTGAATATCATGGATATCACCATTCTTTGTTATTTTATTCTTTAATTTTTCCTTAGCTAGATTGACAAATAAAGTCATTGCTCTAAACTCTTAAGCAAATAAAATTCTTTATAGTGAAAAAATCTAACAAGGTATTCATATAATTAGCTAATGTACATATTTATAAAATGACACCATTAGTTTCTCACTAGTAATGGAAAAAAGTGTTGGTACTAAAAATTAAGGAAAGAGGTAATCATTAGAAAAATATAAATTATGATAACATGAGAATGTGTATATGTAAAACGATTGTAACCATTAGGTGATGAATACATAGTGTACACACATGATAAATTTTAAAAATGATGAATATGGAGCTCAATCCAAAGGAAAATTAATTTCATCATTGTTTCCCCCATTTAGAATATCATGATTGTGTGTAGTGTATGAAAAATGAATAAAAGTCTTTCCTCCATGTGTCAATAACAAGAAAAAAAATAGAATATCAAATAAATTATGTACATAAGAAATAGAAATATGACCCACAAAATTTTCTCTGTGAATTAAGGTTAGGGTTATAGGATAAAGCTTTGGGTAAAGGTTAGGATTAGGACACAACTAGAGTTAGGGTTAGGTTTCAATTAGGGTTAGATACAACAAGGCTTAGGGATAGGATTAATTTTAGGATAGGGTAAGGGTTCAATAAGGGTTGGGTTCTAATAACGGTTAGGGTTAGGGTTCAATTAGTATTACAGTTAGAATTAGGGTTCAATTCTAACTCTAATTAAAATTCTAATCCTAACCCTAACAATACCATAGAAGATTAGAGAATAAAAGCATTAATAAATACTATAAATAATAGTTCATCTAACACTAATTTATAAGTTGTTAAAACAAATAATGACGTCTTAAGGGGGTGTCTAAAGGGATCATAATAGAACGTCTTAAGGGGATGTCTTAAGGGGTTATAATATGTCTTAAGGGGATGTCTAAAGGGGTCATAATAGAACGTGTTAATTAAGGGGATGTCTTAAGGGGTCTTAAGGGGATGTCTAAAGGGGTCATAATAGAACATGTTAAAGGGGATGTCTAAAAGGGTCATAATAGAACGTCTTAAGGGGATGTCTTAAGGGGTCATAATAAAACGTGTTAATTAAGGGGATGTCTAAAGGGGTCATAATAGAACGTGTTAATTAAGGGGATGTCTTAAGGGGTCTTAAGGGGATGTCTAACGGGGTCATAATAGAACATGTTAATTAAGCGGATGTCTAAAAGGGTCATAATAGAATGTCTTAAGGGATGTCTTAAGGGGTTATAATACGCCTTAAGGGGATGTCTAAAGGGGTCATAATAGAACGTGTTAATTAAGGGGATGTCTTAAGGGTTCTTAAGGGGATGTCTAAAGGGGTCATAATAGAACATGTTAATTAAGAGTTTAGAGCAATGACTTTATTTGTCAATCTAGTTAAGGAAAAATTAAAGAATAAAATAACAAAGAATGGTGATATCCATGATATTCACAAGGTATAGGAATTCCAAGTGCACCAACAATGAGATAAAATTCAATTTATTGAACTAAATAAGTAGGTAAATCCACATAAATTTCTCTCATAAAATTAAAATTAATACATTAGAAGGAAAATATCTTTTTGTTCATTGAAAAGAAGACTAAACCTAAAATTATTCTACTAATTGTATTTTAGGACTAGGATAAGAATCACTATAGTTTGATTATAGAAGCCAAGAAACATAACAGGAAAAAACTGAGGAACAAATATATAATGTATAAGTAGAAATTTTGATTGTTGATGATCATAATAGAATAAATCCTAATTATATATTATTCAATACTTCTACAAATTCCTATGTAGGTTTTGAACATGAAACTTAATCTCATGATGCACATGCATACGATCAACAAAATAATAAAAATATTTTAAAACACATATAGCAAAGGTTAGCCATGATGGATGAACTTAAAGATATATATATATTAATAAATTGAGTCATGGTAGGTTTAGATTGCATAGCAAGATTAACAAATGCAACATGGACACCAAAATTCAAGACTTAATATCTATAACCAAAGGTGATAATAGTATCATCAAGTTTTATATCAATAAAAAGTAAGCATATAAATTAAATGTACACAACACTAAATAAGTGAATAATTTAGAAGTAATTTTTTAAAGATAACAAATAGTTATTCCTCATTAGGCCTTAAGAGACATAGAAAACTATTTTTTAATGGAATATTAAACTATCCAAATCTAGTGTCTAATGATATTAGGGACAAGATTCTTAAATCATAAGGTAATAAGACTATCATGGGGAATAAATTATTATGAATTTTATAAACATTCAAAATGAACATGAATTCATTGTGATAATATCATAATTTTTTTTATGTATTCATGTGAACAAAGTGTAAGGGAGTTATATAGTACTTTTTTCCTTAATGTCAACATTAATTTGTGAAAAAGGATCATGATTGTATTTATGATACAATATGAAGATTTACTTTACTCAAAGTATGTTATTCATAATATAATACAATTATGAAGTCTTCACTAAATTTCACATTAATGTCCTATATTAATGTCTTGACAATGAACATAAAATGAATAAATGTACATGTGTAAATTAAAATTTCAAACAATAATAAAGTCCATAATTTATGTAACATATTAAGTGCATGAAACCAATATATTAAGTGCACATGAAATAAAGTCCAACAGAGTACATGATAAACAAGAAATATAGTCCATGAGATAAACAAATATAACACATAAAATCACATGTTTCTAGGTCATGTGTTGTCTCTATAATCAAGAGACCTCTTCACACCATGCAGACTATGTGGATGACCTGAAACACTCTGTACATAAGAGAAAGATGAAATTAGATGTAAGACAATAAAAATGATTTAATGCTAATTTAATTTATAATCCATCATAAAATTAAATTACCACCATATCTACATCTGGATGCTCTGGTGTGCCTGAAGAAACCTCTAAATTCTCTAAATCAATCTACATAAACAAGACAAAGAAATTAAAAATTAGATGTACGACTCTACAAAAAAAAAATTAATTCAATTTAATTCAGAATTTATCATATTTTAATTGTACCGTATGCTGATGTTATGCACTAGGCTCTTCTCTAGGACCTTTCTGTACATGTTCAACTACAAGATGTGTCTCATGCTATAAAAGAAAAAGAATATGTGAAAATATCCTATTATGTATATATTCAATTTAAAATTTATAATTCACTTTAAATATAATAAAAACATTAAATTACCATTTGATCTGAAACCTGCTCTACATGTCCTCCTGGTGGTGTAACTATGTTTGGGTCAGGGCTGAAAGTTGCACTAACAAAGTCCTACAAGATCAAAATTAAAGCATGTACAATTGAATTAGGTTAATATATACATATATATTCAAGTTTGCACATTTTGTGTAGAAAGTTTTGTAAACAACCTGGAAATCAGTGGCCTCACGAGTAACTACAACATCAAATGTTTGCCCAATGCCCATTCTTATTGTGGTATCAACCTAGGCATACATGTACATAGACATTTAATGCTTATAATATTTACAAGTGTACATGCATGCGTTTCATTTATCTAGTGAATTCAAAACTCATAAAATTGTAACTATACTAATGTAAACTTTAAACAAATTTACAATATGAATGTACCTGCCCCTGATCTATGATGCTTGATAGTGGAGGAGTGCTTGACAATCCCTCAGGAGGAATCGACGTGGATACCGATTGACTCACCTAAACCAACATGAATATTTGAAACATATATGTGATTCAATTATAAATTTAAAACTCAATTTAAATAATTTATGATTCCATATATAATTTTAAAAATTGAAATCAAAATACCCCATAAGGGTTGCCAAGTATGACCAGTGTCGATGTATGTACTCATGGAACAGATGATTGCCCTTGCATCGTTAGTGTCATATGTACACCAAACAATTTGATTGTTAAAATGTATTGCAAAATTTTCTTTGATATATACAACCATAAAAATTATTATAAAATGAACGTACATCTAGATGCATATTTATACATGTGTCGTAGTGTCCTCAGGGTGATGTTCTGCTATGAGGAACTCTACAAATGAACTGATGGGACCAGATGAACCACCAGAATCTCCTCATCCACCTGAACAAGGTGTGGCCTAATCAGGTCCATAGCATACTTGATGACAACTAGTACATATATGGGGGACTGGTCTCGACACTTTTGGAGTGGTACTCAAAATCGCTCCATAAAAAACTCCTCCATCATCATCATCGTCTCTATGCTCCCCACTCGCTATCGTAGAAGCGTGTTGATCAAGGTCTCCTGCGAGTGTACTAACAGAACCTAATGTTGAGACCAGAGCTTGATGATGTACAAGTGTAGGAATGGGAGGACCAGGAGCAACAACAAGGGGTTGTGCATGTATGGGGCATCAGGGATCAACCCTTGCCCCTAATCTCTATTGTGGCATGCCACCACCAACACCCTGAAATGATCTAAAATCAAAATAATTGGGCTTTTGCCCCAAAACAAACTCTACATACAGTTTTCTCAAAAAATACAATGGGAACTCCCAATTAGCATGTGGGGACTATCAATAACCATATACCATCAATCCCAAAAATGTGCACTCATTTGCAGATGTATGCACCACCTCATGGATATTCTAGATTTGTTGGGTGGAATTGGTTGTCGAGTAACGGGGTCAAGAAAGTAGGGGGCTAGATGGGATTTCATTATTTTAAGGTCCAATATTTGTTTGTAAGAGAGACCATTAGAATAAAATTGTCTCATTTTTTCTCTGTCTCGTCGATGCCTATCAAGATCAGAATCAATCATCATGATGGAATCAACAATGTTTTGCATTGCAGATGCAAAACATCTCACATGTGGAGGAATCAATGCTTGACTCTCCATAGCATTGATTTGATTTTGTACAGATGCAACTTGATCATTTATTCGTGCTCTCAAGCGAGCCTCATCAGATGCCATAGGTGCTAGAGGTGGCATATTAGGTGGAGATGGAGGGGGAGGGGGAGGGGGAGGGGGCGGTGGAGGTGGAGGTGGAGGGGGGGAGGCGGATTTGGCTGTGGCTGAGGTGGTGGATTGATGATATCATCAATGTTAAAATCATCCATGGTATGCTTGATATAAATGTGCACCTGCATTAAATCATACAAAATAGTCCATGTGCATACAAATATTAAGATCATATATTTAATTGAAATAGGATGAGCAACATATATATTAAGCTCATATATTTAATTGAAATGCACATATATATACATTGATTATTCAACTCAAGAGCATGTCCATACAAAATTAAAACTTAAATGTATGTACATGTACATTTAAAATAAAAAATATGATGCATAATTTGCATGCGTACAAATCATTAAACTAAACTATGTACATACATACAAATTTCAAACTTTACGAACTATTATGCAAATTTTTAATACATGCACATACATACTGAACAATAAACTTGAAACATTCACAAAATCTCATTTTATGTCTAACAGACACACACACACACACACATATATATATATATTACAATTTTTCAGCAGGAGAAATCATGATCTAGTAGATAGTCATAAAATATATTCTAAATTTTAAGAACTTCTTTAATCCCCTTAAGAAATGTCATATTGGAACCCCTTAAGAAAATTGAATTACGATTTAGGGTGACAGGATTGCTTAAGGGGATTTACTTCTAGTGAGGTCCTAGGAGAAAATGGCATGGCTCAAATGAATAAAATTTTGTGAAGTTGCCCAAGGAAACCAAATTTCATTAAGAGCCTTTAAAGAAAAAATGATGGCTTTAAGGTTTAGGGTTTAGACTTTAGAGTTTAGGGTTTAGGGTAATAGGATAGCTTAATGGGGATCTACATGCAGCAAGATCCTAGGAAACAATTACATGGCATAAGGTAATGAAATTTGGTGGAGTTACCTAAGGCAACCAAATTTCATTAAGAGCCTAAGAAAAAATGATGGCTTTAGGGTTTACGGTTTAGACTTTAGAGTTTAGGTTTTAGGGATTTAGGATAACTTAAGGGGATATATGTAGTAAGATCTTAGGAAATAATTACATGGCATAAGGTAATGAAATTTGGTGGTGTTTCCTAAGGCAACCAAATTTCATTAAGAGCCTAAGAAAAAGTGATGGCTTTAGGGTTTACGGTTTAGACTTTAGAGTTTAGGGTTTAAGGTAATAGGATAACCTAAGGGGATATATGTAGTAAGATCCTAGGACAAAATTACATGGCATAAGGGAATGAAATATGGTGGAGTTGCCTAAGGCAACCAAATTTCATTAAGAGCCTAAGAAAAAATGATGGCTTTAGGGTTTAGGCTAATAGGATAACTTAAGGGGATATATGTAGTAAGATCCTAGGACAAAATTACATGGAAAAAGGGAATAAAATATGGTGGATTTTCCTAAGACAACCAAATTTTAGTTTATGATCCTGGGTAGGACAAAATGAATGGTTTATTGTTTAGGGTTTAGGGTTTAGAATTTGGAATATTTAATGAACTTGCAAGTTAGTGAAGAAAATTTTCTTGTGGAATAGTTGATTGAGATCTACTCAAATGTTTCAACTGACTAACCTAGATCATGATGGCAACTTTGATCACCAAATTTTAAGAACTTCTTTGATCCCCTTAAGAAAATTGAATTACGATTTAGGGTGATATGATGGCTTAAGGGGATTTACGTCTAGTGAGGTCTTAGGAGAAAATGACATAGATCAAGTGAATAAAATTTGGTGAAGTTTCCCAAGGCAACCAAATTCCATTAAGAGCCTTTAAAAAAAAATGATGGCTTTAGGGTTTAGGGTTTAGACTTTAGAGTTCAGGGTTTAGGGTAATAGGATAACTTAAGGGGATGTACATGTAGTAAGATCCTAGGACAAAATTATATGGCATAAGGGAATGAAATATGGCAGATTTTCCTAAGACAACCAAATTTCACTTTATGGTGTTGGGTAGGACAAAATGAATGGTTTAGTGTTTAGGGTTTAGATTTTAGAGTTTAGAGTTTAGGGTTTACAAAACTTAGGGTAAAGTTTTGGTGCCCCTTGGAATATTTAATGAACTTGCAAGTTAGTGTTCAAGAACATTTTCTTGTGGAATAGTTGATTGAGATCTACTCTTGTTTCAATTGACCAACCTAGATCATGAAATCTCATTCATATTATAATCTTGCACGATCTTATTATTGTTAAACTTGGTTGCCTTGGGCAACTTCACCAAATTTTAAGAACTTCTTTGATCCCTTTAAGAAATTTTTCATATTGGGACCCCTTAAGAAATCAATTTATGATTTAAGGTGATAGGATGGCTTAAGGGGATCTAGATGTCTAGTGAGGTCCAAATTTAGTCATACTATACCCTCATTGGTTCCATCTAGCTCTGGGTCAAAAGTGTTTACCCCTCTAATAAAAAAAAGTATCACAATGTTAAAAATGAATCAATCTATACATATCACAAAAATAACAATAATCTTAAATGTAACCCATACTCTAACAATAATAGAATGCTAAATGATCCCCACCCCTAACCATATCCTAATTGAATTGCAAACCTAATTGAAAATTAATTAAATTATAACCTTTACCTAATCCTAAATGTATTCCTATATTATATTATATTTAAATTAGTTTATATTTGTATTATAATTATATTAATATTTATTATATATTCCTAATTGTAACCTAACTATTTACTACAAACCTAATTGAATCTTAAGTCTAATCCTCATTAAAACCCCAAGTAAATTGTAACATTACCTATCCTTAATTGTAATCTTATATTATATTAAATATGATATTAAATATTTATATTATTTAATATATTATATTAAATATAATATATTAAATAATATAAATATTTAATTATATTTCTTTTATATGAATCATCCTCCTAGATCTCTAAATTGTAATAATAGCATGTAGTTCCTCCAAACTATCATCATGTACTTCCTCCCTTTCCCATGTAATAGGTGTACCTTGTAGGTGTTAAATGGTTCCATCTTGGTCTCCTTATTGATGCATTTCTATCCTTCCACATAAATCTATATAGTATCAAAATATAGGTAATTTTATGGTTATTGAATCTCTCTTAATTGCTAAAGAATCCATTATGATTGGGATGGGTGGATTATTATCTAGGATCACATCTTAAAAATCCTATAGAGGTCATGTGGTATGTTTTTCTTAATACATATATTCCCATACAAACCTCTTTCCATGTATTATCAACTCTCCTATATAATAGACACCTTCCTAGATTTAAATTTCATATGATGTATATGTACCCAAGTGTTTCCAATTGGAATCAAGCTATAATTATACTTTTATGGCATTCTAGATATTAAAAATAGTTTTCATAAATCTACCAAATAGACCCATTCTTGGCATTGAACCTACATAATTTTAGGTATATCCAATGAAAGATTAGGGTCTAGGGTTCATAAATTTCAAATATTTTAGTGTTATGGGTTTAGATTTTACAGTTTAGGATCTAGGGTTTAGCAAACTTAGGGTGAAGTTTGGGTGGCCCTTGGCATAATTTAGTCTTGCAAGTTAGTGTCAATTGGAATCGATTGTACGTGTTTAGATTTAAGAATTTTCTAACTAAATTTGCAAAGAAACATCAAGATAAACTTTATGAATTTTAACTATTCTTTAACATATTTATTTCTAATCTAATTATAATTTAATATTGAAACTAAAGTTTAATATATATCATTTTTTCCATACAAAACAAATAAAATTTAAAACATTTAAGCAATGCGAATGATTTTTTTTTAGCTCGAAATTACCTAGTTTTCAAAATCAAAATGATTTGTTCGATTCCAATTTAGGGTTTTAACATTTTTTTTTGTTCCAATTCAATTTAGGGTTTCAATTTTAAACAATTAGGGTTTTTAATGTAATTTTTTCATTTCAATTCAAACTAGGGTTTTCAAATTCAAATTTTTTCGTTTGATTTGAATTCAGGGTTTCAAAAAGCTTGATTTGGATTTGTAAATGCAATGTTTTTATTTCATTTTGATTTCTAGTGTTTTGAAATGCAAATTTTTTTGTTTTGTTTCAATTAGGGTTTTCAAAATCAATTTTTTTTTAGTTTAATCAAACAATTTAGGTTTCAAAAGTTAATTTTTTTTTCTAAAACACAATTCAAGGTTCATTTTTTAATTTTTATTAAAAAACATTTAGGTTTCATTGCATTTTTTCGTCTATTTTTACAATTATTCAATTCTACTATAACAGTTAAAAAAATGCTTATAACGTGAACTAAATTTAAAAAAATGCTAAATTAACTTATTTTTTTCAAAATTTCAATTCAAAATAGAAAAATGCAAAAAGATTGCATGTAGGTGGGTACCTATTGCTGATCATGGGGGTCGCTATCGCAAGTACTCGGGGTTCCGTCCGCTGAGTAGTGAAATCTATTTTTTTTTAAATAAATATCAATATAAAACGGGATCCTATTTTTTATAAGTCGGGATCCCATTCCATTTCCATTGGTTCAGAATCCTATGGGAAATGGGATCTCAAGTTTTAAAAAGCAGGATGCTATTTTGTCTCAGGCTCGAGATCTCGAACCATAACGGGATCCCTATTTTTAAAAATTGGGATCCCGTTTATTTAAATCGAGATCCCGTTTCCACAATGTCGATTTCAATTTTTTGGTTAAGGAAAAAAACTTCCACGTTTCATGGACTCAACTTTGTGCACTTACCCATAGTTAGATAAGAATTGTTCTTGAATATCATCATAAAATAGCTTTTACATGTCCTTGGGGTGCCTATTGCTAGAACATAATTCCCTTTGGCATTAAGAATGCTAGAGAAACATATCTAAGGGTTATATGAATACAATATTTCATGATATGATGCATACTCCTATAGAAGATTATGTCGATGACTTGTTAAGGAAATAATTCACAAGAAAATGGCATTATATTTTCTTGACAAGATTTTCACCATATTGGAAAAATATAAATTTAGATTGAATCCTAAGACATTTGTTTTTGGAGTTACTACTGAAAAACTCCATGGATATATCATTTCCCATAGAGGTATCAAATTCAATCCTATAAAAGTGAAATCTATCATAGATATACCTCCTTCATCCAATCTGACATAGTTGCATAGTCTCCAAGGTAATATACAATCCATTTATAGATTCATTACTCAAATGGATGATAAATTCCACCCTTTTCAAAAACTTCTTCATAAGGGTGTACCCTTCAAATGGACTGATAATTGGTAGCAAGCTTTTCAACAATTGAAGGATTATTTGTTGTCACCTCCAGTATTAATACCACCTATTAATGGGAAACCATTGATTCTATACATATTAGCTATAATGTCGATATTAAGGGCTCTCTTAGTACATTACCATAAGGAAGGAAATGAGAGAGCTATATATTATATCATTCATACATTAGTAGGGTATGAGCTTAATTATACACCAATTGAACGTACATGTATCACTATTATTTTTTCTTCATAAAAGATATGGCATTACATGCTAAATCATCAAAATTAACTAATAAAAAGATAGATCCCCTGAAGGATCTTCTTAGTAAAGTAGCTATTACTGGTAGTCTAGCAAACTGGGTAATGATTTTGAATGAATTTGACATTCAATATGTTGATTAAAAAGCAATAAAAGGACAACTAATAGTTGATCAATTAGTTGATGCCCCTACTACATTCAATCATCCCCTTGTGTCATATTTTCTTGATGTAGTGTTTATGATAGTGGCATCTACAAGGTGAAAATTATAATTTTATGGGTCCTACACTCACCATGGATCTAGAGAAAGAATCATTTTTGCCACACTGCAAGGAGACAATATCCCTAAGTCCTATAGAATAACATTTCCTTGTATGAATAACATTGAAGAATATGAAGCTTTGATTATGGGACTTAAGAGAACCATCAATTGGAAGATTAGGTACCTTGATTTCTATGGGGATTCTTAGTTGATCTTCCAAAAAATAAATGATGAATATGAAACAAAAGATGAAAATATCATGCACTATAAAAGAATGGTTGATAGTTTCAAACAATACTTTCATACCATCATATTTAAGAAATATCTAAGGATACAAAACATAGCAGCTCATTCCATGGCTACCATTGGATCTTTGCTTGATATGCCTCATAACATGCGTTAGTATGAGTTCTTGGTGGAACAACTTTTGATTCCCACCTTCGATGTTCCCATAGCTGAGCTTCTATGGAAATTGTTGGTCTTAATTCACCATGGTATAAAAAAATATCTAATTACCTTCATGGCCAAACCCTTCCCCTTGAATTATCTAGTAACCAATGCAAGACATTCATACGTCAAGCCTCCTAATATTTTCTCATCGGTGACACCCTATACCAACATGGTCTAGATAGTACTCTTCTTAGGTGTCTCAACTCAGAAGAAGCACAAAAAACTTTACATGAAGTACATGACAATATATGTGGAGCTCATTCTAGTGGTCCTACCTTAGCTAAAAATATCATTAGAATTAGATATTAGTGGCCCACTTTGGAGAGAGATATATATCAGTTTATTAAGAAGTTTCACCAGTGTCAAATTCATAAAGATCTTGTTCATGTGCTAGAAAAATACCTCTATCCTATCACATTTTTTTTCCCTTTCTCTCAATGGGGAATCAACCTCATAGGGAATATCCATCCCTCCACCACCAATGGCCATAAATTTATCCTTACCACCACTGAGTATTTCACAAAGCAGATTGAAGCCATTCCCATGACCTATATAATTGACAATCAAATATAAAATTTTATTCTCAATTACATCATGTTGGTATGGTGTTCCCCTTTCCATCATCACCAATAATGGTTTCCTTTCAAGAACCAAGATGTTCATGAGCTATGAAATAGATCTATATCCAACATAATTTTTATACTCCTTACTATCCACAAGGTAACAATCAAGTTGAAGCATCAAATAAAACTATACATAAAATTTTAAAAAATCTTGTCAACAATGTTGGCCATGACTGGCACCTTCAGGTAAACCCAACTTTATAGGAATACCATACAAGTATTTGCACTACTATAGGTTCCACCACATATTACCTTGTTTATGGTTTTGAATCCATTCTTCCCATCAAGGTTGACTTACCATCCTTGAAGTTATCCATACAATGTGTCATTGATGATAAAGAGTACACAATATCTAGGTTGCATGAGCTATAATTATTGGATGAGTGACATTAGACAACATTGGTCCATTTGTAAGAATATAAAAATTATCTTTGCTATAGTTATAAAAAGAGAGTCAGAGTCATACACTTTGACATTAGAGACTTGGTCTTAAAAGAAAACCAAAATAATTAGCTAGATAGAGAGAAGTTGCATAAGTTTGAGCCTAATTAGTAGGGTTCTATTGATGGTCAAAATAGCACAGAAACATTAAACATAATTTCTCTATCCTATTTCTCCTGAAAAAAGAAAGACAACATAAATTAATCTAACTCCCAAGGTCTTGGTAGTTGGTTCTCAATTGTTATGATGTTACTCAATGCCAATGCAACTATAATATTAAAGGGGCATGTTGGTTATTGAAATTTTGATTGTTGTAAGACCAAATTTCTATCTAAACCTACTCTAATAGGGGGGTATATAAAAAAAAGGGAAAAAGATAGATCAAGGACACAAGCAAAAGAAGAATGTTGATTCATTCAACTAATCAGACCTGTTGCTTTCCAAGGAATTCCTAAACTAGATCTGGAAAACAAATCAACCTGTAATCAATACACAATTATTCATTCACAGTGCAAATATTAATGGTATATTGTAAATCATCATTCAAACAAAAGAAAAGATAGAATTCCATTCCTTGAAAGCTTTCCAAATGAAATGATTAATAAAACAAACATCATTCAAAAGCATAACTTAAAGCATGTTTAAGTTTGGTTGCTCCAACTATTAATGAAATAGATAAGAAGCATATACAAATGTGGCAAGATCAACGGTGTATAGAAACCTATGTCTTCAAATTACCTTAGCTAAACTAAGAATTGAAGAAAACTCCATTAACTATCCTACTACTAATTCTAATTCTAATCATCTAACTTGTAAAACTTCTAACTTATTTTCCTAACTTTCTAACCCTTCACAATGAGCTTTATTTTACAATTAATAGCTCATAATTTCATAACTTCCTCTAGAAACTAAGACATCAAAAAATTGTAGCTTTTTGTGCATATAATTCTTCACAAAGACAACTTTCAGTTTCAGCTCTTACTTGACCTCAGCTGATTTTAGTTTGACCTTAGTTAATTTAAATTGAAACTCCATCCTCCAATTTAACTCCAGTTCATAATTGCAACTTGCAGTATCAAAAGTCACTTCTTTGCATGATTTCAAAAACCTCCTTTTCCAGAAATGAACTGGGCCCACCAAGTATTCAATCTTCTCCAGTTTTATGATTCTTTCAGAAAATATCTTCCTTTTTGCACACCAGTTTTATAGATCACCTCCTTTTCCATTTCTTCTTTTAAAGAAGGTTCATGTAAAACATAAAGATGCATTAATTAACTCATGAACTTAATTAATTCAAAACATTTAATCAATTCTAAAAATTAATCAAATATCAAAATATATTAATTAAATATGAGTAAACTTTAAAATTCATAATTGAAATAACAAATAAAATCCCCTTATGAGTACATAAAATAACATTAAAATGATATTTTGTGAGGATTTAGAAATATCGAACTGTTTGCTCCAATCTTTTGGAAGTACAACTTTCAGTTTATCTCTAATTTGAATATCACAATACTCTTTCAACACTAGTTTTTCCAAACTTGCACTGATACAAGATGATAAATAAAACCATCCCTTTCCCGTGAACACCTCCCATTCACTCAAATCAACTTGGGGCCTCTAAAAAGACCACTTCTGATCAACTATGCAAATTTCATCAAATTAAGAACGCATCACTGTTGATTTCTTAGATGACATGTCAAGGACATTCAAGATATCCACCTAAACCCTTACAAACAAATAAAATATGCCACATGAATAATTCACAAATATCTCTAAACTATGTCAAAAGCCTCAACATTTCTAACACCACTACCATCCTCAAAGATCAACCCAAGAACTCTGCAATTTAAATCAACATTTCCTCTCTTTATTGTGAACCTTGATAATATAATTGCTTCCACATTTGATCCCATGTGCTAGAATCCGAGGTGTCCATACCTTGCTTTCACATTTTATATTGCTTTGGTGCATTTCCCTTTTTAAAAGACATTTGTTGCTTTGCTCATTTCATCACATGTATGTCAATCATGGCAGATTATTACTTACAGCTTTGGACAAAATCCCTCTATTGGCATGAGTCATGATGCTAGTAGAGGGCGTAGAATTTAGAACATTATGTCAAACATTTCTCATGCTTTACTCATGCCTCCTCTTATTACATTTGGAAAACTCACATTTCCCTTGGGACATTCTATAAAATATCCTACATGCTCGTGTATGGTTTCCCATATTTTGCATGCATTTCTACCAGAGTCGTGCAACTACACCATCCTTTATGTTTTGATGAGAATCCAAACCTTGTTCAAAATCTCCCATTTCAGGCATAGGCAGGGGAAATATTGGCACAAGTTATGGAGTCCAAATTTATATCTGCTAGGTACATCTGTTTGAAGGTCTTCATTTTTTTTTTAAATCAACCATTTTGATTCTCCTACGAACAGTGATTGCTTGAGAATATTCAAAGCCTTTCAACAAATTCATTTTATTCATGAGTCATGAGAATCGGCTTTACTCCCAAGTTGCATTTTTTTAAACATTTCTAAATCCCTTTTACGAATCCATCTTATGCATGACCTGGGATCATTTTTTTTTAGAACACATTTCTTTTGGGGAACTTCTACATATAAAATCCTTTCAATTAATTTGGTTTGCACCCTCTATATTTAACTTTTCAAAAAAAATCATCAAATCTATTTTGTGCAAAGCTTTCGACCTTGCATTCCATGGGAATACATCTCTTCGAAGCATTTGTTCAAATAGTTCATTCGCTTACTATCTACATTTGGGTCTTCAACAAACCCCTTTGTGTGAATTTTCTATGCAATCAATGCATTCCATGAGAAGACGTCTATTGAGGCACTCTGCTTAACAATTCATGAGGCTTGCTCTATCCTTATACACCTTTTCAATCATTCATCGCCCTTGATGAGGTGACTTCTCCTCTCTCTGAGGTATTTTTTCAAACAATTCACTTTCGTTGTCTATGTTTCCCCATTTCATATGCATGTTCTCCTCTATACCAGGCACTAAACGATGTTTCCAAAGCTCCCATTCGTGTGAGTAGGACATAGGCAACGGTTGTGAAATTAGACTTTACACCAGTCAATTGCATTTGGAGTAGAGCTCTTAAAATATTTTTAATAAATCCATCCTCTATTATATCCCAATCAATGGTGTTCCAAGAGATGCATATTCTTTGAGGCGTTCTGTCAAATAGTTCACTCACCTTGTCTTTGTCTATGTTGTGTGGGACCGGAACTAACACGTAGCAAAAGTGGAGCCAGATTTGAGCGGTGACAAAACCATGCAAGAACTAGGAACATTTTATTTCCGATGCAGGTGCAAGTGTGGATCCGGGTCTAGGTCCGATAATGTTCTTAGTTTGGAACTAGATTGAAATTTGAAACTTTTGACTTTATTCAATGTCTTTCCCAGTTCCCACCTGCACATAGTATTATTATTATTATTATTTTACCTCACGGATTCGAGTTCAGTGTAACAAAAGTTCACTTTTATTAATTTTTTCTTCTTTGTGTTTACCCCTTTTTCTCCCCACAAGATCAGGTGTAAAACCTGGCCATGCACTTTATGTGCTTAAAATGTTGCATAGTTATCTCTCTTTTTTTCCTAATAATTTTAAGACTTTTTTTTTAAAAAAATTATCTTACCTTTTTTATGATTTTTCCCCTTATAAATCATTTTTAAATAAAAAGACTTATTTATTTAAATCTTCTAAATTTTAATTTAAAAGAATTTTATTTTAATAAACATTTCAAATAAAAAAAAGTTTATTATTATTATTATTTTAAATAAATCTTTTAAATAAATAAAAGATTTGTTTATTTAATTTCTATATTTTAAATCTTTTTGAGTTAAAATATTTTTAAACTTAAATCAAGAAAAATATTTATTAAAAAGATTTATTTATTTATCTATCAAATGTTTTAATTTTTTTTGTATTTTGATTTTTTTTTTGTATTTTTTCAATGTTTACAATTTTTTGTATTTTTTGACTAAAACACCAAAACTGAAAAACAAAGGGAAGACAAAAGAACAAAACGAACAACACAAAAAACTAGATGTGGAGAAACAGAGAAAAGGGAGACAAACAAATAATGCAATAGTCAAAGATTAGATGAAGCAAAAACAAGTCAGGGAACAAGATGGGGACGAGACAAGATCAAACGGGAAACAAACTTGAACGACATCCGAAGGAAAAGTGGGGAACCGGGATCAGGACGAAACCAGGAACAGGAACCTTGGAAAACTTTATGTTTCGATTCCGGTCCAATATCCGAATCCGATAGAGAAAAAGAAAATGAAAAGAAGAAAGAGAAAAGGGGGTCCCCAACTTTTCCAAGAAAAATTTGTGGTGTGTATGCAAAGCATAACAAATGGTGACTCAGCTAGGAAAATGCGCAAAGCATTTTAAGACACGCAACACTCCAAATACCCAAAATCTCTGGTTTACGCTCATTCAAGATAATCCCAGAAGTGCAAACATAATCAAAACTAGGACACGATAGAGGTCTTAGATGAAACTGAAATCATTCTATGTGTGCAAATGATTCATTCCCCTCCATGACCATTGTTAAGATCAATGTGAAATAGACTCTACCCAAGCTATGTAGTTGTGAGTTACCTTTCTAACGTGCAATGATATCCTAGGCATAGCTCTACTGCCAGACAGGTGTCTATAGCCCTAACAAAGATACCTTAGGTTCTCTCTAAGCATCGCTCTACTACTTGCCAGGCATCTATAGCCCTAGTAGAGATGCTGGAGTCACCCTTGTTGATTGATTTCACTTTCAGATTTCTTTTATTTCCTCTTTTTCTTAGGTGTTGATTCTTTTGAATTATAATTTCTCATTTATCTCAATCCTTAAGCAGTGAATCCTAAGTAGCAGGTTGAGAACCATGGTGGACATCATGAAAGAAATTTAACCCTTTATATTTTCACTTGGAGTAGAGCTACCCCACCTGATGTAAACTAATTGATGGATTTCTTAAGATGTCCAAATCGTGATAGACTTTCAAAAACTCCCCAAAACTGTATAATATACCAAGTCCTAATCCATGTTAACATCCCCCAGTTTGAGATGGGGGAAGGTAAATCAAAATTTTCAAAGCTACTGACTAATCAAGTGTTCAAAAATATAGATAGAAAATTCTCAACAGATTCACCTTTTGGCATAACTCGCATGCAACTCAGCTTCCACTGTCAACGAAAGGAACCCCTAGAACAAAGAAAAGGAATAAATAAGAAAAGAGAGGAGCACAACACACGAGCACACAAGCAGATACAACGAACCAACAAAGCGAAAACAAAAAATGAGAACAAAAACAACAAATAAACAACAAAAAACCAAAAACAAAAGAAAATAAACAAACCCAGAAACAAAACAAAAACAAGAGGACACAGGAAAAAGAAAAAAATAGAACAAAAGAAAACAAACCAAAACAAACAACAAAAAACAAGACAAAAAGAAAAACAACTAAACCAAAATCTAACTCTAACCAATTCTAATCCTAAACTAACTCTAAAATTGAGCTCTACAAACATAAAACTATACAAAATTGTACATGAACCAGACTAATTTTTCATTATGTGTAGAAATCTTAACTTACTAGGTACAGTTCTAAACATAGAAATTTTTTCTTTATACTCAGAAATGTAAATTTTGTGTAGTAAATTCATTTTGAGGGTATAAAGTTTGAATATTAACAATTGTGGGTTCTCAACCTTGTCGTGATTTACCCACAAACACATTTTATTGTCTCCAACATAATCAAACTAAAAATCATTAAAACACAGAGGATAATGGAAAGACACAACCTGATTTAGAAGATCTTTAGTTGTTGGTGTAGACTTGTGTTGTACCACTTCCTTCTTGTGAGGTTTCAACTTATGAAATGTTGTTCCATTCCACTCTAATACATGCATGCCAACATGAAGGACATCTATTAGTGATGTGCCATTATTATTCAAGACATCTGAACCTAGTTAAAAAATTCTATGCATATCCCTATCACAATCAATACTAAGCTCAAACAACAAACTAGTGTATTTGACTTCACATGGATTATCAATCTCAATCATGTTTCCTAAAGTACATACAACATCAATTAAAGGATAAACTTCCTCAACCTTAAAATCAATTTTCTCAACATTTTCTTTACCTAACCTAGCAATCTTTCCAGACAACAAGAAATCAAAACCACTTACCTCAAAATGTGAACCAAAAGGAAGAATCTCAGATGGATCACCTAAAGTGAGAATTTTTTTGCAGTTGGGGTATCCATTTACCAACATCTTTGTATTCATCTTGGGAATAGAGTTACAAATTATTTGGGTCTCTTTAGAAGGACTACGCAACAAATCTCCCATGTTTTCAATTTGCAAGTTTCACAAACCTACCTCCTCCTAAGTTGAAACATCGTTGTTAGCACTCTCCTCAAACATGTCACCCAAAAGAGTTTGAAAATCAGCATCTAGCTCATCACCATTGATGTCAGAAATACTAATATAGGGTGAACAAGTAATGTCTTCAAACAACTCATTTGAATAAATAGAATCAAATTCAGGAAAACATTTCTTCAATTCATGTTTTTTCCTATTTTCAACTAGAATGTGCAAGTTAGTGTCAATATCATCACTACTAAGATCAAATTCACTAGTGCATGGTAAGCAAGAAATTTCTTCAAACATCACATTTGAATAAACAAAATCAAAACCAAGAAAATACTCCCTCATTTCATTATCTTCGTCATGTTGAAGGGATTCAACTTCCGAGACAACCTCTTGGTCACTTTCTTGATATTCTTTGATATTCTTCGGAGTCACCATTTGTTCACTCCTTGCTACAACCAACCACTAATTTCATCAATGTTAGTATCTTGATTAGCATTGAGATCCAATTTATTTTCTTGGCAAGGGTAAGTATGATCTGAATGATTATCAGGAAGCCCTTGAATAACTTGAACATCTATTTGATCTCCCTACTTTGAAGGATCAATTTGACATTCAAATTTGTGTCTTTCACCATGAGATTCATTTGCAACCTCATTCAAAATTATGTTGTTCTCAATTTCTATGTGTTCATCATTCAAATCAGCAAATTTGTTTTCTTGTGTTAACTCATCAAAGGGTGTTTCTCCCTTATTCATCATCATGAAAGAATCTATGAATGCATCAATAAACTCATTTTCTGCATCGAGTGAATCTCCACAAGATAGAGAAGCTTCATTAGTTGCTGAATCCATCTTGCTGCAAGGATCAAGTTCATCAAATGATGGGGAAGAGCTCAACATGTTCTCACAATTACTCTCATCATTTCGACTGTAGTCATTATCATTTTTATGTATGCTAGTTGTTTCATCTTCCTCATTGAGGAGATACGTACTCCAGGGATCTTCCATAAATATTCCTTCAACAGTGATTAGTTGTTTGAAATATAACTCCATCCTACACAAGAAAACATGAAAATCCATTTGGGAATGTTGATTTGTTCAATGTATCCCACATCCAGTTGGTTTAACAAGTTCTGATAGTTTCAGATCTCCTAATTCTTCCAATTTCTTCCTTATTCAATTTTACATATGTGGGATATCTATCCAACATGAACCATGCTCCTTTTTCAATCCCTCATCTTGTTGTTCATATTTCTCAAAAGAAGTATCCAAAGCATTGGAAGGAGATTCTTTGGTTGCTGATTTTTCATGACAATAGTCTTGTGTTATTATCTCATCTCTTTCAATACCATTTGCAGTATTAACATTTCCAACGAAACTAGATTCTAATCTAATATTTTCAGTATGCTTAGAATTTATATCTATTTCATACTTGTTTTCAAACAACACATCAAAATGATATACTTGCTCATCAATTGTTTCATTTACAACTTCATCATGATCCAATGCATTATGTGAGGGAGTATGACTAAAAAGAGATGATATAGTCACAACTTCATTAACAGGTGGAATACTTACCTCTGTGATTGGATTGTGCAGAGATAGATTCTTCCAATGGTCTTTCATGGGATTGACTTGATATGGAGCATTGGAAAATGTGTTGTTTGGAATATTAGGAAGGTTATAGCTACATGGTGAGAATGATTGCACCTGGGTAGGTATGGTGGGAAAGTGGCATAAGGTTGCAAAGGATGACAACTTGCAAGCACACAGGTATTACAATCTTGATTTTGGCTACTTGAATTTCTCATGTCATGTCTAGCTTGTGCCAGTAAGAGAGATTTGTTCAATACATCATGTAGGGAGGTGATCTCCCTGCAACATCTAATTTCTATTGGAAACAAAGGATTCAAACCCCAATAGTAATTTTCCTTTAGCATATAATCATTAATAAAGAGATTTGAATCTTGAACTCATTGATACATCAACAAAAACCTATGATTGAAATAGTAAATTGATTCTAATGGTGTCCTTTTTGTGGTTTCAAATTCAAAGGATGGTTCTTGTGTTTGTGCATAAGGGTCAAACTGATCCATAAATAAAACTTCTAACTCCATCCATGAACAAATATAAGTTGGTGGAAGATTAACATACCATTGCCTTGTTGAACCTTGCAATGTTTTCATGAAAAGTTGACAAGCTATATCTTCATGAAGAATTTGGTGAATAGTCATCAAATCCTTGCAAATCCTAACAAGATCTTTAGTAATTTGTCCATTGTTAGCAAAAAATAATGGAAGCCTAATATGCATATGATAAGGAACTTCATTAAGAATCCTAGGAATACACAAAGGGTTGCCCATCGGAGCTAGGTTTTCCAAGATCCAAAACACTCCAACTCACAATAATCCAAAAAATTTCAAGTGGCCCTCCTTCTAGCACCAGTCCTATTAATGGTCAAAATAGCACAACATTAAACATAATATCTCTATCATATTTCTCCTCAAAAAGAAAGATAACATAAATTAATCTACCTCCCAAGGTCCTAGTAGTTGGTTCTCAACTTTGTTGATGTTACACAATGCCCAATGCAACTATAATATTCAAGGGGTTTGATGGTTATTGAGATTTTGATTGTTGTAAGACCAAACTTCTATCTAAACATACTCTAACAAGGGGGTATATAAAGAAAAGGAAACAAATAGATCAAGGAAACAAGAGAAAGAAGAATGTTGATTCATTCAACTAATCAAACCTGTTGCTTTCCAGGGAATTCCTAAACTAGAACTACAAAACAAATCAACCTATAATCAATACATAGTTATTCATTCATAGTGAAAATATTAATGGTAGATTGCAAATCATCATTCAAACAAAAGAAAAGATAGAATTTCATTCCTTGAAATTTTTCCAAATCAAATGATTAATAAACAAAACATCATTCCAAAGAATAACTTAAAGTAGGTTTAAGTCTGGCTGCTCCTACTATTAATGAAACAGATAAGCAACATTTACAAATGTGGCAAGATCACTACTGTATAGAAACCTATGTCTTCAAATTACCTCAGCTAAAATAAGAATTGTAGAAAACTCCATTAACTATCCTACTACTAATTCTAATTCTAATCATCTAACTTGTTTTCCTAAATGTATAACCCTTTACAATGAGCTTGATTTTACAATTAATAGCTCATAATTCCATAACTTCCTCCAGAAACTGAGACATCAAAAAACTGTAGCTTTTTTTGCATACAATTCTTCACAAAGACAATTTTCAATTTCAGCTCTTGCTTGACCTCAATAGATTTCAATTTGACCTTAGTTAGTTTCAGTTGAAAATCCATCCTCTAGTTTAACTCTAGTTCATAATTGCAACTTGGAGTCTCAACTCTAAGTCACTTCTTTGCATGATTTCAAAAACCTCCTTTTCCAAAAATGAACTCAAGTGGGTCCACCAAGTATTCAGTCTTCTCCAGTTTGATGATTCTTTTAGAAAATTTCTTCTCTTTTCACACGTTAGTTTTATAGATTGACTCCTTTGTGATTTCTTCTTTTCAAGAAAAGGCCTATAAAACATAAAGATGCATTAATTAACTCATAAACTTAATTAATTCAAAACATTTCAATTAAACATGAATAAACTTTAAAATTCATAATTGAAATAACAAATCAAATCCCCTTATGAGTACATAAAATAACATTAAAATGATATTTTGTGAGGATTTAGAACTCCCGAACCATTTTCTCCAATCTTTTGGAAGTACAACTTTTAGTTTATCTCCAATTCAAATATCATAATACTCTTTCAACACTAGTTTTTCCAACCTTGCACTGATTCAAGATGATAAATAAAAACCATCCCTTTCTTGTGAACACCTCCCATTCACTCAAATCAACTTGGGGCCTCTAAAAAGAACATTTTTGATCAACTATACAAATTTCATCAAATTAAGAACACATCATTGTTGATTTCTTAGATGACATGTCAAGGAAATTCAAGATATCCACCTAAACCCTTACAAACAAATACAATATGCCACATGAATAATTCACAAATGTCTTCAAACTGTGTCAAAAGCCTCAACAAATATTCTAACACCACTACTAGCCTCAAAGATCAACCCAAGAACTTTGAAATTTAAATCAACATTTCCTCTCTTTATTGTGAACCCTGAAAATATATTTTCTTCCACATTTGATCCCATGTGCTAGAATCTTGGGTGTCCATACCTTGCTCTCACATTTTATATTGCTTCGGCACATTTCCATTTTTAAAAGAGATTTGTTGCTTTGCTCATTTCATCACATATATGTCAATCATGGCAGATTATTACTTACAACTTTGGACAAAATCCCTCTATTGGCATAGGTCATGATGCTAGCAGAGGGCATAGAATTTAGAACATTATGTCAAACATTTCTCATGTTTTACTCATGCTTCCTCTTATTACTTTCAGAAAAATCACATTTCCCTTGGGACATTCTGTAAAATAGCCTACATGCTCGTGTATGGTTTTCCATATTTTGCATGTATTTTTGCCAGAGTCATGCAACTACACCATCCTTTATGTTTCGATGAGAATCCAAACCTTGTTCAAAATCTCCCATTTCAGCCATAGGCAAGGGAAATATTGGCACAAGTTATGGAGTCCAAATTTATATCTTCCAATTACATCTATTTGAAGGTCTTCAATTTTTTTTTTAAATCAACTATTTCGAATCTCCTATGAATAATGATTGCTTGAGAATATTCAAAGCCTTTCAAAAAAAAAAATTTATTCATGAGCCATGAGAATTGTATTTTACTCCCGATTTTCATTTTCTTAAACATTTCTAAAGCCCTTTTATGAATCCATCTTATGCATGACTTGGGATCATTTGATTTGAGACCACGTTTCTTTTGGGGAACTTTTGCATATAAAATCCTTTCAAAAAATTCAGTTTGCACCCTTTGTATGTAACTTTTGAAATAGATTCATCAAATCCATTATGTGCAAAGCCTATGACCTTGCATCCCATGGGAATACATATCTTCGAAGCATTCATTCAAATAGTTCATTCACTTACTATCTACGTTTGGGTCTTCAACAAACCCCTTTTGTGTGTTTTCTATGCAATCAATGCATTCTATGAGAAGAAGTCTTTTGAGGAACTTTGTTTAACAATTCACATGGCTTGCTTTGTCCTTATCCACCTTACCAATCATTCATCACCCTTCATGAGGCGACTTCCTCTCTCTCAGAGGTATTCTGTAAACAATTCACTTTCATTGTCTATGTTTCCCCATTTCATATGCATGTTATATCCTCTATACCGTTGGATTGTGACAACAAGAAGAAGATTGTGAAAATCAATCACAACAAGGAAAAAACAAGATTGTTAAAACAATAAAACAATCTTTCTCTTATTTTAGAAAAAAGAATATTTTTTTGCTTTCGGAAGAAAGATTTCATTTATCTTTGAAAGAATAAATCTTTTTTTTATTCTATGTTGAGAGATTCATTGTTATCTTCAAGAGGTTTTAAATATTTGTTCTCTTGAAGGAAAAAATAAGTGAATTGTACAGCAATATTGCTGCAGCTGTGAAGATTGCAGATGTAATTGTTTTTTCCCCTGAGCAATAAGATTACCAATACTTGCCCCGTGGATGTTTCCTTGGAAAATTGTCAAGGTTTTACCACGTAAATTTGTGTATTTTCATTTTTTCTGTTATTCTTCTTTATTTTTCTCGTTACTTCTTTGCATCTAATTTGTGCTGTAAATTTAATATCTCTAGGTTAAAGCTTCCGCATTTATAACAAGTGGTATCAGAGCAATTTTTTTTTTGCAGCAACTATGTTAGAATTTGGTGTTGATTCTGCAGCATCAAATGGCAAAGGTTTCAAATACAAGACTTGAGGTGGAGAAATTTAATGGAAAGAATAATTTTGAGCTTTGGAAACTCAAAATGCGTGATTTTTTAGTGCAGCAAGGTTTGCACAGGGCATTGGTAGGAAAATCAAAGAAACCTGCAGATATGTCTGATGAGGACTAGGAAGATCTAGTTATGAGAGCTCTTAGCACAATTCGTTTGTGTTTGGCTGATGAGGTTCTTTTTAATATTGTTGGAGAAAGTACGGCTGGAGGCTTATGGAGCAAAATGGAGAGTCTTTATATGACAAAATCCTTGACAAACCGGATCTACTTGAAGAGGAAATTGTATAGTTTGCGAATGAAGGAAGGTATAAAAATTGCTGATCATTTAAATTTTTTCAATACTCTTATTTGTCAATTATCTAGTATGGATGTAAAAATCGAAGATGAAGATAAGGCAATTACTCTTTTGTGCTCATTGCCCGATTCCTGGAATCACTTAGTCACTTCTATTAGCTTTGGCACAACTGATACCCTTGAATTTGATTCTGTTGTGGGAGCTTTGTTGTCTGAAGAGGTGCGCAGGAAGTATAATATAGAAACCTCCACATCTGAAGCAATGGTGGCTAGAGGTCAATCCACAGAAAAAGGGGAGAATTCGAGAGGAACATCCAGATCTAAGTCAAAAGGAAAAAAGGGTAAAGGAAAATGTTGGTATTGCAATAAATCTGGGCATCTCAAGAAAGATTGTTGGAAGAGGAAAGAAGAGAACGATGACTCCAAAAAGGAAGCAAATCCGACTGAGACAAGTTCAGGCATGGTTGATGAAGTATTATCTGTTTGTGGTTTTTCACAACGTGATGAGGATTGGTTATTAGATTCTGGTGCTTCAAATCATATGTGTCCACATAGAAATTGGTTTTCTACTTACCAAGCTATTGATGGTGGTGTTGTTCTTGTGGGAAATAATGTTTCATGTAAGACTATTGGGATTGGGAGCATTAAGATTAAAATGTTTGATGGTGTTGTAAAAACATTAACAGAGGTAAGACATGTACCAGAACTTAAAAGGAATTTAATTTCTTTAGGAGTTTTAGATTCTGGTGGTTATAAATTTTCTGGTCAAGGTGGAGTGTTGAAAGTATCCAAAGGAATTTTGGTGGTCATGAAGGCTACAAAAGTTGGAAACCTTTACAGGCTAAATGGGAATACTAAGATAAATGAAGCAGCGGTGGTATCTAAGGAAATAGATCATTCTACTCGTTTATGGCATCAATGTTTGGGTCATGTGAGCGAGAAAGGGCTGAAGGTACTGGTAAACCGTATGTTACTTCCAAATTTAAAGTCTTTAAATTTTAATTTTTGCAAGCATTGTGTCTTTGGAAAGCAGTGTAGACAGAAGTTTAAATCAGGTAGTCATTCAAGTAAGGGTGTTCTAGACTATATTCATTCAGATGTTTGGGGACCATCCCCTATAGTTTCTTTTGGAGGAGCTTCATATTTTGTGACATTTATAGATGATTACTCTAGAAAGGTGTGGGTCTATATTCTTAAGAGTAAAGCTGATGTGTTTGGTGTATTCAAGCAGTTTAGAGCTTTGGTTGAAAAGAATACTGGTAGATCAATCAAATGTTTAAGAACAGATAATGGAGGCAAGTTCACATCATTGGAGTTTGAAAATTATTGTAAGGAAGTTGGGATCGAAAGGCATAAAACCACAGTTTACACTCCTCAGCAAAATGGTGTTGTTGAACGCATGAACAAGACTCTTCTAGAAAGAGCAAGAAGCATGCTTAGTAATGCCAAGTTGGAGCAAGAGTTGTGGGTAGAAGCAGTTAATACAGCATGGTATCTGATAAATCGATCACCATCAGTTGCAATAGATTGTAAGATTCCTGAAGAGGTATGGACAGGTCATTCATGTAATTATTCAAATCTGAAATTTTTTGGTTGTGATGCATATGCTCATATTTCAAAGGATCAGCGTTCTAAATTAGACCCCAAATCTAAGAAATACATTTTTGTTGGTTATGGTGATGGAATTAAGGGATATAGATTGTGGGATCCTACTACCCAAAAGATCATCATTAGCAGAGATGTAGTGTTTGATGAATCTTCTCTAATAAAATCAGACATTGTAGAAGTTGATTTGGAGCAGGAACAAGTACCTCAATATCAACAAGTTTAGTTGGAAACTCAACCATCTACAAAAGATAGGGAGCAAGAAGAAGCTTCTGAAGATGAAGATGTAGATGTGAATGTAGGAAATATACAGGAAAATGTGGAAATACCACAACCATCTCTAAGGAGATCTACATGAGTCAGAAATCCTCCTAAAAGGTATGATGATTTTGTTTCATCTGTTGCTTTGATTTCTAATGATGGGGAACCAAGTTGTTATCAGGAAGCAATGGATGGCACTAAAAATGCTAAATGGAAAATAGCAATGAAAGAAGAAATCAATTCCTTGGAGAAGAATAAAACACGGGACTTGGTAGAACTTCCAAAGGGTAGGAAAGTTGTTGGTTGCAAATGGGTCTACAAACTAAAGAAGGGTGTTGATGATAAAAATGAAAGGTACAAGGAAAGACTGGTAGCAAAAGGATATTCTCAAAAGGAAGGTATTGATTTTCATGAAATTTTTTCACTAGTTGTTAAGCTTATTTCTATTCAGGTTGTTTTAGCATTAGTTGCATTACTTGATCTTGAGTTGGAACAACTAGATGTTAAAACAACATTTTTACATGGAGATTTGGATGAGGAGATATATATGGAACAACCAAAAGGGTTTGTTCAAGATCGCAACAAGAAATTTGTTTGCAAACTCAAGAAGTCATTGTATGGCCTGAAGCAATCACCTAGGCAATGGTACAAGAAGTTTGATTCCTTCATGGTGAGCCAAAACTTCACAAGAAGTGAGTATGACCATTGTGTTTACTTTAAAAGTTTGGAAAATGGTTTATTCATTATCTTGGTGTTATATGTTGATGATATGCTTGTAACAAGAAAAAGCATGGTTGAAATTAATAAGTTGAAGGCTCAGTTGGCTAGGACATTTGATATGAAGGATCTAGGAGTAGCAAAAAAAATTTTGGGCATTGAAATACATAGAGACAGGGAACATGGTAAGCTTTGGTTATCACAGAAGAAATATGTGGAGAAAATCCTCACAAGATTCGGTATGCAAAATGTGAAACTAGTAAATATCCCTTTAGCTTCCCATTTTAAGCTTTCTTCAAGTTTATGTCCTAGTAATAATGAAGAAAAGGATTATATGTCTCGTGTACCATACGCTAATGTAGTAGGAAGTTTAATGTATGCGATGGTATGTACGAGACTAGATATTTCACATGTAGTTGGTGTTGTCAGTAGATACATGGGAAATCTAGGAAAAGAGCATTGGGCAGTAGTGAAATGGGTGCTTTGGTATCTTAGAGGCACAAGTGATTATTGTATCACCTATAATGGTTGTAGTGATTCAGTATGTGGTTATGTTGATTCGGATTTTGCAGGTGATTTGGACAAAAGGAGATCCACTTCGAGTTATGTCTTTACTCTTGCAGGTGGAGCTATTAGTTGGATGTCAAAGCTTCAAGAAACAGTTGCTTTATCCACAACTGAGGCAGAGTATATGGTTGTCTCACATGCATGTAAAGAGGCAATTTGGTTGAAGGGTCTTTTGGGTGAGCTTGGAAAAGTGCAGGACAAAGTGATTATATTTTGTGATAGTCAAAGTGCTATCCATTTGGCCAAAAATCCAGCTTATCACAAAAGGACCAAGCATATTGAAATTAAGTACCATTTTGTAAGACAGGTTATTGATGGAGGTGGAGGAACCCTTGAAAAGGTTCATACACCTAAAAATTGTGCAGATATGTTTACTAAACCAGTACTGGTAGAGAAGCTGAAATGGAGTGTGGCTTCTCTTGGTTTGCAAAAGGGGTGATGCATGGGCTTGGGCAAGTATTAGGTAAATTGTTGTCAAGGTGGAGATTGTTGGATTGTGACAACAAGAAGAAGATTGTGAAAATCAATCACAACAAGGAAAAAACAAGATTGTTAAAACAATAAAACAATCTTTCTCTTATTTTAGAAAAAGAACAGTTTTTTGCTTTCGGAAGAAAGATTTCATTTATCTTTGAAAGAATAAATCTGTTTTTTATTCTATGTTGAGAGATTCATTGTTATCTTCAAGAGGTTTTAAATATTTGTTCTCTTGAAGGAAAAAATAAGTGAATTGTACAACAATATTGCTGCAGCTGTGAAGATTGCAGATGTAATTGTTTTTTTCCCATGAGCAATAAGATTACCAATACTTGCCCCGTGGATGTTTCCTTGGCAAATTGTCAAGGTTTTACCACGTAAATCTGTGTATTTTCATTTGTTCTGTTATTCTTCTTTATTTTTCTCGTTACTTCTTTGCATCTAATTTATGCTGTAAATTTAATATCTCTGGGTTAAAGCTTCCGCATTTATAACATATACCAGTCACTAAACGATGTTTCCAAAGCTCCCATTCATGTGAGCATGAGGACATAGGTAGAGGTTGTAAAATCAAACTCTACACCAGCTAATTGCATTTAGAGTAGAGCTCTTCAAATATTTTTAGTAAATCCATCCTCTATTATATCCCAATCCATGTCATTCCAAGAGATGCATATTCTCTAAGGCATTCTGTCAAACAATTCACTCACCTTGTCTTTGTCTATGTTGCGTGGGACCAGAACCAACACGTAGCGGAAGCGGAGGAAAATTTGAGCGGGGATGAAACCATGCAAGAATTAGGAATGTTTTATTTCCAGTGCAGGTGCGAGTGTGGATCCAGGTTTGGGTCCGATAATGCTGCGAGATCGGGAACCAAATTGAAATTTGAAACTTTTGACTTTATTCAATGTCTTTCCCAATTCCCACCCCACACACAGTATTATTATTATATTTTTTTTACCTCATGGAGTAAGTTTCAAGGTAACAAAAGTTCACTTTTATCATTTTTTTCTTGTTTTCCTTTACCCATTTGTGCTCCCTGTGGGATTGGGTGTAAAACCTGGCCGTACACTTTATGTGCTTAAAATTTTGCATAGTTCACTCTTTTTTTTCCTAATAATTTTAAGACTTTTTTAAATTTTTTTATCTTACCTTTTTTATGATTTTTCCCCTTATAAATCTTTTTTAAGTAAAAAAACTTATTTATTTAAATCTTTCTAAATTTTAATTTAAAAGAATTTACTTTAATAAACCCTTTAAAAAAAAAAAAAAGTTTATTATTATTATTATTATTATAAATAACCTTTAAATAAATAAAATAATTTTTTATTTACTTATATTTTAAATCTTTTAAACTTAAATCAAGAAAAGATTTATTTATTTATCTATCAAATGTTTTAGTTTTTTTTTTGTATTTTGATTTGATTTTTTTTTATTTTTTTTTTTGTATTTCAAAGTTTACCTGCTTTTGTTTTTTGTTTTTTTTTTAAGTTTACAATTTTTTTGTATTTTTTGACTAAAACACCAAAACTGAAAAAAAAAGGGAAGACAAAAGAATAAAATGAACAATGCAAAAAATAGATGTGGAGAAATGGAGAAAAGGGAGATGAACAAACGACATGACGAACAAACAATGCAACAACAAAAAATGAGATGAAGCAAAAATGAGCTGGGGAACAAGACGGGGACAAGATGAGATTAGATGGGAAATGAACCTGAATGACATCCGAAGGTGAAGCAGGGAACCAGGATCGGGATGGAACCAGGAACAAGAACCTTGGAAAATTTTATGTTCTATTTTTGGTCCAATATCCAAATATGACAGAGACAAAGAAAATGAAAAGAAGAAAAAGAAAAGGGGGTCTCCAACTTTTCCAAGCAAAAGTTGGGGCATGTATGCAAGGCATAATAGGTCCTTACATCATCACTATCGCATATGGATCACGGACAACACATACCAACTTGCTAATATTGAAGGTGAACCACTTCCAAAGCCCATAAATAGTATACACGACTCTCAGTGAATCCCTCTCCAAAAAAGAAAAAAATCAAAAAGTAAAAAATACAAAAAAATCAAAAATTCCATTTAAAAAAAAAAAGAAATATAGTAAAGATAAATAATCCACCCTCTAGTGAAAAAAACTCTGGTGGCACTTTAGATAAGTACCATGGTGAAAACCTAGAAAATAGGCACCATGCATAGTAGGATATTTCTTTTCCATCTATCATCGTTCTATCTCATTTTATAATAAGAGCATATGCTCTTTCATAACATATATCCACTCACTCCCATGCACACATAATAAATCTTGTCATAAATCTCATGGCCTGATATTATTCGATGTTTGTAATCACTTGATTTCCATTCTTATCCATAATAAAGTTAGTCCACCTAATTATTTTCACAACCAGTCCTATGTCTGACTAGGGGTAATCCTTGACCTAGGTTTTCAAAGGGGATATTTGATGAAATATCAGAGGATACACTATAACATTCATCTCGCTTTCATGATCACTCATTGCAATCCACCAATTCATAATAAATAATCCATCTTCCATAATAAGCTTTGCATCCATCACAACCCACCTTCCATAATAAATTATGCCTTTCTAAGACTAACACTTTGATCAAACACAAGAAAAACATTGTTCAAACGTCGAGCTTAACAAATCATGAAACAACATACAAACTATCAAGTTAGCCTTCAATCCTACCTGATCAATTTCCTATTAACATCATCTATCCTTACCAGCTATCATTTTTCTTATAGAGGTTATTGCATCATTGAAACTAAACTACATGTCTTATATGAGATGTTTCATTCCTAAAAGAAAAAACCATATTTTGAATCTGATCAAGAATCAATCATCTTTGGAAAGAAGATCTAAATTGATGTTGACTCATTTGTTCCAGTGAGTCTTATATTTTATCTAATTTATCTTTTTTCATGTTCCTATGCTACTCGAGGATATCCATAAGTGATTAGACAAGCCAAGATGGATCACGATTTTTCTCTTTGATTTCTATTTTTGGTTTTTCTTGACAATATTGTTAGGAAACTAAGCTCCTTGTGTGTTATTGAAGTTCCATTTGGCATAATCAAAACATCCTATGCAAGTTAAAGGTCATCTAATGCTTTCTTGCATTGGGATCAACATTCTTTTTGTTTACTCTCACATTTTTCGACAAGGTTCTATTGTCACTAGTATGAGTCATAGCACTCCTTTTCTACAATGTGTCTATCTATGAAAAGGGATAACATTTTGCACCTTGGTCTTTCCATACCTTGGTGTAAGTTATTCATTTGCAAAATAAAAATTCTCTATGATGATATTTGTGCACTAATGAAAGCTCAAAGTCTATCCTATCAATCATTTTCCAATCTTCATTAATTTCATTCAATATCATGTTATCCATTCTATTTGATCAATTGAGCTTATCTACATTTGATATCGACCAAACTAACCATTATTCACTTCTTACTAACCTTTTATTTTGGCTTGTCAGTAAATTAGGTCCAATTTCTAGATTTTTTGCCCAATTTCCCAAAGGGGCATCATATTATCCTACTATCACCAAAGCATGCTGGGGTTGGACCTGAAGTAAAATTTTCTTAATTTTTCTTTGAGACAATGCTAAAAATCACATTGTCTCAAAGAGGGTAAAAATGTAGACTCTAAAAATTGTAATGAGCTTGCAATACCTTTTTCCTATTAGTATTCATCTAACCCTAATTCCATTCTTCTTCACATTTGTATAATTAAAGACTTTTAATTATTTAATTATTCTAATTTTCTTCTATCAATTAATTAAATTAATTAATTAATCCTCTTTCGATTAAATAATTATTTTTTATTATTTAATCCCTAACCTAATCTCATTTATGATTGCATAAATATTTTTATTTATTTGATCATCCTAACCCTAAGTTCTATAATTAATTAAATTATTTAATTTAATTAACTATTCATATGTGTGAGTGAAAATAAATAAATTTTATTTATTTATTTTAATTAACTTACCCTGTCTCACTCTCCACTTAACTCTTAAATCTCCCTTAATTATCTCCACTTAACACTTCCATCTCCCCCAATTCTCTCCACTTAACTCTTCTATTTCCATGATTTTCTCCACTTAAATCTTACATTTTTTCTATTTCCTCCTCCACTTATGTCTTCCATTTTTCCATTTTTGAAATGAGCAACTTTCCTATGCAAATCCTCTCATTCGATCTTGACCATCATTCATCTATTCAATCATGTCCATTGATCACACCTAGATTATCTATAAATTTAGTTGGCATTCCTTCACAATTCAACCGCAACCTTTAAAATATCACCATAATTATCACCCCAAGCTTATCAAGTTTGTGCACAATAAATTTGATAGCTTCATTCATAACTTGCAAAGTGGTATGGAGAAGAGCAATCAAGATGAATCAAAGGTGATATGAGAAGGTGTAGCATTGTTTTCATTTATCTTATTTCTTATTTCATGCTTGTACTCCATTGATAGATTAGAATCATTTAAAGCTTAAATCTAATGGTTTTTTGGTTACCATTTGATTAGTTATGCATCTTTTATTTCTGATTTCTAGTCTATACACCTACTAAAAAAGGTTGAATACCTATAGATGTTTAATATGAAAATCATTTTCATCTCAAATGGGATTTTGAATAATGTACATGTAAATCAAAGATCTATATTCAACATAGTCATGCGACCTAATAAATAGTCTTTTTTTTTTCAAAACCCTTACATTGACTAAAACTATAGTAATTCTTAATAGTCCATGAAATATAGTGTTGTATGGAGTAGCATCCCCTAGCTTTGATGTGTTACAAGTAGGTTGCATCACTTTCTATTCATACCTCATAAACCCTAAGGCACAACATAGTCATGGAGTGTATTCCACAAACCCTACAAACCTATAGGTGGTCACATGATAGTGGGAGGCTAATTAAACAATGAAATGGAAACATGTCAAGAGGCGATTTGTGGTAAAAAAGGAGGATACATAAGAAATGGAAGTGAAGAGACTTATGAATCTATTGTGAAGACATGATGAATATCTCTCTTTTTCATTAAACCTTGATAAGCTATAAGATATTTGAGGTTCTATATCTACAAATATTTGAGAAGAAAATCATACCTTGAATGGCTTAGAAAAAAATATATTCACTATGACAGTTATGGAAAAAGTGATAGTCATGTGAAGATATCAATACACAACCTATAGTTTTAAGAAAATACTTGAATAAAATACCATGCATGCAATAAACAAGGAGTGATATGATAGACCTATTAGGTTTTTTGTGTGAAGAAAAAGGTATTGTTATAACACTTATGACATTATAAGAGTCCATTAATGGAAAGTTTAACATGGTTATGGAGACAATGATAAGAGAAACCAACATGACTTGTAGACTCCTAGACATGGTGACAAACACATTAAGTATGATTGAAGGTAGTGTATGACTTAATACAATGATATTTCATAGTTCATAAAAAGCAAGTGGGAGTCCTTTAGAATAAATTCAATAGGTGAACTTAGAGGATGACATGAATGATGAGTCCATAAAAATCATGGACATTGTTAAGAGAAGTAGAAGTTTTTTAGATCATATTGAAACCAAAGGATTCTATGTAAGGGATATGGAAAACCACAAAATAAGGAATTTAATGACATAATTTTTATGACATTCATCATGTGTTGAATGTGAAACATGATAGTCATCATGAAGCACCCTCAATATGATAGTGTAATGGTAGTGTATGTGTATCTTTAGCAGTTTGATTATAGTGTGGTGTGAATATCAAAAGGACAATCAAAGGATTTATGAAAGTGGTGTAAAGAACCATGAACATGTCCCAGTCAAGAAATGGTGTAGTGTTCAAGCCTAGAGATCAGTGACATTATGATAATAGTCTACATGTAGTGATGCATAGTCACATGATAAAATGATCATCCATGACACAACATGAAGAGGAAATCCAAAAAACTAAGAATGGGAAATGTTATACCTTTTATCTTGAATGTTGGAATGTAATAAATAAAGGATGGTAAAAATATTAAACTTAAGAGCGTGTATAGTCATTGGGGACACTCACACATAGTTTCTAAGTAGGAAGAAATATGTATGTCAATAGAAATGCTAGGATTGGTAGATGAGAAGAACATGAAAGTCATAAGTTATTTGAAGTCACTAAGACAAATACATAATCATATATGAAGATACAAACCTATAGAGTGAAACAATAGTAATAAGGAGGCTATACACAAAGCAATGATGGGGTTGATAGAATAGTATCATAGTAAAGAAGGCAGTGCTATGCCAAAATAATAAGGGTTGAGAAATAAATTCATCACACATAAGGTAGTATAGAGACAAGTATCATGAATATCAAGGATTTTTAGGTCATAAACATGTAGATACATGTAAGTTATGATAAAATACCCTATCAATCTTTTTGAGCATGATGCACTAGCACTTATAGGAGTAAAATAATGAATTCATGTGATGTTTTAGAATCCTAGAATAATTATACCTTCTTTCCTATGCCCTCCAAGAAGTCATAATCACCTCAAACACTCAAAATCATATGTCCTATAATCTTGTTGATGAGGTTATGGAAGTTGAGATGAGATGGAGAAAACATGCAAGTATTTAGGATGTAGTTTGACTACTACCCACTAATCTAGTTTAGTGGAGATAGTAGTTGCAAGTACCTAGGAGTTTGAGGAGTATATTTGGGAGTATTTTCAACTGAAAAAGCCAAAAACCAATAGGACCATCCTTCTTCAATGCCTACTTGAAGCCTTCAAAGGTGTCAAATGGGTATGTGCAGGATAATCATGGAAAAAACTAGCCCTTAAGTGGAAAAAAATTTAGACAAATCAAAGTTAGGAAGCTTGACATAAAAATTTGAATAAGTTATCTATATTATTTCAAAAATATGTAAGAATAGAATCTATAGTAAATTAAATGTAGCTTCTAAACTACTAGTTTCATTTTTATTTTTTAAATCTATTTGGTGAAAATTTGAAATTTCAATGTAGTAGTACTTAAATTTCAAGGAAAAAGTAAGAAGTAGGTGTCTGTCTGACCACCCTAACCACAACAAAATGATAATATTGTTTTATAATATTTTTTATATAAGTAGAGGACTCATGTCCCAATGTGATGCATATTTTTTTGTAATTTTTTTCCAAGTAAATAATTAATTATGAATTTTTTATTACAACTTTTAAAAAATATAAAAACTCGTATGTCTAACCACCTTAACTTGGCCCAAACTTCATGAAATTCATTTTTTTTAAATCTTATAGTATGCAAAGCATAGAATGTGATGCATGTTTCAGATTCAAAAAATGTGATGTTGTTTGAAAGCTACAGATGTTTTCAATCAGCCTATCAATTAAGACTTTAGTCATAATTCAAATAGAAAATGAATAATAATTATATATTAAATTCAAAGTAAAGCATAATTTATATTGGTGGAAAGATAAGAATCTCCTTTAAAAACCCTTTTTGTTTCATCAATTTTGGGTAAAAAAAATTCATCAACCACATACCCTACACAAACCCATCATATCACCACTTTTTGGCCCATCATGATCCTACACATGCCCAAATAGGAGAGTCAATTTTCCAATGAAGAAAGGAAGGTCAAACCATTAGATCAACCAAGTAAAAAATAATTAATTTTCTTTAGAATTGTGTCCTAGATTCTCACCTAGAATAGAGAAGAGGGATTCCTAGGCTAGTTTTGGGGTTCAGTTCTTTCTAGTTTTCAAAAAACAACCAAGACTGGAACTAAGCTTTTCAACAAAAGAGTATTGTAAAAAGGACTTATTTTTCTTCAAGAAAAAGAGTGTTATCCTCATTTTTTATGCAAATTTGATACCTTTTTATTAATAAAGAAAGTATTTTTACTTCTCAAATCTTCATATTGTGCGAAATTATGAAATGATTGATGTGGTTTTATGATAGTATGAAAAATCCTTGATTTCATGTTTCATTTCCAAACACGTTTATGCAAAAATATATGTTATGTAGGCCATAGTCTATGTTATTATTTTATATAGCTCTTGTGAAAATCATCTGATTTCCTCTTAGAACTATTTAAACTCCAACTTCCCTATGAGACACTTATGCATAAATATGTCCGATTTCAAGTTGTGCATAGTATAGCTTGCTTAAAATAAATTATGTGAACAAATATAGGTCATAAAAATTTGGTCTATCACTTCCTATTAGGATTTAAAGTTTATTTTATGTTATTTTCTCTTATTTTCCTCATGAAACAATAGTAGGATAGATTAGTTTAGGTGAAGCACTAAGGGAACTAGCACTCTCTAGATATTCACTCCAATTTGTAGGCAGACCATGAATTTAGAGTGTTCCCATGGAATCAATTGAAGAGAGAATTAATATTTTAATATCTCAAGGGTGCATTCAGATTTGATAACAGTTTTTGGCACACTCGGTGAGAATATGTGTGTTACTACAACCCTTTATTCACTTCATTCTCTTATTGATATTAGTATTTGTATCAATAATTTTTTTTGAAGTATTTTTGACATACTTGGTGACTCTATCACTATTCTTTTAAGATTTAGTGTGCAAAATTTTTGTGAGAGTACAAATAAGAGGAATTTTAGAGTCTTTTGAATATTTGCAGCTATCACCACCAAAGAGGTGAGGAAGAATAGTCCATAAAAGTTCAATTTCATCAGTAAGGAAACATTCCACATCTCTTGGTAGACTTATTTCTTATACTCTTCTAAATCAATCACACCCTTGATTCTTATGGATCTTCGAAGGAATCAATATTTTGTTCCATTTAATGGAGGTAGTCCATTAAATATTTCTCAACATGATGAAATTGTTGCAAGGTGTGACCCTTGGTCTTCCTTGCAGTACTAGCACTTGGGTTTGTGACATGGTCTAACTGCCTCCTATGGTTCTTAACTGAAGCCTGTATTGGGCATTGATAGGTTGATCTTTTGGTGCAGTGATAAGTCCAACAATTGGTATCAAAGTTGGTCACATGTTCAAACCCCATGCTTGTGCTAGGGGGGATTTTTGCAAGGTGTGACCCTTGGTCTTCCTTGCAACACTAGCACTTGTGTTTGTGACATGGTCTAACTGCTTCTTGTGGTTCTTAACCAAAGCTTGTATCAGGCATTGACAGGTCGATCTTTTGGTACAACTACAAGTCCAATAGAAATCCCCATGGATACCCTAAATATTATTTTATTTTTCATTGGATAAGATCAAACCAACCCCATTGAACTCATCAAATATGTAGCAAACATGTGTGTAGTCCATTATAACTAAAGAAAATGTTGCAATTGGGTTATTGGTTGCTTCATTAAAAGGAAAATCCCTACAATGGTTTAGAGTTTTGAAAATGAATTCCATCAACACATGGGATAAACTAGGTAACTCATGTGCAAGAAATTTTAAGGTAAATAAGATCATTTTTCTTTGGTGGAGTAGTTGACCATAATCAAGACAAAACTGCACAAGCATATGACTAATTTAAACTTCAAGTTTCAAGAGATTGGATAAAATTCCTCATCTAGTATGACCATATTTTGTATATGAATTTTTGTATTATTTTAGAGCTTTGAATAGTGATATATCTATTGAAAGAATGAAGAAGGAACCCATTAATGTGTTTTCATTGATGTCAACATTGATTGTTGATATTTACACTTATAATCTAATGAACAAAATGGAGATATCTTAATCTGGTATTTTGGTTTTTATTTTCTCATATGATAAGATCTACCTATACAATGATAACATGTTTTTCTTGACCTTAATATTGATCTATGTTTAATATTTCAGTTGGTTTGGATGTATAGTTAATTGAAAGTTACAAGTGACGATAACTTTCGACATATAGTTTTATCTATGAACAGTGTATTTGGGTACATGAGTAATAGGTTTGTGTTCCTCTGATGATAGGAATAATACTTTGCAATTTTGGGAGATTGGTTATAGGTGTCAGTACATTATATATTGTATATGGTGCATGTTTATATGGTCAGACTAATCACTAGTGTAGATCAATTAGCATATTTTTTGACTAAGTTTAATTCTTGGCTGACCTAATGCTTGTCATGTGTTACAGTGATTAAATATGTATTGTAGATGGTATTGATATCTATTCTAGGTCCATTCTAACCCAAATCAAGTGTTTCATGTTTGGATTAAGCATGATTTTTTTTGGTACAAGTGTGGAGTCTATAAGGAAATTTTTATTTAATTTAGGGTTACATCTAATTAGGACAAGCTAATTGATGTATATAGATGAATCAGGTATATATGTAAGAAATTTTTGATGTTGTAGGTGTTTCATATGCAAGATAAGATGTGAATATATGAATTTTTTATGTACATGATCAGATCCATTAGAAAGATTTTGTGTATATTGAGTGAATGTAAAGAAGAGAAGTGTTTTATATTTTATATCTAATAAATTGCATAGATTCAATTTATTAAACTTCAAAGGAACTGAATATAGCACAAGGAAGGTGTATTTTTTATTAGTTCACATCTTGGACATGTGGTCATTCTATCTTCTATATATTCTTCTTTTTGTGGTTTAGAGCCCTGTTGGACAGTGTGTCCTAGCAGTGAGCCTTTGTAATATCTTATAGCTAGTTATAATATATTGTGAGCTAATCCTCACTATGATTTTTCCCTTTTTGGGTTTTCCACATAAAATTATTGGTGTTCATGTGTCATGTAATCTTGTGATTGTTTCATGCTTTCATTTAGTACTATAGTTAGATGTGTTTTGTTAATTGGATGGATTATGATTAAATGGTTTAATAGAATACTAATTCACCCCCCTCTCCATATTTAGGGTGTTTAACAATTGGTATCAAATATTTGTTCCTTCTAAGAAGCCTATCAGCTTGAGGAATATCTTGAAGGTCGAACACATGGTTAATAGAAAGTATCCTAGTCCTTTGGAATAAATTTTTGCAATTGAATACATAGAAGATGGTTGTATGATTTACAAAGAAATTAAATTTTCTCTTGAAGATCTTGACAAGGCTGAAGGTGAAAACAAAGATCTGAAGGAAAATATCAAGGAGGAAAATGAATGCATCAAGAAAATTTGAGAAAGACAGAGAATTCAATCAACAATTAAGATGTAAGCAAATGAAGATATTGTCAGACTAAAAGTGCAGGTGAAAGAAAAGAAAATAATTGAGTAATGTCTAAATTAAATGGTAAAGAGAAATACTAATGAATGTAAAATACTTGAACATGAAGTGGTAACTCTAAGGTCAAATCTAGAAAAATAAAGGATTCATGAGGAAAAATTCAAGTCAAAATCTACAATGCTTCATGAATTGATTGTAATACATAAACCATCTAAAGATAAAGGTGGTTTGGGATTGAAGAAGGAGAAATCTCAAAGGCTAAACAAACCCCTAACAAAGTTGACAATCAAGATAGGACTCAAGGCAATAGCAAACAAATCAAGAATCAAAGAAGCAATGCTAGAAGACCCCTATTAGAAAACTAAATGCTCAAAGGTACTCATCTTTTAATGGTATTTTTTTTTCATGCAATAAATTTGGACATAAGGTAATGAAATGTAGAAGTAGAATGAATCAAAATGATGGATCCTTCTCCAAAAAAAATTTTACATGCAATAAATTTGGACATAAAGCTACTGAGTGTAGAAATTACATGATGAATATATATAATCCTGGTAGAATGGTTCAATCCTTCAATGGTTACTATACATGCAATGTATTTGGACATAAAGCTAACTAGTGTAGATCTAAATTGAATAGAAGTTAGTTTGGTTAGAAAAATGGTGTATGCCAAAGTTGAAACAAACTTGGACACATTTCAAAATTTTGCATATGTAAGAATGGAAAATAGACTAATTCGACAAAATGAAATGGACCTATGAAGAAAATTGACCCTATTGAAGTAAAGAAAGAATTGGAGAAGATTTAGAGAAAGAAAGAGGAACCTGAGGAAAAAGATGAATCAAAACTACAAATGAATTTGTACCTCCCTCTGGTGTAGATAATTCTCTTGAAAATTAAACCTAGGCATGGGCTTAGTGGAGAAATTAAAAAAAAATCAAACCCCCTAGAAATATGAGGTGTCAAGAAGTGACACAATGATATGTGGTGCAAAATGATATTCTTAAGATTTTGGAAAAGAAACTAGTAGAAAATATGCAAATATGAAGAAATGCGCAATATTTTAGCGTTTACAATGTATTAGTGAAGGGTTTATCAACTTAATGGAATTTGAAGCATTTAATGTGGAATTGGCACAAATTGGAAAGTTTAATGTGAGTTTCTAAGTTGATTTTAATTACATTTGTGCATTTGAAGAAAGCCGAGCGATTTGAAGGTGATTCAAAGCAGCTTGGTGCAACTGTAACTATCACTGGTAAAGGAAAGAAAGTGGAACCCCATACTTTGGTAATTGAAGGTCATTACACCCACTTTGAATTCCATCACAAACCTACAAAATAGGTTTTTCACATTGAAAAGGTAGAAAGAAGACATCATAAGACAGTTTGGCTAGCTTAGGGACTTGGTGAAAACCAAGCATATACTGGTGTCAAGTTCCCTCATTGATGTAGATAAGATTACAAAGATAAATCTAGATCCAAGTACTCTAGAATAGGGTGAGGATAATATAGTAGAGCTAGAATCATTGTATGAATCACTTGTAGTAGCAAATAAAACTTGGAATGAAGGGAAGTCTACTTGGCAAGAAATTCTCAAGGAGCTTGAAGGTGCCTCCTTCTCTGGTTAATTTTTTTTCACTTCCATATTCTTTCATTGCTTCAACTGTTTTTCTAGTTTTTCATTGTACATGTGGATGGATCAAAATCTTGGGATAACTCCCTGAGGGGGAGTCAATACATTTCATTTAGTTATTTACCTGTACATATGCATCAAAGTTTTTATTTTACATGTGTGTTACTGGCATACCCTTTGTCCTTGATGTCAATGGGGGAGATGATTGGAGATGTTTGAAGATGATTGGAAATACTTAGAAATGATTGGAGTTGTTTGAAGGTTTTGGAGAAGTTTGGACACTAGGTTTTGGATTCATTTTTGGCACATATTTCCATCAATGAAAAAGGGGGAGATTGTTGAAAGAATGGTCTGGTTGTATGAAAAACACATAAGTCCAAATTATATTTATAGTGACTTCAAAAATTAGTTTAAAAAAAATGCAACAAAAAATTATGAAAAATAATCAATTCCCTAGATATTGATGTTGAGAATCTATATTTCGAAAATTAGAATTTAATCCTTTATAGAAAAAAGAAAAGAAAAAGTTATATTGTAAAAAAAAATGTTACTTTCTAAAAATGTTGTTTTCTATTTAAAACTAGTTATTAAAGGAGATGTTGAAAGATTCATTATTTATTTCAGAAAAAATGAAAAAAAAAATATTTATAATCTACACACAAATTGCCACAAATCACTAGTCAACATCATCTTGAAATTCTTAACGGTTTAGCTTTTATAGGTCTCAAAAGATGAAGATTCAGTTAAAAATATTGATGTAAATGCACATCTTGGGAAAAAAGTGAGACACAGTATTGTGATTTCACCCATTTTATTGATGTCAACATTGATTATTGATATTTACACTTATCCAGTGAACAAGATGGAGATATCTTAATCTGATATTTTGGTTTGCATTTTCTTATATGATAAGATCTACTTATGCAGTGATAACATGTTGTTCTTGACCTTAATATGTGTCTATGTTCAAGATTTCAGTTGGTTTAGATGTATAGTTTGAAAGTTACAAGCGACAGGAGCTTGACATACAGTTTTGGTTATGAATAGTGTATTTGAGTATGAGTAATCAAGTATGTGTTCATCTGGTGATAGGAATTAGACTTTGTTATTGGGAGATTGGTTATGAATTCTAAATGGTGCATGTTTATATGATCAGACTGATCATTGGTGTTGATCAGTTAGCATATTTTCTGATCAGGTATGATTCCTGACCAAACCTAATGCTTGGCATGTGTTGTGATGATTAAATATGTATTGCAAATGGTAGTGAGATACATTTTAGTTCCATTATGACCTAAATCAAGTGTTGCACATTTGGATTAAGCATGAAGATGTTTTTGATACAAGTGTGGAGCCAACAAAGTAATTTTGATTTAATTTAGGGCTACATCTAATTAGGTCGACCTAATTGTTGTATGGTGATGAATTGGATATATATATGTAAGACATTTTTGAGGTTTTAGGTGTGACATACATGAGATAAGATGCAAATATGTGAATTTTTTATGTACGTGATTAGATCCATCACAGTGATGTGTATATTGAATGTAAAGCTTAGAGAAGTATTTTGTATTTTGTATTTGATAAAGTGTAGATTCAATGTATTGGGATTCAAAGGAACTAAATCCAGCACAAGGAAGCTGCTTTTTGTATCAGTTCACATCCTGGCCATGTGGCCATTCTATCTTCTATCTATTCTTCTTTTTGTGGTTGTGAGGCCTATTGGAAAATGTATCTTGGCAATGAGCCTCTATAATATCTTATAATCAATTATAATATATTATGAGCTTTTCCTCATCGTGGTTTTTCCCTTTTTGGGTTTTCCATGTAAAAATATTGGTGTTCATGTGTCATGTGATCTTGTGATTGTGTCATGCCCATACATTTTGCTAGAAAAACCCTATAATTTTTTTATTTTTTTTTAAATATTTACTGTAATAATACTATTATTGGTTATACGTCCAAGCAAAAGTATTGTTATCATTCAATCCTTGATTACACAATAACTTAATTATTTTACCAACGAAACACTAATACTAATATGAATTCTCTCTCTCTCTATATATATATATATACATATATACCACTCTCTTATTAACAATAATGACATTATCATTCTTCTTAATGATACTATTATCAACTACCTGCCACCAACTAGTTGTTGAAAGTATATATATATTTTTTAATAGAATCATTAAACAATGGTTACAAATTAAGAATGTTATTTTAATTTATTTTATTGATGGTTCATAAAAAATTAATACATACAAGAACATGATTCACCCCAAATAACACTTTTAATAATTAATCTCAATTAAGGTCACTAAAAATTCCTTCACCTAACTTGAAAATAATAATATCCTTAGCTGATCACAATTAATATTAATAATATAAATTATCATTTAGTTATTTATCTTCAAATTAATCATTTTATTTTTTTGTCATATAATAACTAACTGAAATAATATTTATTTTTAATTAGAATTAAATGTGAATATCAATAGTTTAACACAAGCTTCTACAAACCATTTTTATCACTACTTGATGTACATTTTGTTATTCCTTTGTTTTTTTTTAAATTAGATTTATTTGGAGAAGTTACTCAAAGGTCAATAACAAAAATAGTCATATAGTTATTATAACTATCCACAATATTACCAAGATAAAAATAATATTACAAGTGGACACAACATTTACATACCCATATTAATACTAACAATGACATTAAGATTTACCATGGATTTCTCTTACTTTCTTTTTTTACTGCAAAATCTTTTTACTCTAATATAATATATATATATATTGATTTTTATTTTTTGACATAATAATCTTGGCAGCCATATTAATGTGATTTTTCCTTCTCTTTCTTTTTATTGAAATTATAACATAATCCCCAAAATAATAGCATAATCTCCATATAATTATTTTAATTTCCAACTATTCGCAAAGTGGCTGTTATTTATCTTGACCATAATATTAATATCAAATCATTGATTAAACATTATTAATATAATATATATATATTCCTCTTAATCAAATTATGGTGTTATTATTTAATTTTTATTTTATTGTTAATAAAATAGACAACTCTACCCTCATTGAATTTTAAATTATTCATTCTGAGGTTGCATGATATTTGAACAACTAAGATATTCTCTTCTATTATTCCAACTACCCAAAAGTAATCTTAAATCTAATAGTAAAATTATTCAGAACAGTTTAACTTAGAATAAAGCCAAAATTTTATAATTTCATTTATTACTTAAACGATAGATTTTACCCAGCAACACCAAAAAAATTACGCTTATCTTCCTTACTGATAAAATTTCCACTACATCAGCAATTATAGCTGTTTGGAAAGGAAAATTTTGACTTTAGAATCAAGCCCTAATTTCAATTCTCCCAAAAGATGTGCAATAAATATAGAGAGAACGTCTCTAACGACAAAAATAAAATCCAGGGCTGAACTTAAGCATCACGCAGTGCAAAAAGCATAGTGCTTTCAAAAATCATATTTGTGGGTTTATATTGGCATTATGGTATCTCTAATAAGACATAAAAATTATTGTTATCGATATTAATATCAGTATGACTGTGACCGCTAACCTGAAAAGGCTAAGACTCATCTCGGGTGGAAGGCAATAGTAAAGAGAATGCAAATGTCGTTGCTAACTCTGAGATTATAGATAACACAGGATTAGAATTTTAAAAGGAGATTATCCCGGTGGCATCTATTACCACATCGAGCCCTGCCATAACTGCAGTTGATCAATCCTCACCCATGACTAATTACTGAATATTGCTAATCATACAGATCAACACAAGTTATCTCAGGAATAAGGGTCGGCGATCATTCTAACTACGCAATCAGAAATAGGTAAAGAAAAATAGCACATAAACTCTTAAATACTCATTTAATTCACTATGATTTCCCAACTTGCCAAGATAAACCTACATATTAGAAATCTCATCTGCCATTCCAAAATTGATTGAATTTGGTGTTGTGGTAACTAGACTTGTGATAATGGCTGGAGGATTTTGCTGTTGCGTGTACAATCATTACACATTTTGCTAAGTTGAAAGAAATAAAGATTGATGTGAAAGTATTCTGCTACACCAATACAGGTCAAGGCATTTATTTCTATTAGACTCTATCTTACTATCAAATAAATATTTCTTTGGTTGACATGACATTGAAAGGAGGACGAACTCTGCAAATAGCCATCTATTGATAACTTTCTAGTAGAGGGCGGTGGACTTGAAGTCCCTACACATTATCTGCTATTAACGGCTACGAGAAGATCATGCTTCCACTAGATGTTTGGTTCCCCAGGTAATCAATGTGTATCTAATACTTCCAGGCTACTCTTGAATTACTTTGTACTTTATTATTTTCTTTTTAAACTCCTCGCGTCATACAATTCAGCGACAAGACTTACAGAGTCCATATCTCTGTTATTGCAAGGAACAAGGACTACCAGATATCAATCATGACATTTTACTTTTAAGAAGAAAGTGTCGACTACCTAAGATATTTCGTATAGCTTTAATTGCATTGGATAAGCCACTGCAACATGAAGCTGGCGAGGCAGTGCCAATGATGGTCTTGATGGAATTTTTACTCGTGGCTTCTTTTTACATATTGATATGATCAGAACACTTTCTGGAGTTCAGTGGGGTGCCTATGATGCTATCAAAGTGTTTGAGGACCTGCCTACCACTAGTGGAGTTACACCACAATCGGATGCTTCCATGCTCAAGGAATTGAGCAAATTGGCAAATTTTGGGGAGGTGTTTTCATTACATAAATCCATAGGATTAGGTTGAGTTAAGAAGACGAAGGTCTAAATGAAAGAATTATGGAGTGTCCATTCTTCAGATGAAGGCAGTTCTGAAGTGCCCCAGTTGGAAATATCAGTTTAGACTTTTCATTGTAGGATAAAGAGTTTTCTCGAAATCTCCTTGGCGGTGTAGCGATGCAGCCGAATTTCATGAACTGAGACTCTAATCTGGTTCGACTACAAATGAGGGCTTCATGAATGAGAGGAGAGAATATTTATTTTATTGTTTTGTTTACCTTGCACAGATTATATGAATTTGTGTTGATGTGTGCAGGTTCAGAGATTATTTACTTAATCCCTTTAAAGGTTGCCAACCCTATGATACCTGGCAGCCCTTCACAGGGGTGAGTCCCCCTTCGGGAAGAAGGCTCGCAGCCTCTTTGAGATAAGGCAATGGCCACGCAGTGAGCCACCCCTCTGTCCTACTCCTGCCATTTATTAGCCCTTTATTATTATTATTATTATTTTATTATTTATTATTATTATTTTTTTAAATATATGTATGTATTATTTCTCAGAAATTCGTTTCATATTCACAGTATGGTTTTCTTAATCATAGATTTAAATTTCACTAAAAACTTTATTAACTGGGTTATCTATTGATTTATGTTAATACCATTTCATGCATATAAGGTTAGCTTATCTCGTTTCAACACATGTTCCATATTTCACATACTAGTTCCATAGTTATAGGTTCCATTACATTTCATTTTCTATCTTTAGAAGACAATCAAAATAACTTATTTACACTATAGTCTGTTCTTTTACACAAATAATGTCCTCTATTCATAAGAGCATGCATTGATATTAACATTTATATAGTCATTAACCTAAAATGTCTCTGCTGCAAAAGAAATACCAAATCTTAACTAGTTAACATTACACCCATTGAAACTTTTGTTGCATAAAGTAGTAAGTTGACTAAAATGAGTAAATTCTTCTCAAATGTTCCAAAGATACATGCATACATGCAGCACTTCCCATGATATTAGAAATAACATAAATGGGAACCCATTTTATTATTATAGGCTTATTTCTTTTAGTCATTAGGAGAAAATTACAACATTTCCTTGTTCAACCATCTAATGTTACCAATAAATTTGAGAAACAATATATTGCATGACAAAACAAGGGCTTTTTGTTTCCATTCTTTTATTTCCCAATATGATACCATCTTTCAATATTGCAAACATCATTTGGAGATGCAATGGGAGAAAACACACAAAAGGATGAGGCTTGCTCTCCACCCTACCATAATGGCGTCATGGATCCTCGTGGGCTCTAGCCATACCCCCGAGCAAGAAGATAACTACCAAATGGTATTGGTATAGAATCTACACCATGTAACTTATCCATAATTTTCTATCTACTCATTTCACCCAACTTACTCTCAATCCCCATACTCACAAATTTGGACTCATCTTTTTAAACAATAATAATTTAGCACAACAAAACCTCTAAATATACTAACTTGATAACAAGAAAGAAAAGAAGGACTTATCTCTTCAACCATGCTCCTTGAACTCCATCATATGTGAGAGCTCCTTCATGCTCTCTATCTTTCATTATCTTTCATCCTCCTCTCCATAATCACAAGGGTTCTCCAAAAGGAGAAGTGGGTGACACCCCACTCATTCTTCTTCTTCAAAATATATAGAAGTTTCAACTTGCAACTCTTGGATGGTGATGTGTGGAGTGTCATTTCCTCCATAAATGAGGGTCTTTTCCTTATTAAAGAAGATACATGCATTTGGACAATGCCTCAATCTTTCCACCCCATCCTCTTCTCAAATTTCGTCACTCTTCATTATGAGGACATTTCAGGGGTCAAATCATGTACTTGGGGCACTATTGTATGCCTACTTGACCCCTACCACTATGGTATAGACCCTAGGGGGTTTATTTTTGCATCCCAACCAAAGAAATTAACCAACAACCCTCTATAAAGCCCTATTTAAGGATGCATTCGAATTTCAATTTTAGATGGGGGTTCCTAAACCCTAACCCCACTTAAACCCACATGACTCATCATTAGTTCCCTCACAAACCAATAGTAAGTTATCCTTTTAATATCAATCCTTACACCAAAATCTATCAACACGGTAACTTTGTTTCTTTCTAAGCCCCAAAAGGGGTCAAATTCATACACAAAAGATGTCTTTTGATTTGCTCCTTGTTGGTTTTTTTTTTTTTTTTCCTTCTCGTATTGACATCCTTTCTTTCTGGCACATTACCAATGAAACCATAAGCAACAATCACATATCGCATAAATTATCTAGTTGGATATCCTAATATTTTACTGCATATAATTTCAATTTATATTCCACACTTCATGAGTGTTTAACACCTTCATGGCAGAGACAATGAAATAAATGTCAAAATGAAATACAAGAATATTGTCACCCAATTACATTATTTATTTCCTACAATGCCACTTACCATGTATTTATGGAAACATATAACAAATTAGGTTGGGTATTAATCACAGGCAAAGCGGGGTCTTACATCCCCCTCCCCTTATCTTAGACTTCCTCCCGGAAGTCGTTAAGGTCTCAAACATAATCTCCACATAGCAACATACATTAATCTATCAAACATACTAATTACTTTTCTTTGTTGATGAAAGAACCAAAACATCCAACCATAAGCATGCTTTAGAGACAACCTCTTCCATGAACTAAACATTCAAATACTTAAAACAAAATTTCTCACAATAGAACCTCTATCTGATACACACGTAATTCAACATATGCTAGCAACCATCTATGTAGCTCTTAATCCATTAACAATGTAACCAACTTCAATTAAATTACTCAAAAATATATCTAAATGAATTAACAACCTTTGTTACACCTCAAAACTTCTTTGCACCATAAACATCACTCGTGATGTTAGAAAAATTACTTTTGTGTCAATGGCCAATCATGTCTCAGAATTGTTAGCTTCACATTTTATCCAACTATGCCCTTAAGAGGACATCTTACCTTATAATTTTGACACTCATACCATGTTTCAAGGAATATTAATTGCATCATTTGTTACTATCTTTCTCACATAGTTCACAGGTATGTCATATCACTTTTTTTTGCAATTTCACATGTACACACAACAATAACAAGGATGCTCTTCCCAATTGGGTGTGCCTGTCCTCATACAAAGGATGCCCTTCCCAATTGGGTGAGAATCTCCCCATACAACCACATAATTTACAACACAAGGCTCACACAATAGGGTTTATAAGGATGGATATTCTTGGATACCATAACTATTAGGAAAGTTGGTCTTGAGGCCCTTCTCTAAGGACTCCTCCAGAAAGAAAGGAACAATCATAGAATGAGGGGAAGAATGGATTAATGACCGTCCCATACCGGTCCCATTTACAACCCCTTTCAAAATAATTCCCCAGCGCATCTACTCCCCATACGACCTGCCAGGGAACCCCTTGGGATATGGCAGTTTACAAATTTCACATTACACCACACATGCCAACAATTTACAAGCAAAGAGAAAGCCTCAAACTGAGTAACATAAGATCATAAACTGAAGTTTCAATAAAAATCCCAAAGAAGAAACTATAAATTCAAAAGAGAAACAAAATAAAGATCAATTGTAGCTACATTGCAAAATTCCAATCTTAATTCAAAAATGAAATTAAAAAAAAGTCCTTGAGGCAATTCAGACTATAAAAACCTTCAAATGGCTAAATAGCCTAATAAAATAACTGTAAAATTCCACATTGTTGGTGCATAACAAAACATCAATCAAGAATTACAAATGAATTGTATTTCAACAATAAAATTTGCACATTACAAGCACCACGTGACTTCATAAGCCACCTAAGGGGAGGAGGGGAATGGTGGTTCTCTAACCACATAAGTATAATAGCATGCTACAACTGGTGGTCCCTGACCACATAAATATGAATAGTTGGTGGTCCCTGAACACATAAGTCGACATCATTGGTGGTCCCTGACCACATGCATATGAATATAATTGGTGGCCCCTGACCACATAATATGAATCACCGGTGGTCCCTGACCACATAATATGAATAGATCTTGGTCCATGTAATTCCATCCTTTAACCACGTGTTATAAACATCAAGGAATAAGTTTTCACTATGAACCAACAAGTGTGGCTCTCATATGTGGGGGAGTAGGCCACAGTCAACATCCATGGGAGAATTACAATGACTCGACATAGATCCTTTACCAGGATTAGGGACAACGCCCTGAGCTCGTAATTTCCTGATGGGTGAACATGTACCTCTCAACCCCTATTTACACTAGTTGGCATCTCACTCCCATAAGGGGGGAACCATAACTAGGGGTACATAGTTAACTTACAAATAAGACTAACACAAATGGATACATCACATTTCATTTAATTTAGACACACTTACACACTTTACATGCTTACATAAACTCACAACTAGCTAGCTTACATAAAAGCCATCACAAAGGGTACATATAGGGGATTGTACTAGACATCCACTACCCTTATCCCAAGTCGGATACCCTGTATCTCATACTTGGGCACAACACATTTACTGGAATCATTTCACATGACATATCACAATACACTTTATAAAATTTACCACATTAAATAACAAAATTAATACACTTAAATGCATTCTATTTTCTTTAAATGATATTCAATTTGATTCTTAATTTTGGAAGTATCTACTCACTTTGCATAAGTACAAGAAATCACTAGATGGTGTGCAACAATAGCTTAGGTATATTACTTCATTTTCTTGGAGTTTAACAATACATGATACACCACACTTCCCATCTTACTAAGTTAGTGTTTGACATCATGATCAAGATTGGTTTTCTATATGTTTTTTGTACCATTCTTCGTCTTTTATTCAACTATGTTTGTTATGTTCACTAACATATCAATATGGGTAATTCCACTATAATTTGCACAACATGCTAGAGAAGGTTTCTTACTTCATAAGGAAGATAGTCAACTATTTTTGTTTGAAGCATTGAGAAGGAAAGGTACACTCAATTCACAAAGCACATGATAAATTATGAAATAGTAATTCTCACAACTCATTAATATCCTTTTACAAATCTTGCATTTTGTTATCTATGGTTGAACCATTTATTCACATGTTCTAATCATCATTTTTATAATCACGGTTCCATCTAACCTCATAAAGATGCACAATGAGTAGAGTTCTAGAAAGTTTTATCTACCTTTTAAGTTTTCTTCTTTACTTTTCAGTGCATGTGTTTTTCCTTAAAAGACTACGTACAATTATTGGTATAGAACTCACAACATTAGTTTAAGGTTTTACAAGTCTACTTTAGTGTCTCTTATCTATATAGTTTTAACTTTCCAATCACTTAATACATTGTGAATCACACATCATTCATTATTCAATTATCAATTTGTACAATTGATTATTCAATTCTTATGACATGAACATAACCATCTAGGGTTAACACGTAATTGAGTGCATTATTACTTCCTATTTGACATGCATCTTTTCTGATTTTTGCACTAACAAACTTTTCTTTAGTTCTTAGCTCATTTATAAGGGAAGTAGTAATAGCATGTGTTCTAGATAACATTTTAACTTCAAATTCACATTTTGATATGGTCTATTAGATTCACAACGTCTCCATTTTCTTGAAAAAAAATAAATTGTTTGAATAACTTAAATTTTAACTATTAAATTAGAGGTAAAAATATATTTTTGACCACTTTTCAACATTGGATTTACTATACATTGCAAGGTTTTGATCCTTAGTTGATTCCATTATTCACAAAATTTCTCCTACCAACCATAAGGTGAATCGTATGTTGCTTCAAAAGGTTAACCCATATACACTTATATGTAAATCAAAATATTTAGGTAATAGGTTAAGGCCTATAAATAACATGATCTAAGGCATGCAAATACTAGTTCCTGAGTGTATTAATACCAATCTATAAATAAGTCCTTTTTTTTGTCGAACAACCTTCATCCTAAAGGTTTAGTTTTAATTTTTTTTGTCAAGAGTTTAAATCTATCTATATGGGTGCTCAATTTCCTCATAATACATAGTTCAAGGGTTTTCTATTATTTCATTCTTGTTGTCAATTTGATTTAATCAATTTAGGATTTTAGAGATCTAATCTTCTATAACCACAACCTTTAATATATTAATCCCCTTTAGCAGTTCTTGTAGTTCCTTCCTTTTATCTAGTATAGTTTTCATCTTTTATTTGCACTAAGGTTTCTATAAGAAAATATGTTGCTCCAAAAACAACCATAACTTCAAGAAGTGGCATTACTATTGTATTTTATAATTATAGACTTAGGAAGCCAACAAAATAATGTTTCTTTAATAATGCACATGATCATGTCCTATAACACTATTTATGCACTTTATACAATACTACGTTTCAAACTCAAATATACCTTTTTAAGGTTTAAGAAAATTTAATGCAAAAAATAAAAATAAAAAATAGATTAATGCCATAACCTTTGTTAACCAGACTAATATGTGACTCAAGTCATTCATCTTATTTGATTAAATCAAGGGACCATGTTTAGATTCAGTTTCTTCTAAAATTTGAATGTCATTAATTACCTATCTATTTGACCCAACTATAATAGTCAATTCCAGACTAGTGGGTACATTGCAAGCTAATTTAGGTTGGATAGATACAACTATGATTTAAAAAAATAAAAAAATAAAAATAAAAAATCTTTTTTTCATTTTCTATACAATGTAGTTCCTTTAGAATTTTCCTTTCAAATCACTTTATTCTATCCAACATGAAGTGGGTTGCACATTTATCTATGCACACCCGGTACTTGATGCCCAATTTATTCCCAAAGTTCCCTAGAGTTGCAACCTAGGGCTCTGATACCAAGTGTCATGCCCATACATTTTGCTAGAAAAACCCTATAATTTTTATTTTTTTTTTAAATATTTACTGTAATAATACTATTATTGGTTATACGTCCAAGCAAAAGTATTGTTATCATTCAATCCTTGATTACACAATAACTTAATTATTTTACCAATGAAACACTAATACTAATATGAATTCTCTCTCTCTCTCTATATATATATATATATACATATATACCACTCTCTTATTAACAATAATGACATTACCATTCTTCTTAATGATACTATTATCAACTACCTGCCACCAACTAGTTGTTGAAAGTATATATATATTTTTTAATAGAATCATTAAACAATGGTTACAAATTAAGAATGTTATTTTAATTTATTTTATTGATGGTTCATAAAAAATTAATACATACAAGAACATGATTCACCCCAAATAACACTTTTAATAATTAATCTCAATTAAGGTCACTAAAAATTCCTTCACCTAACTTGAAAATAATAATATCCTTAGCTGATCACAATTAATATTAATAATATAAATTATCATTTAGTTATTTATCTTCAAATTAATCATTTTATTTTTTTGTCATATAATAACTAACTGAAATAATATTTATTTTTAATTAGAATTAAATGTGAATATCAATAGTTTAACACAAGCTTCTACAAACCATTTTTATCACTACTTGATGTACATTTTGTTATTCCTTTGTTTTTTTTTTAAATTAGATTTATTTGGAGAAGTTACTCAAAGGTCAATAACAAAAATAGTCATATAGTTATTATAACTATCCACAATATTACCAAGATAAAAATAATATTACAAGTTTTTAGACAAACATTTACAATCTATATTAATACTAACAATGACATTAAGATTTACCATGGATTTCTCTTTCCCTTTCTTTTTAATTTAAAATCTTTTACTCTCCAATATAAATATATATATATTGATTTTCATTTTTGACATAATAATCTGCAGCCATATTAATGGATTTTTCCTTCTTCTTTATTTCAGGATGAAATTATAACATAATCCTAAAAATAAAGGCAAGATAATCTCCATATATAATTGGTTTTAATTTCCAAACTATTCTAAAGTGGCTTCTTATTTTATCTTGACCATAATATTAATATCAAATCATTGATTAAACATTATTAATATATATATATATATTCCTCTTAATCAAATTATGTTGTTATTATTTTATTTTTTATTTTTTTGTTAATAAAATATACAAGCCTACCCTCGTTGAGTTTTAAATTATTCATTCCGATTTCCGAGGTTGCATGATATTTGAACAACTAAGATATTCTCTTTTGTTATTCCAACTACCCGAGAGTGATCTTAAATCTAGTAGTAAAATTATTCGTGAATGTTTTAAATTTAGAATAAAGCCAAAAAGTTTATAATTTCATTTATTACTTAAACGATAGATTTTACCCAAAGAACACCAAAAATTACGCTTTATCTTCCTTAATCGATAAAATTTCCACTACATCAAGAATTATAGTCGTTTGGGAAAGGTACCTTGACTTTAGAATCAAGCCCTAATTTCAATTCTCCCAAAAGATGTGCAATAAATATAGAGAGAACGTCTCTAACGACAAAAATAAAATCCAGGGCTGAACTTAAGCATCACGCAGTGCAAAAAGCATAGTGCTTTCAAAAATCATATTTGTGGGTTTATATTGGCATTATGGTATCTCTAATAAGACATAAAAATTATTGTTATCGATATTAATATCAGTATGACTGTGACCGCTAACCTGAAAAGGCTAAGACTCATCTCGGGTGGAAGGCAATAGTAAAGAGAATGCAAATGTCGTTGCTAACTCTGAGATTATAGATAACACAGGATTAGAATTTTAAAAGGAGATTATCCCGGTGGCATCTATTACCAAGACGAGCCATAATCAAGTAGCCATGATCAATCCTCACCCAAGACTACTCATCAATATTGCTAATCATACCTGACAACACACAAGTTATCTCAGAATAAGGGCCTGAATCATTCTAACTACGCAACCTAAATAGGTAAAGCAAAATAAAGGCCATTAAACTCCAAATACTCATTTAATTCACTACGATTTCCCAACTTTCCAAGATAAACCTACATATTAGAAATCTCATCTGCCATTCCAAAATTGATTGAATTTGGTGTTCTGGTAACTAGACTTGTCGTAATGGCTGGAGGATTTTGTGGTTGCGTGTACAATCATTACATTGTTTGCTGAGTTGAAAGAAATAAAGATTGATGTGAAAGTATTCAGCTACACCAATACAGGTCAAGGCATTTATTTCTATTAGACTCTATCTTACTATCAAATAAATATTTCTTTGGTTGACATGACATTGAAAGGAGGACGAACTCTGCAAATAGACATCTATTGATAACTTTCTAGCAGAGGGCGGTGGACTTGAAGTCCCTACACATTATCTGCTATTAACAGCTACGAGAAGATCATGCTTCCACTAGATGTTTGGTTCCCCAGGTAATCAATGTGTATCTAATACTTCCAGGCTACTCTTCAATTACTTTGTACTTTATTATTTTCTTTTTAAACTCCTCGCGTCATACAATTCAGCGACAAGACTTACAGAGTCCATATCTCTGATATTGCAAGGAACAAGGACTACCAGATATCAATCATGACATTTTACTTTTAAGAAGAAAGTGTCGACTACCTAAGATATTTCGTATAGCTTTAATTGCATTGGATAAGCCACTGCAACATGAAGCTGGCGAGGCAGTGCCAATGATGGTCTTGATGGAATTTTTACTCGTGGCTTCTTTTTACATATTGATATGATCATAACACTTTCTGGAGCTCAGTGGGGTGCCTATGATGCTATCAAAGTGTTTGAGGACCTGCCTACCACTAGTGGAGTTACACCACAATCGGATGCTTCCATGCTCAAGGAATTGAGCAAATTGGCAAATTTTGGGGAGGTGTTTTCATTACATAAATCCATAGGATTAGGTTGAGTTAAGAATACGAAGGTCTAAATGAAAGAATTCTAGAGTGTCCATTCTTCAGATGAAGGCAGTTCTGAAGTGCCCCAGTTGGAAATATCAGTTTAGACTTTTCATTGTAGGATAAAGAGTTTTCTCGAAATCTCCTTGGTGGTGTAGCAATGTAGTCGAGTTTCAAGAACTGAGATTCTAGTCTGGTTCGACCACCAATGAGAAAATATTTACTTTCTTGTTTTTTTTACCTTGCACATATTATATGAATTTATGTTGATGTGCGCAGGTTCAAGGATTGTTTGCTTAACTTTTTAAAGGCTGCCAACCCTTCGAGACCTGACAACAGTCTAAGGAGTCATGCCCTTCATAGGGGTGAGTCCCCCTTCGGGCAGAAGGCTCACAGCCTCTCTGAGATAAGGCAATGGCCACACAGCGAACCACCCCTCTGTCCTACTCCTACCATTTATCATCCCTTTATTTATTTATTTATTTATTTATTTATTTATTATTTAAAATATATATATATATTTGTATGTATTATTTCTCAGAAATTTGTTTCATATTCACAGTATGCTTTTCTTAATCATAGATTTAAAGGTCACTAAAATATTTATTAACTAGGTTATCTATTGATTTCTGTTAATACCATTTCATGCATATAAGGTTAGCTTATCTCGTTTCAACACTTGTTCCATATTTCACATACTACTTCCATAGTTATAGGTTCCATTACATTTCATTTTCTATCTTTAGAAGACAATCAAAATAACTTATTTACATTATAGTCTGGTCTTTTACACAAATAATGTCCTCTATTCATAAGAGCATGCATTGATATTAACATTTATATAGTGATTAACCTAAAATGTCTCTGCTGCAAAATAAATACAAAATCTTAACTAGTTAACATTACACCTATTGAAACTTTTGTTGCATAAAGCAGTAAGTTAACTAAAATGAGTAAATTCTTCTCAAATGTTTGAGGAGATACATGCATACATACAACACTTCCCATGATACTAGAAATAACATAAATGGGAACCCATTTTATTATTATAGGCTTGTTTCTTTAAGTCATTAGGAGCAAATTACAACATTTCCTTGTTCAACAATCTAATGTTACCAATAAATTTGAGAAACAATATATTGCCTGACAAAACAAGGGCTTGTTGTTTCCATTCTTTTATTTCCCAATAGGATGCCATCTTTCAATATTGCAAACATCATTTGGAGATACAATGGGAGAAAACAAACAAAAGGATGAGGCTTGCACTTTTCATCTTCCCATTTTCTAGCAAAATACTAACTTTCAATATTACAACAATATCTACTAATACAATGAAATACACACAAATCAGTAAGGCTTGCTCTCCACCCTACCATAATGGAATCATGGAGCCTCATGGACTCTAGCCATACCCCCGAGCAAGGTAGTCTTTCAGCTCCAAGATGATCAATGGAGTCTTTTCAAATTCTTACAAAGGAACAATAATGACATAGCTCTGAATTTCATGCATCTAGGTTCCCTAATCTCTATGTTCAACCATGATCTATACAACATGCCACATTCTTACAACAAATACACAAGAGTAAATGGAAATAAGAACTTATCTTCTTTCTATTTGGTGAAGGGGTTGAACTCTTTCAACCATCTTTTTTTCAAGCCAAGCCTTCTTGAACACTTTCTTCTCAAAGAGGTGGACTCCTCTCCTCTTCCCATTCTTTTTGCCATCTCCACTAAAGTTCTCCAAAAGGAGAAGTGGGTAACGTCCATTTCCTCTTTTCCATCCAAGTATATAGGCATTCAACTTGAATTCACCTGAATGAGAGAGAGACACTTGTCACTCTCTCATTTGATCTTTCAACACACATCCCCACAGGTTCTCACACATGTGTGAGACTTTTGGGGAGATGGGGAATGTACTATGACACTCTACCCAATGACCCTTACAAGGTGGCTCCACACATGTGAGAGATTTGATGCTCTTTCCAAGTTCATCAATGAACTTTGGGGAGTGTGTTGGGTAAGTGATAAGTCACTTCTCCCAACTCCCAAAGACTCAAATTCGTCACACCCTTTCAAGTGGACTTTTGAAGGGTCAAATCATGTCCTTGGGACCATATTGCATGCCCACTTGTCCCCTACAACTATGGTATAGACCCTAGGGGGTTTATCTTTGTATCCCAACTAAAGAAATTGACCAACAACCCTCTTTAAAATCCCACTTAAGGTTCTATCCGAGTTTCACACTTGGATAAGGGTTCATAAACCTTAACCCCAACTTATATCTCACATGATGCAATTAAATAACCTTTCAACCCAAAAGAATAAACATAGTAACTATTTTCCCTCGGCTCCAAAATAAGGAAATCAAGTACATAAGCACAAAATGGTGTCTTTCAATTTGTTCTCATTGGTTTTGTGTTCTCGTATTAGCACCTCTTTTCTTTCCTGCACATTACCAATGAAATCATAAGCAACAATCATATATCACATTAATTTGGTAACTAAAATAAGATTTAATTGTGCAACCATTTCATTAAAATTCCAATTCACATCCATAGTTTACAAGTGCCTAATACTTCCATGGAAATGATAATAAAACATTTCAAAATGAAATACAAGCACATTTTCATGAAATCACACTATGCATTGCCTGAAATATATCTAAGCATCTATAAGTATATAACAAAATTAAGATTGTATTATTCACATGGAAAGCGGGGTCTTACACAGGAGAGAGGTTTGGGGTGTTGTGACAAAAATGATGATGATGATGGGCTCATTTGACTGGCCATGAAAGGTGAGGAACATATACGGGATGGATTTTGGGGAACGGACCGTCTCAAGATGGTGTTTGGCAATTCAAATCCTAATTTTTTTTAATGAGGATGTTTGGTAAATGCATTGAGAAATGCACTTCCCTTGTTAGCAAATGGAAGCTGATTTGGAGCAATGGATGATGCGGGTTTGTGGGATGTTTTGGAGGATGCTCGTCTGGAGGGCAGGATGGTGGGGATTTCAGATGAGATTGAGGCATAGATCCCAAAAGATGGTTCCACAATAGTGCCTCACATCGAAACGAGGGAGTTTAGCCCTTGCTTTGCTAATTCGATCATGTATAGTGAGGGATTGAGTCTCATCATGATGTTTATAATCTTATGATTTTCTAGATTTTGAACTATTTTAATGATTTCCTCTTGTGACATTCCAAAGGGATTATTGGTAAGATCCTCTACTTGGACACCTTCCTCTTGATGGTCTTGTAAAAGTGGAGGAAGGTTAATCATGAGATTTCCATACCCAATGGGATTCATTTCAGGAGTGGTCCTAATTTTACATTTGAAGTAGATTTTTTGTTAGCTTCCATACCTCTTTAAAGTTGAGATCTAGTCGGCACCATAAAATAGGGATCAATTTTTCAAGAATATGGGAGATGAATCTCTAATTCTTTGGATTGATATATCTTTAGGTACAAGAAAGGAGAAATTTTAGATGATTTAAGGATCAAAGGGTGATAATGATATGGATGTAAGATGGATGTTTGATGGATGATTGAAACTCTTGAGAAAATATTGAAGGGTATGTTAAACTTTAGGACTTGATTTTGATGTTTTCTTTGAGATTGATTTTGATTTTGGATTTTGGATTTTGATGGTGAACTCATAAACTCTAAGAGGTTGGATGTTGTCCTAGAGTAGATTTTGTTCAAAATATGTTAATTTGTTAGGTGTGAGAAGAAGGATTCATCTAAACACACCTATCCAAACAAGATGATTTTGATTGGTTTGAATTTGATTTTTGATAATGAACTCCTAAATACCAAGATGCTAGATGTTTATCAACAGATGAATTTGTTCACAAGATTTGATAATTTGACTAAATATGTGGAGAAGGATGCATCTACACACATCTAATCAAACAAGATGATTTTGGATTGGCTTCAAATGATTTTCCCAAAGTTTAACATGAAGGATTTTACCAAGATATTTCAAAGAGTTGATGATGAGATGATTTTGGTTTTGATGTTTGAAGATGGATGAAGGTTTGATTTTGATCCTAGTATGTTTACGTAAAAAAAACACTCGCTTACTAAACCTCGGTTTTGAAGAACATGGTTTTCTCTAAACAAGATGCTCAAACTCTCTAAAAAGATTTAGGTTCTGACAATAATAGAATGAATACAAACTAGGATTATTTCTTGATGCTTTCCTATAGAAGTTAAAAAGCAATATTTTTCTAAATTTGTATAGCATTAAGAGATGCTTTTGGTGATATTTTATACTAAGAGCTTTTACTTTTGGTTTCTTGATCTTGATCTTGCATGAAATCATTTGGAACACATGTGTGGGATTCAATTATCTTTAGTCTTTGCTTAATTATTATTTTTTTACCACAAACATTTCTTGATTAGGCTTTGAAACTAGATTTCTAATGTTTTAATTTCTTCTCATCCCACAAAGTGTATTATGTGGAAATTAAGGAAATCAAAGAAAGAGTTACCTAATGTTTACTTTAGTATGAGGAAATTGAGATGAAATTCAAATGCCTAGAAACCTCTAAGGATATGAATCCCAAGTGCAAGCAAGGGCATGCGAATTTGTCTCCCAAAGGGTTTAATAGTTGATGCTTATGTTAAATGTCTATTCTCCAATGTTTTTGAACAAGCAAAGTGTTTTGTAACCAAGAACAAGCACAATCCTATGGATATGAAAGACTATATTTATTGAGTCCCCACTTGGACAAGTCCACCTATGCTTACTTTCAGTGGATGGTTAGATGCTTGACCCCACTGGCTCCCCTCCATGACTCAACACTTCTTTCAGGGCAGCCAAGCATTAGTACCCATGAATCTCCCATGGCATGCTTTCCATCTCTACTAAAAGTCGTAAAAGTGTGGGGCGGCTTCAAAATGACCATTCTTGCACCAAAAAATAGATAGGGACTTTGGCCTATCTACACAAGGGTTTTAATTCAGACTTTCCATTCATGGAGATTGACCCATATGACAAGAGACCATTGCTTCCCTTCTTGTCAGGACCAACTGCATGGTACTGGCCTTTGTTCTAGTACCCACTTTTATATCTCGGCTAGAAGTATTCTTGGCTTTAGAGTGTTACCAGTTGAGTCATTCCCTTGGGTGAGCACTTTTCCCCCAAGGTAGGCCCTCTAAGATAAACAAAAGCAAAAAAACATATCTATAACTCGATCTATCTTTGTTGAAAAAAGAAGAGAGAATACACGCGATAGGTTTACTCACACTCACAAGATGTTTTGTTCAATTTTATTTCCCAAAATGCAGTGTGGATCAAATAACTTTATCCCAACCTAAGACCACCAAAAATCCTTTTGATTCTCAAGATCACCGTGAGGCATGATAGAAGCGCATACGTCTTTTCACTGGTGTTAGTTTGAGTAAGCAATCACAAAACAAAGTAGCACATGCTCATTCTAATCCAACAAAGCAATGATGACTTATTTTTAAGGACCAAAGGAAATGTGAAGATTTCCTTGTTCAATTGTTAAATCCAAAAACCAACTCTAGTAAGCTTGTCCTAAGATTCATTTTAAGCCCTTTCTCGTGAAAATTGAAATGTTCCTTTTAGAGCCCCAAAAAGATGTGAGTTGATTTAAAACAAAAAACTAAAGCATAAAACAAAAGCCTTAAGAATTTAAAAATGATTTGTTGGTTTCATGTTTTAATGGCCAATTCCTTAACTCTAATCTTTATTTTGTTTTCACTCAATTCCAATGCTTGATTTCGATATCAACTTGAAAACATTACAAAGTTATCACAAATTAGAAATATGATATTTCAAGAAATAAATGATAACTTAACATAGTAAATGCAATTTTAACATAATGAACGTGTCACAAAAAAAGAAACAATCTTTGGAAACAAGATTTGGTTTTAGATTTAATGAACAAAATAGAGACAACTTGTATCCGAATGAAGAAACTGCACACTAATTTTCCATGTGGTTTTTTCGATACCATGCATATAGTCTATAGATATAGGTAAATAATCTTCATCAAAGCTTTTTAGAATCTAAATGTAAACAAAGAGACAAAAAATGTCCTCCAGTGTACCCAATAGTCTAGTACTCAAACATAAAAGCACATGGCACATTGATTTGTAACATAAAAAGGTTA